>VYZX01000464.1:0-23460 GCA_013401335.1 Brachypteracias leptosomus
GCAAGCTTCCCCCAACAAGAACTACTTCAACTGGCCACAACAGGAACTCTCTTCAAATTGATCAGCTCCTTATTACTTCTCACAAACTGGTTGGTTCCTGGTTTATATAGTTCTGGCCTTGCCCCATCACCCAAACCATGATCTCCTAGGGGAAGGTGGGGCCTCACACAGGTAGGCCAAGTTCTGCCTCTGGGGCCTTGGGGAACCACTTGAGGAACAAAACATGTTGCTGGGTTGTGACCCATCCATAGGTCAACTGCAAAAGCCCGCAGCCTGGGACCCAGCACTTCAGGAAGGAAGATAAAAAAATAATGAATGATTTAGTAAATGTCAGGCATATGTAGTGTGTATAGTGTTTTAGGTATATATTATTTGAACCCTGCCTTTTGATTTTCTGACTGACAATATCACTTTCAGGGTGAGTGAATTTATTTCCTGGGGTTCCCAAGATTGACTGGTAGTCAGAAAAGCAGGTTCATTGATACTTTCTATTGCTTTCCTTAATGAAAGTGAGAATGAAAACATAGATGTTCACTGTTTGAACTACTCCAAGGGAAAAATCCAATTATTTGTAGGTTGCCAATTCAAAATAAATTTTGAAACATCCTCTTAATGATGTGACTGAGATGTTTAGAATCTTCCAGTTCTCAATACCACGAAAGTGTAGAATTTCAACAACTTATTTTTTCCTCTTCAAAAATGCAAGAAAAAAAAAAAAAAAGAAAAAGAAAAAAGAATAAAGAACAAGAGACATAGTTTCCATGAGCTCTCCCTTCATCACTAACATACCTGTAGAAATTTTTTCTTCTCTCCCCTTCAGGGCTTTGTCCTACGGTATTTCACCAAGCAGATCCCTGAAGAGGTCTAGTACGTAAGCTGCTGTTCAAGAGACAGGTTACCCATTATAATCGTCAAAGTGCAAGACCATAACACATTGAGGTGCCATCTTATCCCAGGGAATAAAATTAACAAATGGCTACAGGAGTCGCGAGCACATCTTTGCCCAAAGGCTTGCCAGTTTAGTAAGGAGGGATTTAAACTAGAGTTGCTGGGAGAAGAGATCCTCTTTTGGAGGTGTTGGGATCTGTAACCTCTAAAATTTCTTTAATTACTGATGCTTTCATACCTGATTGCCTTCTAAGGGCCAGAATAAGTAATATCAGATTGACTGACTCAGTTGAGTCAGGTTGAGTAATTGATAACTGTTGTGGTTTAAGGTTTGGGGAAGGGGAGGGACAGGTGGAGCGGCTATTCCACTCCCTTTCCTGCNAACTTCCTCTTTCTTTCAGTGGACCCATCCTTTCCCTTCGGTCCTGCCTTCGATTCATGTGTTCCTGAGCCCAGTCCCTGAACCCAGTTCCTATCAGCTGCTGAGCCCAGTGTGGGACTTTGCCAGTGCCTGCTCCACAGCCTCAGTGGTGACAGTCATGTAATTGCCATCAGGGAAGGTTGGGTTCAATACTCATTTTGTATATATTCCCTTTTATTATCATTATCTCATTAAAGCTGTTTTCGTTTTCTTTTCTAATCCAGAAACCTCTCTCTCTCTTTCATTCTCTTCCTCTCGCATTTGGGAGGGGTCCATAAGTTTCTTTCCCTTATCCTCTTTCTCTTCCTCTAATTGGGGTGGGGGGAAAGAGAGGTTAACAGAGAGCATCTGTTTGTAGATAGATTGGATCTAAACCTTGACAATAACATAGGCAAACTCAAAGCTGACAGTTTTAGATTTAATCTTGTCTTTAAGCCTGTACATCTTTATACTAGCCCAGACTGAGAAGGAAGGCCACTAAGAGCAATTCAGCAACATCCTATATCCACTTTCAGGAGTCAGCATGTTTCCTAGAGTACATAAGTATTAATGAACAAAGAAAATTTTAATTTGATAGGTCTTCTCAAGAGAATATGGGGACTCCTGCAAAACTATTGTTAAAGAAATAAATAAATAAAAATAATGCAACACATCATTGAAGACTCTTGCACAAACTGCAGGTTATGATAAATATGAAGAAGAGTAGTTTGCATGTTACATACTTGTTGAGGAAAAATTCTTAAGTAGAGCCTAGTATAACTGAAGATATATTGATAGTGTTTATGATGTACATGAGAGAATTTAGCTATATTGTCAAAAAATACCTTTGCCAGACAGCATTCTGACAAATCCAGAGATTTTTTAGAATACTTCAGTATGATACATCTGTGACAGATTCAGGTCTGCACTGAAGTTCTAAACTTTCTTGCTTCATAAATTTGCTAAACAGAAGTTCCTACTTATATGAAAGTTTTCCCAGGCTTTGGAACACCAGTGTTAAGGAATAACACTCTGTTATTCCTTAATGCAAGCATACATATTCAAAGGCACAGCTATTTACAGTTACAGTATGTAAAGGGCAAACACTACTACCTGGACCATTTTCCCCTGCCATGGTGTCATGCAGCAAACAGTTGGCAACTTAGGATCAGATGTGACACTTGTATGTTGGTTTACATGGATATATAAATTTGATCTGTCCCTATAATTGAATCTCCAGGCATCTCACATCTCTCTATGAACTTACCTGGCTCTAGCACTAGGCAATGTAGAAGCCACATGGCTGGTTTCATATCACTTGCTCAAAACAAAGCTGGAAAATCACTGATCAGATTGATTGTTCTCACAAGTGAAGACATTTAATATGTCTTCTGAAAGATAGAATATGTCTATAATGTATTGGCTTGCGTCACAGACCCACTTGGTCTCTTTCTATATGGTCACATCCAAAAAAGATGTTATAGTTTTTGCCTTGGTGTGACTAAGATGGAAAGAGTTATGATGCAGAAATATTTGAAGTCTCCATCTGTCACTCTAACAGAGGCCATCTCTCTCATGTCAGCATTCAAGACTTTTAGATGACTGAAATCCTGCAGTGCTTAACAGACGTTACATGAAGTAATAAAAATTTGGCAAAGGTGCTAGGAAATCCATCTATAAAAAGGCAAAAAAAGATTAATGTTGTAAAGATTTGTTGAAGCAGGCCACTGTTTCAACACATCTGGGAGGTTATATCTGAATCAGGAAAGCATGAACAACTACTTAGTATTTCACTGTCACTATGGAGTCTAACAAAACTATTCACTGACAGCGATAGAAAAATTGAGTCCAAATTACTTCAGCGTGTTTTCTAATAAACAAGATATCTGATTATTCCCAGTGGAGGAGTACCATTCCCCTCTATGGCTCATCTCCTCATGAAGTAACATTTCTCTTAATGAAAGGAAGTATTGTTCATAATTTACTATGTGTCTGACATCAAGAGTGAAATAATTTAAATCAGGGAATTGTCAGAGAAGTCTTAAAATTCAGAGACAACATAAAATGCAGTAAACAGTGAATAATAAAAAATTTATCTCAGAGGCTTTTGAAAGCAGGTTATTTTTTCAGAGAACAGCACCAATAAGAATGAGAAACTGTGACTGCTACAAACATTGAAAACATTTGCACATATGCCTTAAATAAAAATCATGTAATTATTTAATAATTCAAATTAAACATTAATGGAAAAATGGCAGAATCACAAGAAAAGAATTCACAAACTTTAACTCTGCAAAACCAGTGCATTGTCATCTTATTTTCATTCATGGTAAAGCAATGAATTCTGATGCCTCTGAGAGCCACAATCCTGGTCTTTATTACTCAAACACAGACTATAAGTATCCTACTAATAGCTTTTGTAAAACAGCTAGTTTGTATAGTGCAACTTACAGAGCTACAAAGAATCAAAATGTATCCTATAAATGGTAAAATTATCCAGACTAGACTTTATGAACTAATACTTCAAAGCTATTGCACTGATGACTGTCTCAATAGCTTAGCAACAGCTGCTAGAAGTCTAAGATTTTAATAAAAAGTGTTAAATATAAATATAATATAAATATCTTCCTTGTTACAGATACCTGATGAGTGAATTAGAGATCAATAAAAAGATCTACTAGTTACCCTACGCTACACTGCTACACAGCTACATGTAGACAGCTGTAATATGTCTTTCATGAGGAGTGTTCTGTTCAGGAATGGTGTCCCAGACTATCATGACTTGTCAACATCAAATCTGCAGTTTTAAGTCCCTATGTTGTCTCCAAACATCCTGATAGCTGCTGCACTGTGCCACATCCCAGGAGTCATGGATAGACTAAGAGCAGTCTTGATATTAGTGGTGATGATCTTCTATTGCTCATTCCACTTTCAGTTTGTCTAAATCATATGTGATGTGCAGCGTCCCAGGGTTTTAGCTTACAGCTTTTCAGCTTGCATATTGAGCTTACTATGTGAGCTTGCTGCAACAGACAGAGCTTCTGACACAGGCAGATATGAAGGAAGGAACAAAAGGCATCAGAATGCTCTACACAGGCATATTGTTGCAGCACAAGGTATCAATGTCAGTGAGGTCAACACATTCAACACCTTTGGAGAGGTCGGCCAGCCATATATCTGCTTAGTAGCAGTGGATGCCGTTTACAGTGTGAAAACAGCATTATCACACTCTGGAAGTAGGAAGCATAGTTGAATCAGAGCTGCAGATGCATATAGTACATTTTTCCTCCAGTAAAAATCCCTCAGACTTTGATTATTATTGCAGTTAGTGTGGCTAATGATCACCAGGGCAAGTAGAGTAGACAAACATCAGTTCTGTTATCTACATGTACGATGCCCACCTCCTTTGCAACTTTGGCATATACCTGTTGGTCATATGAACATTCTTGTCCTTTTTCTGTGTTAATTCTTCATAATTTAGTTCTGCCATAATTGTTCCTATTTTGACTCAGCTGTTTTATTCAGGCCCTGCTGCTACATTCTACATAGCTTTACTTAGAAAACCCACAGGGAATTCTAGAATTCCCACTCAGTTTTCACCAAAACTGTAAGGGAATCTGCATGTCTACCATTAAAGCATGTTGCAGGGGCTTGTGGGGTATTTCATGCCTGACAGACCCAACCACCATTCAGTGTGGATACAAAGAAATCATAACACAAGGACCTATGGTGCAATTGGGCTGTGATAGCTCTTGAAAACAACCTACACAAACACTGACCTGGCCTGTCACCACCACAGAAAGGTAGTTGCAGTAAACACACAATTTTAATTAGTCCAAAACTCACAAACATAAGGTAAAATTCTTTCTCAAAAAGAACAAGGTACAGGTAGTGTCCATTACCAACTGCCCCACAGATTTCATTAAGAAGATCAGTGGACTCAGCATGCTTTCCAGATGTGAAGTCAGATGTTTATCCTACAGAAGTGACAATGCTAGAGAATCTGTTTTAGGAGCAAGTAGAGAAAGAGAGGAGAAGAAGGAGGGAGGGTGGGAGCAGGAGAAAAAAAGAGGCACACTGCAAGAGAAAACTACTTTTCATCACTTTCACTGGCACTGTTGTGAATTTTACTCATTCATTTGGGTTGTTTTGTTTTATTCGTTATCTTGTTAAAATAATTATGCTAGCTTGATGAATGCAAGAGGCATATTCCACACATTTTACAGTCACCTTCGTCACCATTCAAAAAAAATGTGTAAACTCAAAAAAGTGTAAAAGTCTGGAACTGAAATAAGCAAATCATAATTGGGCCAATCACAGAATCTGCAATAATCAAAAGTGTCTGTCCCTTTGGAATAGTGAACTTAGGTCAGGACAAGAGGAACAAAATTACTCATTACACAAAGCACTTAAAACTACACATAGAAAAAAGCAAAGATAATACCACTTATTTCAACAAAAGGAGAAAAGACAGAAAACTACAATAGGCTTACGCTTACTTTCAAACTGTTTTCCTAGAACTCACTGAGAAATAGATATAAAGAAGTATTTTCTTCATTGTATAACCATAAGTAAAATAGTCAGTGTTTAAAAAAGAAAGATGATACAGAGAGGTAAGACTTTTACATTGTGGGAATCATAGGGAAAGAAGCAAAAATTATTTCTAAGTAGTATTATAGTTTTCATAGAGGAATCACTGTTGCCAGGTTTGTCCAAGACATTCATAGTAAAGTAGATTCCCAGAAGCTATACATAATCTGTAAGTAGCATTTATGCAGTTTCCAGCTAATCATACCACTTTTCCCTCAGCCACTCTGTCCTGTAAGTCCAAAGGCGTTAATGTAGTCAGAGTGAAAAGGAGCGATTTTTAAAGGCTTAATTTCATTTTCTATATAGATAGATAGAGCTGGAAAAAATTAATCCAAAGAGAAAAGCTTGACAATAATTACGTTGAAATCTCACAAGGCAAAAATTTACAATTGATAAGATTGATTTAGACAGCGGATACTTTATCATAGGTGAAAATAAATTAATGTCAAGTAGTATATACTATCAGTATAATACACTCGGAAAGAGGGAATGTGTGCAATACATAAGCAAAGAGAGCCTGGTCAGTCAGGCTCAAAATATTTATTGCATAGTCGGAAAGCAATTCTGAGGACTGCTTGGAAGCTTTAGTTAAGATTCTCATTAATCTTTAAACAAGACTCATTCTGAAACAATAAAAATAAGGAAGAAAACATTGATCCAGGCCAAAGGCTTCTACTGTCTTAAATAGATAACCAAGGTCAAGAACTTTCTTTTATCCACAGAGAAATCCCACAACCAGAATACTAGTAATAAAGCCACCACAGATTAAAAACAAGTTATCAGAAACAGAGCAACGAAGGGTACAATATATGTGATCAATGAATTGTGGAGCCTCTGTAATTCTTCAGTTCACTTGCCAAGTCTCCAGATATAATCTTATAATCAGAACAGAAAAGAAAATTGGGTTTGGTTCCATAAGCCACAAAGGTCTACTTTTGTATGCAGCAGGGTACTGTTCTCTGGCAGCCAAGAAAAAATTGCATCTCGCACACACATATTAGTATTAAATAAGAAGGATGAAAGAAATCCCATTAATACTTACTCGTTAAGAGAGTGATAATCAGTTTGAAGATTCTTCTAAAAGATTGTTGCTGAGTCACCATAGCGTGCCTCTATGGAAAAGAGATTTTTGTGCAGCACATTGTCCCCAGTCAAACAGAAGAATTTCTAATGAACCTCTTTGCAAGACTCACAAGTTCAGTAAAAGCACTCCAGAACTGTTACAATTTTACTTCTCTGTCAGTGTATAGTCAACATGAAATAAATCCAAAGAGTTGTAGTCAATGAATCTGCAGGAGGTGCATAGTCTTCCATTGCAATCTAAGGATATACCGTATAGGAATATTGCTGTTGTGTAAGCAGAAAAATATCCATTCACCTTCCTTTCACGTCAATGCCCATGAGTCAATTTTTAACAGTTTGAAACAACTACATCAAATTTTACTACTTAAAATGTCACAAAGGTCCCAAGTTGGGAGGAGAGTGTGTGTGTGGGGGGTGTTATTTTGTTTTGATTCAGTTCACTCAAGACAATAGGTAAAGCCTGCACGACTTTCCAGTTGTACTGCTGACTGAACAGTTGAAGTAAGGAAAGCTAACTTCCAGGTGGATCACAGAGCTATCTATGAGCCTCCCAAAAATTTCTTGAACTGCAGCTCCATCTTGGTCCTGTCCAGATACCCAGTGGGCACAGATGCAGTGCTCTGTTTTCATTCTATGACAATAATATTATGTAGCCTACTCCAGTTTTGATTCTCTTAAATTTGTGTAACATGTTTAACACTTAGATAATGACCCCTTTCCCCCTATATCCCATCTAAAAGCCTGTCTATCTGCCTGACAGACTGCAAGGTAAGGCGACTTATCTGGATTTTAGGTACCTCTAGCATGAAAAGGATTCGCACCAGCTGTTCTTCACAGTTGGTTGACTCCACAGTTACCTAAATTCAATCTGCAAAACCTAGTTGATGGATTAAATTTCCTGTTCAGTTGTTTTAGACAGAGAAGCTATTCACTTTTCCTGCTTAAACTCCATCATGGATCTGTTGAAGAGGGTCCAGAGGAGGGCTGCAGAGATGATTAGAGGGCTGGAACACCTCTCCTACAAGGACAGGATGAGAGAATTGGGCTTGTTCAGACTGGAGAAGAGAAGGCTTCAGGGAGACCTTATTGTGACCTTCCATTGTATACTATATACAATGCATATATCTACACATATATGCATATACACGTTAGATATATTGAAGAATATAATGAAATTATATGATATTATTTTATTTCATTTGTAAGAAAGATACAAAACCAGCGTATTACTCATTACTGCAGTAGAGTTTATATATGTCTGAAGCACACTGGCAGGTATCAAACACCAAATCTGAAGCTGCTGTTATTGTGAAGAGTTATGTAAGGGAAAACATTCTGTGTAGATTCTTTTTGGAAGTGAACTTTAAAAATTGACTGAAATCCTGTTTTGAAAAAAGATCTGAATGCAGTGGTTTAGCATAACCATCTCAATGAAGCAAACTCCCAATATTCAAAACTGAGAAATAGATCTGATAGTCCCAGCTAAAAAGAAGTACAGGAAACTGGGAACAGAAATGCTGAAAAAAGATCTGCAACCTATAATTTGTTCAAATAAATATTTTTCCTTCTACAGTTGTTACTCTTCCTGAATGTACTAGCCTTGTTTCTAAGACTGACATGTTAGCAGTTCTGGGCAATAATTTACAACTACTGAGGTCATATTTGGTTTGTTTCTGACTTATTTATCAGAATATTCAAGTTATTGAATGTAAGTGTTGGGACTAAATGGAATTATACAGTCTACCTCTCCAAAATGTGGACTTTCTCATGCAGAATTATACACTCTTTGTAATAAAATTAAGAACAGTTTATTTTTTCATTATACAATGATCTATAATGTAAGGTTATAAGTAACTTTGTTTATAAGGGGTTTTGTCTTGAAATTGATGTTATGGTGTTATGGTTCAAATTTTTTGTACTTAATCTTTTGACCTTCTTATTCAACCCTCAGTTCAGGAGAGCTCAGCTCCATGATAAATCCCTTGACTACCTTACCATCTTGCTGTACGTCATCAATACTTGGTTTCATAACTGCTACATAAGCAGAAATAAAAATCAGAATGAATTGGTTTACAATAGTAATGACATTGAGAAAATCTATAGAGAAGCTAAGAATTCAGCCTCTGCAGGATTTCATAGAAAATAATAACATATTTTTTGGTTTTGTACTGATATTAACCTCTCCTTATTTTTCTTCTTATTTTTGTAAGCCAGCAAAGAAAGCTCTGTTGAGGTTGAATACAGATTTTCCCTGTTTTCAAAATCATGCCAAATATAAAATAAGGCTTTAAAAGAAAAGCTATTGAATGTGCCCTTTATCCAAACAGCAAGATTATTCCTATTGCTACATACTCTATATTTCAAAAAGAATGATTTAAATTTATACAAATCTATATATTAATATTTAATGTACTGCAATGATCGGCAAGATTTAGCTGGTGTATTGTATTTTGCCTACAGACGTTTTTTCTTTTGCAAGCAGAAAATTTAAAAAGTTCTTTTCTGAAGATCAGATGCTCCTATTCAAAATCTGTTTACTCCTACAATCTCTGTTTTAAAAGATCTAATATGTACATTTGAAGCACTGATCTGGTGCATCTCTTTGTGCAAGGGACATTTTAACCACTGTGTTCATGTGTAAATACCAGATACAACACTGCAGCTCCCAAGAATATTTTTCCAGGGTCACTGAGTTCTTTTGTGTCAGGTGTGTTAGTTATCTAGATTATCTTTTTGTCCTGGGCCCATGACATACAGAGATGCTAGGAATCTCAAAACATGCCATGCCTTGTGTGTAAGGTATACACTTGGACTTCCTTTGCTTCAAAAGGATAGTGTGGAAAAAGGTGGTGCCCCTTAGCCCTACTCTGTCTGGATTGGGAGAGTAGCACATCTCATCCCTTCAAGCTAGAAAGTACTCTCTGAGTCACAAAAAGAAATGTTGCATTGTTTACCATCAAAGAACAACTGAAATTTTCTTTAACTTGTATTCTAGGAAAATTCTACAGTATTCCTTCTTAATAAAACCATGACTTGCTACTTTTCTTCATATTCACTTCCCACAATTGCTAAAGGCATTGTATATGACATGGACTGAAAATCAGGGGTTTTCATAGCCTGAACAAAACCTTAAAACTCCATAGAAGATATCCATGACTTTGAGTCATTTCCAGACTTTTCAGCTACTTTTAGTACAGAAGATTCTCAGCTGCAATCAGATTGCCAAAACACTGAGGCAAACACATTAGAAGTTACTGAAGAGGAACATTTCTAATAAAACGTACCAGAAGCTAAAGAAGCCCATGAAAATAGATATCTTAGAAATTGAATGCAAAGTATTGGAGAGAGCATAATACACAATCAGCATTCTGAACCTGCATGCATTTTCATTCACAGTTACAGCAAATTCAATTACATTACTGCTTTCTTGTGGAAAAAAAAATAGGGTGAAAAGAAATAAAAAAGAAAGAATTTCAAGTTCTTTCAACACAAAGAAATTATACAACTTCTTCCTCAGTTTTCATAGGTGGGATTAATTATTTGGATTTATGGTTTTGGATAAACAAGTCTTTCTTATGTTTGATAAATGAAGAATGAAATTTGACTTTAAATCCTGAGATTAATTTTTAGAATATTTGCACAACTTCTGTTTTTATAAAATACTATTTTCTAACCACAAGGTCTTGAAAAGCAATCTTTCTTCAATGAAATTATCTGACCTAACAATAATTTTATGACTAGTATTCATATTGATAAAACATATATGGGAATGAACTTCCAAATAATATAAATGTAAATTTCAGTTAATGTAACATAATATTCTAACTCTATACTTGAAAACCTTTTAAAACTGGACATGATATGAAAATAAAATGTTTACAAGATATGCTCAGGCTAACGATACGTCAGGTGACAATCTCAGCAGACTTCTGCAGAATACATAAAAACCTGTAGAGAAATCTTGCTTTCCTTGCCCAGTTGCTTTAGCAAATATAATGCTTTCCTGTTACAAACAAAAATATATGTTTCTATAGTACTTGGACCCAGACTTTAAATCTGAGTATTCTATATATGTGGCAGAAACCAGGGGAAGATGCAAGTATATCTCTGTTGTTTTTATCAATTTTCTCTAGAACTGTAAACCAATTTTTAGGCTCCACCTCTTTTCATTGTTTTCAAATGACCTTTTTCTTCACTCTTCCTTCGCTTTCACAACTTTTGTTCATAAAGAAAAATCTCCAACATTTTAGGAGGCAATGTTAACCTATAAGTATCCATAAATCACATTCTTTCCATTCAACACTTTTGTCTTAACATTCTCAGATCAATATAATTAGCCTTCCAGAAGAATAAAAGCTAAATAATTCTCTTCAGATTCATCAGTGCTTGGAGAAAAAATTCAGTTCAGCTTTGGGGAGTCTCAAAGTGGAACCTGATGTATTCACAGTGTTTCCAAGCTTTTCTGTGCCATCCTTGGGAAAAATCCTTAGTTTAAAAGTTTTACAAAAATAATGATGCTATAAAATAGTGTAATGATAGTTCCTATCATTGATCATGACTTATTGTACTTTCCATAGAATTCTTCAGAATGAACTTGATTTGACTTGGTGGAAAAACAAGTGAATAGGCACAAATTGATAGGCCTGTAAGTTCCATGTATAAGATGTCACAAGAAATATTCCTTAGGAGTATTTTTTTCAATAGCTCTAGTTGTTCTTGAAGATTTGCATATGTTCCTATGCCAATTAAAGTAAAATGAGAAGAAAGGAGTCTCTCTGCTGGGCTTCCACCTTATATAGAATTCTGCTCAAGCCAAAATGGATGTCTTTGTTTTGCACATTATGAGAAAGCAACAATAAAATGAGGTATTGCTTATGTCAATCGCTCTTTTGTTTGAGAGAGTATTTCATCTTGGTCAGAAGCTGGACAGTTCTCAGTCGCTGATACTTTGTGGCTCTGTGCAAGTTAGATATTATCTTTTGACTCAGGAAGAAGCATTCTAGGTTGAAAACTGATTCTACATTGCACAGTTTCCTTTCAGAATATGTATTTTATAACCCTGGTTTTTTATATATATTATAAAGCATTACCAACTAGCTGCTTGATACGAGGTTTTTCAAATGGTATTGCAATACATACAGATGTCATAAAATTGTATCTCTTTCCATGAGAAAACTATCACTCTGTGATTCATTGCAGATTCAGAAGCGGAGTATAAACATGTGGGAGTACATGAAGGGTGTAACCCGCAGCCTTTCTAGATTGCTTGTTGAAATTCACTTCTTATGGACGTCATACGTCAGAGAATTACACGTATATATATAAATGTGACACTTGAAAGCAGAAATTAGCTGTTAAACAATAAAATAGGTCCAAAAATATTTTTGCCTATGGATCACCATTTTATAAAGGAAAGGGATGTACATCTTCATACATCATATTATCTTCCTTTCTTAGAACCAGATTCTTGAAAAAGCAAAGAGTTGCATGCATCTTTCTTATTTCAGACATTTAAAAGTTGTACATCTAAGGTGAATACCTCTTTTAACCTTCAGTTAAGAGAGAGGCTCCTTTTCCGTAAGTTCCTGTGTCTCTTTACCAATATCAGAGGAATCAAAATAGGAATAATTTAGGTTTATACTTTTAGACAATGAAGTACACAGAATCACAGAATGGTAGGCGTCGGAACGGGACTCTGGGGATCATCTAGTCCAATCCCCCTGCCATAGCAGGTTCACTTAGGGAAGGCTGCACAAGAACGTGTCCAGATGGGTCTTGAAAGTCTCCAGAGGACTCCACAACCTCTCTGGGCAGCCTGTTTCAGTGCTCTGTCACTCTCACAGTAAAGATTTTCCTCAAGTTGAGGCAGAACTTCCCGTGTTCCACTTTGTGCCTGTTGCCCCTCATCCTACCACTGGGCACTGCTGAAAAGAGACTGGCTCCACCTTCCTGCCACTCACCCTTCAGATATTTATACACATTGATCAGATCTCCTCTCAGCCTTCTCTTCTCCAGTCTAAATAGCCCCAGGTCTCTCAGCCTTTCCTCGTAAGGGAGGCATTCCATTCCCTTAACCATCTTTGTAGCCCTCCATTGGACTCTCTCCAGTATTTCCCTGTCTCTGTTGAAGTGGGGAGCCCAGACCTGGACACAATACTCTAGATGTGGCCTTACCAGGGCAGAATAGAGGGTGACAAGAATGTCCCTCAACCTGCTGGACACACTTTTCTTAGTGCAACCCAGGATACCTTTGGCCTTCTTGGTGACAAGGGCACATTCCTGCCTCACGGTTAACTTACTGTCCACCAGGGCTTCAATGTCCTTCTTCATGGAGCTGCCTTCCAGCAGGTCAACCCCTAACTGGTGCATTGGGTTACTCCTCCCCAGGTACAGAACCCTACACTTGCACTAGTTGAACTTCACGAGATTCCCCTCCACCCAAACCTCAAGTCTGCCCAGATCTTGCTGAATGGCAGCACAGCTTTCTAGTATGTCAGCCACTCCCAGTTTCATATCTTCAGCAAACCTGCTGAGGGTACACTCCATCCCTTCATCCAGGTCATTAATGAAGATGTCGACCAAGACCGGACCCAGGACGGACTCCTGGGCTCTAACTACAGGCCTCCAGCTGGACTCTGCGCTGCTGATCACAACCATCTGAGTTCTATTGTTTAGCCAGTTCTCAATCCATCTCACAGTCCACTCATTTAATTCACACTTCTTGAGCTTCCCTGTGAGGATGATGTGTGAGACAGTGTTAAAAGCCTTGCTGAAGTCAAGTTAGAAAACATCCACTGCTCTCCTTTCATCTACCCAGACAGACACCATCATAGAAGGCTATCAGATTAGTTAAGCATGATTTCCCCTTGGTGAATCCATGCTGACTACCTCTGAAAACTTTTCTTTCCTCCATGTGCACAGAGATGACCTCCAGAATGAGCTGTTCCATCACCTTTCCAGGGATGGAGGTAACGCTAACTGGCCTATAATTGCTTGAGTCTTCCTTTTTGAAGACTGAAGTGATAATGGCTTTCCTCCAGTCCTCAGGTACCTCTCCTATTCTCCATGATCTTTCAGAAATTATGGGGAGTGGCTTAGCAACAACATCAGCCAGCTCCCTCAGCACTCATGGGTGCATCACATCAGGGCCAATGGATTTGGGAGTGCTCAGTTTACCTAAATAATCTCTAACCCAATTCTCACTGACCAGTGGAGAGTTTTCCTTCCTCCAGACTCTCTTTCTTGCCTATGGGGACTGGAATTGGCTGATCTTAGCAGTAAAGACTGAAGCAAAGAAGGTGTTCAGCAACTCCGCCTTGTCTGCATCCTCTGTTACCAGGGGTCCCATCTCATTCAGCACTGGGCCCACATTTTCACTAGTCTTCCTTTTGCTACTTATGTACTTGAAGAAGCCCTTCTTGTTCCCTTTTACTTCTTTGCCAGGTTTAGTTCCAGGAGGGCTTTTTCCTTCCTTGTTACATCCCTGTATGCTCTTACAGTGTTCTTATAATCCTCCCAATTGGTCAGTCTCTTCTTCCACATACTATTAACATTTTTATTCCATTTGAGTTTTTCCTTGCAGGTCCTTGTAGATCTCCTGTCTCCTGTACTTAATTTTCACTCAAAGGATTTCACTGATCTTGAGCTTGGAGAAACAATGCTTGAATATGAACCGTCTCTCTCGGGCTCCCCTACCTCCTACAGTCCTAGCCCATGGGATTCCTCCAAGTAGGTCTTTGAAGAGGACAAAATCAGCTCTCCTAAAGTCCAAGATCCTACTTATTGGCCCTGCTTCTTCCTGGTATGATCCTGAACTCCATCATGTCATGATCACTACAGCCAAGGCTGCCCCCAACCTTAACATCCCTGAGCAGGCCTTCTTTGTTCATTAATAAGAAGTCTAGAAGCACAGCTATCCCTGTTGGCTCCTCCACCACCTGTGTCAGAAAGTTATCATCAATGTACTGTAGGAACTTTCTGGACTGTGTGTGCCTATCTGTGTAGCATTTACAGCAAATATCAGGGTGATTGAAGTCCCTCATGAGCATCAGGGCATGTGATCTTGATGTTACTTCCTGTTGTCTGTAAAAGGTCTCATCAACTTCCTCTTCCTGGTCTGATGGCCCATAGTAAACTTCCACCACAGTGTCATTCATGTTGGCCTGCCCCTTAATTCTTACCCATAAGCTTTCAACAATTTCTTCATCTCCCTCTAGGTACTTCTCTACATTCCAGTTGCTCTCTCACACAAAGAGCAACTCCACCACCTCATCTTGCTGGTCTGTCTTTCCTAGAAAGTACATAGCCATTCATGATAGCATTCCAGTCATGTGAGCTATACCACCGTGTCTCCATGTTTGCAATAAGAACATGGCCCTATGGCTATACCCAGATTTCCAGTTCTTCCCGTTTATTCCTCATGCTGCGTACGTTGATATAAAGGCATTTCAGAGATTTATTTAAGCAAGAAGGCAACCCTGGATGGGAACAAGAGGAACCACCATAGTCATACCCAGTCTTGAGGTGGCTGGCCTTCCGACTCTCATCTTGGAGGGCAGCTAAGGAGCATTTGTTGCTGCTCTGATTGGTCAGGTTTATTTGCCAATTGGATGCAATGGTATAAGCATTACCATTTTGGGCTCCACCACCTGAGTCCTTCAGTTTAAAGCCAGCCTGTCCCATAAAGCGAGAACTTAGTGCTCTGCTTTGTCATTCTGCCAATCAGCTGATCAGGGGCACTTATCAGGATTAGGTTTAAAATTTCTTTCCTTCTCAAGTACTAGTTTTACTAACCAGCAGAGGAAAAGATAACCATACTTTTATTGACATCTAAGTTGTACTTAAATGAATAACATTATCTTAAATAGAATGTAAACCTCAAACCAGAATATGTGGCTGGATTTTGAAATGTACAGCAAGCAATGTGTAATTCTTAATCTAGAGGACTTCTTGACAAGACTAGCAATAGAATAAAATAATACAAGCATATGGAACAGAAAACAGCATAAGAAACACTTAATTTTAAATAAATTCTCAGTGAACCAAATAAAAACTGGCCTTGTAAATAAAGATAAGAATGTGATGTTAGTTATGTTGAAAGCAGAATAATAATAATAATCAATTTTGCAACACTGTTTTCTTCTGGTAGTTGGTATCAGAGGCAGTTTGCCTTTGGATTCAATGAAAATACACTCAAAAGCCCCAATGACATTTTCTCCACCAACTAAATGTTGTGTGTTTTTATATTGCTCTTTTTGATATATCCTGCTAGTTTGAAGATTTGCCTTTCAATAGCATAACAAAACTTGTCACTAATTATCCAAGTTTATTTATTTGTTCATGTTTGTCATAGGGTCTTTCATTTAATATTTTTATAGAATATCCCAAATTAATGTGATTAATTTGTTTATGTTCTTTCAGAGTAAGAAGAGAAAACAATTTCCATTACACAGTGATCCTTCAAGTATTGTCTTTAATTTTCTTTCACTAATCTCATTCAAAAACACAACTGACACAATCACTCATGTTGCTGTTCTCAAGTTACAGGAGTTGAAAAGGATGATCTCCTTCTGGGAGATAAATTCTGTCCAAGTGAAAATATAGCAGAAGTACACAGATTTCTGCCATTTTCTGGAATGAAATGTGGTATCATTAGCTGGTTCTTGCCTTTAGTATATCCAAGAAAAAAACTTTCTCTCTATCATTGAAAAAAATCACAGTGTATTTGGAGAATATGATTTTGAGCTACTGCTTATTGTGTTTCCTGTGTTTATAAGGAAATATAAAAGACATTGGATCCTGAGCTAACATGGATAACCATTGACAAACAAAACTTCACTGGGCAGTTCCACAAGAAGTTTTTATTAAAAACTGGAGCTGTCTTTGGGCATATTATTTAAAATTGATTTTTTTTTTTTTTTTACTGATTTAATTAATTCTTTGTTACTCTGTTGATTCTTTTATGCTACACTGAGTCTTTTATTATTCTTTTTGCATATTGGTGATTCCTCTTCCATATTGCTCTTATCTAAGTTAACTAGATTACAGAATGACAGAATCATTTAGGTTGGAAAGGACCTTTAAAGATATTAAGTCCAACCATAAACCTAACACTGCCAAGTCCACCACTAAACCATGTTCTTTAATGTCACATCTATACGTCTTTTAAATATGTATCCCCAGGGATGGTAACTCAGCCACTATCCTTGGCAGCCTGTTCCAATACTCAATAACTCTTTCAGTGAATAAATTTTTCCTAATATCCAACCAAAACCTCCTCTGGTACAATTTGAAGCCATTTCCTCTCATCCTGTTACTTTTGACTTGGGAAAAGAGACCGACACCCACCTCACTATATCATACTTTCAGGTAGTTGTAGAAAGCAGTAAGGTCTCCCCTGAGCCTCTACACACTAAACAACCCCAGTTCCCTTAGCTGCTCCTCATAAGACTTGTTCTCTAGGTCCTTCATCAGCTTCATTGCTATTTGGAAGCACTCCAGCACCTCAATGTCCTTCTTGTAGTGAAGTATTCCCTTCCCTACCACAGTATTCGAGGTGCAGTGTCATCAGTGCCAAGTGATCTCTTCCTTAGTCCTGCTTGACACACTGTTTCTCACGCAATCTAGGTTACTATTGGCCTTTTTGGTCACATGGGCACACTGTTGACCAACACTCACAGATCCTTTTCTGCTGAGCAGCTTTCCAGTCACTCCTTCCCAAGCCTGTAGATGATTGCAAGTAGTTGAGTTAGAAAAAATGTTAATTATAAATTCATTAAAAATTTATTTTTCAGCTGGAATTGTTGTTGCTGTGTTTGATTCCACTGTATGGAAAATAAAAATACAGGCTGTTATATATACATATACATGAATCCTTATGTATAAACCACAGTGTTGTATATAAACACTAAAATCTTCTACTGGGGATACTTTCATAATAAAATAAGGTCTTGAAGCATTTCTTAAAAAGGGACTTTGATTAACCCATTATGTACACAAAACCCTCTGAATCCTTCCTTTCTACATTCTTGACAACCTTCTCCTTGACCGGTACTGGCAGTGTAGAGTGCCAACCCCTGGCGTTCTTACACCCTGCCCCCTGACCGACTTCAGTAGCATGTTACCCACACTATCCATGGATGCTATGATTTCCTAAGATCACACTGCCGTCGTTGAAGCCAAGGGATGGTGTGATTCTTACCCACATTCAAAAGGCGTTTACATGATTGGCTGTTGCTGACAGATGATCCAGACACCAAGTGTCCCTGGTGATTCACTGGAGCTATGGCATGACTAATAATACTATGTTTGCTACTGGTGATTGGATGAGTCACAGTATGAGCAGACCGTTGTTCATCTTACTGCCTCAACAAAGCTTTGTTTTATAATGTGTTGTCAGACTTCATTACTGTTTAGACTACAGTTCTTCACTCCCACAATCATACACTGGTATTACAGGAATGCTAGTGACTGTGAGAACCATGCATGGTGATAAAGTCATTGATGTAAATATGAGTTACTTGCTTGATCATCTAGCAGAGCTTGATATTTATAACAGAATGTCACAGTTTAAGGCTGGGCCAGTCATTAGACAAATGACAGATGCTGTCTATTAACCCCTCCGCCTTCCTGAAATGGAAGAGAAAGGGAATGAAGAGACTTATGGATTAGAAAAGAAAACTAAACCAGCTTTAATGAAAGCAGTAATAATAAAATATATACAAATGTATACAAAACCGGAACCCAGCCCCGCTGATAGCAATGACATTACCATCACCTCTGATGCTGTAGAACAGGCACTGGAGAAGTCCTAGACTGAACTCAGCAGCAGATGGAAACCAGATTCAGGAGCTGGATTCTGGAACTGGATTCAGGAACACATGAATCAGGTTGAAGGCAGAATGGACACCCTTATGATCCCTCAGGTTTATACTGAATATGATGTATATGGGATGGATTACTTCGTTGGTCAGTTTATGGTCACCTCTGCTGTCTGCTGCTTCCCTCAGGTGCTGGCTTTTACTTTCTGCTCCCTAAATGTGGTACACAGGATATAGCAGTGACCTTGGTCTGCACAGGAGCAAGTATAAGCAAGAGCCTTTCTGCAGACCAGTCCTTGGTAGTAACTCTAAACATCAAGCATTATCACTGCTAGAAGCAGATATTGTCCGCAAAAATATGCTGTTAATTTCAGAAAGTGCAGTTACTTAGAAGGGACTTAGCTGAAAATTAAAGAATTAGTTCTGTTCTAACTCAAAGAAGGACACAGAAGCAACTGTAAAACTGTTACTCAGGAATTCAAGACTCACAGAAATTATCTCCATAAAGGGACATGTGGAAAGAAGCCATTCCATGAGCTGGAATTTGTCCATTACCTCTACTTATACCCTAAGATGTAAGAATCTTTAAAAAACTGGAGGTTCTGTGCTCATTTGATGACACAGAAACCAATGAAATCATATCTTACCTTTTTTACATATAGTAATTCAGGAATACAAGTAGGATAAGTTTCAACAGAATTCTGCAAAGAAGGAATTGTGGGAAAGCTGAACACGTTCTGCTGCCTAAAAGTTCACTCTTCTGTTTGCCTTAACGGTATCTTGCAGTGCAAGTTGAAAATCACTGCAACAGTATGCTATTGTACAAAGTAGTTTCTTGTTAAATAAATGCTAAATGTAGATTGTGCCTGTAGTTTTAGTTGTCATGATTTTTGCTGTGTTCTGAGTAATTATTACAAAAATCCCTAAAATTCTTTATTTTGGAGGAAAAAAAAAAAAGAAAGAAAGAATAAAGAAGATTTATTATGACTATCCTTTCACTAAAGCTGATCCTCAGTATTTTGCATTTTCAAGCATCCTTATGTGTCAATACTAAAAATACATTCTATACTCATTAGTAACATTGCAAGCCCCAGAGCAAAGAATGCAATTAATTCTTTCCCTGGATTGTATCTCACACTAGAATCTTTGAAATCATTTGGAATTGTTTACACTTTAATTTCTATTTAATGAAATTGGCCAAATGAAACTTTAATGTAATCAACAGGATGAAGCACTAACGAACTTGGAAAAATTATTAGAACAACATGGCCTGTGATATTCTGGGGCATTACATTTATCAGCTGGACCCAATTCTATCACAGAAACATCCTTCTTGGTCTATGAAACTTCATTTTTTTCCATCATCCTGTTGTTTTTCAAGTTTGCATAATACATTTGCATGCTCACAGCTTCCTTCCTCCTTTTCCTGACTATAAAATGATGACTATATAAATCTATAAATATGTAGATAATACCTATCATCCTGACTACATAAACAACCACTTTCACTTGATGCCTCAACAGCTATCTACATCAACTTACTTTAAAAGACCATTTATTTTGAAAAGTCATGCCCTTGTTAGGACAGAAATTAAAGATTGCAAAGACTGAATTTTCATGTTGTTCTAGCAAGGATTAAATCAGCAAATCCCAACACTACAGAAGACACTGATTTTGTAACATTTACAATCCGAAAACATTTCGCTGAACATCAGTGTCTCTAAGGATGACATATTAGCTTATTCAAATTTAATAATATTGACATGAATGAGAATGAAATAATATATTTGTAGTGTGTGAAGCATTTTGAGATCAAGCTTGCAAAATACAGGAAATGCTTTCCAACAATATGCATGCTTAACTTTTGTTATGGAGACAGTAGTTCACAATAACTGGTCATTTTCTAAGATAACTGACTGCTATCCTAGTATTGAAAATGGTAATATTTTTAAACTCCTAAGGCAACTACATCTTTGCCATGATTTGCTATGACATAACTAATATTCTATTTTCACCTCTACAGGTATGTTTTTCCATTTTAGCATATTTTAATAGTAAAGAAATTGTAATATTCTTATGAACCCTCTTTGTCTTCATGATCTGTTTTTTATGAAAGATTTGCTGCAGTGTACCTGTTATTACTTACATCCATCCGTTCTGCTTTTTAAACCAAAGCCTTAACTAAGATGTTCACCTATATTGAAACCTTGGTAAAAGCATATAATTGGCTTGTATGGCATTCTATGTCCTCATCTAGGACTCTGTGAATGCAAATTGCAGTCAAAAAGTGTCTGTAAAAGATTGTCACACAAAGAATTTCTAGTGAGATGGATGGCTTAGCTATCAAAGCTTGATTTCTCCTTACTTCCAAGCAGTCATCTAGATAACTAAAATACATTTTTGCTTGCTGAGGAATGAAGTTATTTTTCATACATCTGAAATTATTTCAGTTAAAATTTGTTCACTTTTTTGAAAGTCACCTCTGTGTCCTATGGGCCTTCTCTTAGGACTGACTCTGGTCTCAACTGCAGGGCGGATGATCACTGCAGTGCCTATGGCCCCAGCTGCAGTTTGGCTGTAGGTTAAGATTAGAGCTGAGTGACAACCATGAAAGGAGGGAGATGTACTGTAGGAACCAGATTTTTAAAAATAGTTTCAGAAACAAATGCTTTATTTTTCAGAAACAAATGCTTTATATTAAGCATCAGCTTACCAAGCAACATAAAAGAAACAAAAATTTGTAAGAAGGGCTAAATACCTTGGTGTGGAAAGAGAAGCAAACAAAATGAGATTTGGCACTACCAGAAGCATCCTTGCTGTCCCTGCAGACGTGAGCACTTCCTCCCTGCTGGACACCATGATCCTCAGCACTCCAGCTAATGGACTGACAGTATCAAGTTCAACAAGTAGGGACCCACATCTTGGGTGTGTATGTGACTTCCTGGTGTGATTTCTCACCAGCACGTGGATTAGCAGACTGTAGGAAGGCACACAGGCATGCATAACACCAGAGCACCCCCACATGTACACAGCACCACAGAGCACACCCAGGAGGAACTCCCAGAAAAGGCTGCATGTGTGCTGTCAATCTGAAGGGGCCAGGGAATGAATGAAGCTGTGCAAGGGTGGCTGTGTGAGGTGACAAATATTTGGGATTAATTCATTAATGGTGTTTAGGGACTTTTAGGTCTACAGTAACATTTTGCAAGTGCTTTAATATGGTGATTTACCTTTTGTATTGATTATATTGATTCTGAATGTATAGTTCATTGATTGCTGGTTAATTACATATGATTAATAAATAAGCAAACTGCCATCCCCTCTTCAGCATTTTTCTCCTGCCTGGAGCACTCTTTTCACCTTTCTTTCACATCCAGTATTCTGCAATCTCAGGTCCTTCCAGCCTACCAAGCCATGTGAAAAGAATTTGCCATTGTCTGCTGTTTTCTCTGCATGTATCCATGGCTGTCTCTACGCTTGTCACAAAAGATGTTGCTCCTCTCAGCACAAGGCACTTAATCACACCAAACAGGCCAATGGCATGATATCAAAGTCTCTCATATTTTACCTGTGTATGCCAATCCCTATGTCATGATCATCAGACACCATTATCTTGGTGGCATCCCTGAATTCTCTTGCAACCAACTACAATGATTCATGTCCCAGAGTTGTCTTTATTATAATTCTTTAAGTTAAAAGCAGTAAGTTAAGACACCTCAAAACTGTACTCAATGCAGTGACAGGTTCAGAAAACCTATCAGTAGTATGAGGGAAAGTAAGTTATTTCACTGTTGGATGGGCAACTACCTGGAAATATAAAATTATTTACCAGTGCAACTCATTTTCTCTGCACAACCCTAACCTTCCACACCCTTCAAATTCATTCACTCCTTCAAACAGCTCACCTCCATATTACTTCCTCTTTATTAACTGCTTTTCACCCCTCTTGAATCAGATATGTGATAGGACTACCTTGTTCCCAGTTAAATTTGCTGTTAATTATATAACTGTCTTGTTCTTTGACTGCCTACTGCTTGAATGTTTTAATTATGCTTAACTTACAGCAAGCCAATTGCCAACAAGTCTTGTATGTGCTTTTTGTCTGATGTTCTATTTATCTAGTAGGTACTTCACACAGAATCACAGAATCACAGAATGTTAAGGGTTGGAAGGGACCTCTGTAGATCGAGTCCAACCTCCCTGCCAGAGTAGGACCATAGAATCTAGGGCAGGTCACATAGGAACACATCCAGACAGGTCTTGAAAGTCTCCAGAGAAGAAGACTCCACAACCTCTCTGGGGAGCCTGTTCCAGTGCTCTGTAACCCTCACAGTAAAGAAGTTCTTCCTCATGTTGAGGTGGAATTTCCTGTGCTCTAGCTTGCATCCATTCCCTTTTGTCCTATTGCAGGGCATAAGTGAAAAGAGGTTGTCCCTTTCTTCTTGACACTCAGACCTCATATATTTATACACATTAATTACATCCCCTCTCAGTCTTCTCTTCTCCAGACTAAAAAGCCCCAGGTCTCTCAGCCTTTCCTCACAAGGCAGGTGTTCCAGTTCCTTAATCATCCTCATAGCCCTCCGTTGGACTCTCTCAAGTAGATCTCTGTCCCTCTTGAACTGCGGATCCCAGAACTGGATGCAATACTCCAGGTGAGATCTCACTAGGGTAGAGTAG
>VYZX01000465.1:877-46129 GCA_013401335.1 Brachypteracias leptosomus
AATTTAAGGGAGCAAATATTGAGATAAAAGCTGAGGAAAGCAGAAAATAAATAAATAAATAAATAAATGTATATAGATTTATATCAGACCAGATGCCAGGAAGGAGTTGTCCTGATTACTTTGACTTTATATGAATTCATAGGGAGATGAATTGAGAAAACCAAGAAGCTGAAAATCCTTGCTGTTGCTTTGGAGAGCAGATACAATATGGAGAAAAGTACCTTTGTACCATAAGTATAGTCCTATGAGATTCTTGATAACTCTGATTTGCAATGTTTTTCATACACATTTTAACTTCTACATTCTGTTAATATAAAGTACTGTTCATCTTATTCTATGTTATCTTTTGTCTTAACAGCTAAAACTGTTAAATAAGATGCCAAAAATTAAGCTGCAAATTAAAGGAATAATATGTTAAAAATAAATCCCAGCGATGTATACTTTGATGTCAACAGAAAGTGGGGATATTCAGCACCCTTAAATTTCATTCCTGAGGTCTGGTTTTCAGTGAAAGATGAGAGAAAGAAAAAAATTTTTTAAAAAATCTAAGTTAATTGAAGTTTCAAGGCAGGTCAGAACGACCTAGGTGTTTTTAATGTAAAGGTTGAAAATGTGGAAATTTAGTATGTTTCTAGGTAACCTGGTCTTTTTATGTTGACAGAAACATGCACCGTAGCAGATGATGGTGTTTTCTTACAATATGATCGCTTCTCTTTGTATTTCCCAAATGTTCGATAGTTAGTGAAAATAATGACAGTGCCTGCAGGGTACTGTGTCTAGACTTAAAAAAAAAAAAAAAAAGCCATTACGAAAGGAATAACAAAAATATAGTAAGTTTGTGTATTGACACATTTTGTTGGAGTCTGGAGGCAAATCATGTCTGTAACTTTCTGAACCCGGGTGATCTGTGAGGTGGAAAAATAAACTGAGGCACATGAAGCCGTATCATAAGTGATTGCAAATGTCAGGTAACAGAAGATTCAGGAAGGCAAAATAATTGCAGTTTATGCAGCACAAATGAACTATCTATGGTTTTAGTTTCTTTTTCAGGTAAAATTCTCAAGTGAAAAAAGAATTTTCTTGGTTTGTTCTCCTTCCCTTCCCTTATTATCTGCTCTTGAAGACAAAACATGTAAACCAGTGAGTCCTAGTCTCAGAAAAACAACATGTGGCCTGTAACATACAAGGTCTCTCCAGTACTTTCCAGTAGTCAAATTCAACCAGCTGAAACACTTTTAACAAAATGAGGGAACAGGAAAATTATTATTTTGGATCATATTTTAAAAAAAAGCAACCAAATGAAACGATATTTCAAGTATTTTCATTTAGATCAGTTACTGAGAAAAAAAAGATTTTTGTATGCAGAGTAAAGATAATCAGAAATTTTCTGTTAGAACAATTTGCCAATGGACACTATTTCTCTTAAAGAATGTTTTTATTTTCTGTGAGGGAAAATATAAAAATATATTTTGAATTATGGAATATTTCACATGCAGAAAACATATTTTTCTGTTCAATCTAGGCTGAATAATACAAAAAGTTTGTTTCTTTTTATTCTAAATAAAAGTAAGTAAATCTGCTTCAGCAATATGGTTGGAAGATGTAGAAATTCTAAGAAGTTAAAACCAGAAATATCTTTAAAGCACTTACAAACTACATATAAAAATACAGTGCTCTGTGCATACATGACTGCACATTGAAGTGCATTAGATGTATGCTGTCCAATGGCAGACTCAATTTTTTGGTGTGCATATTTTTTTCTTAACAAGAAACTTCATGCAACATTCTGAGGAGAGCATGATAGTCTTACCAAGAAACACCTTTCAACCTAACTGAAAATATTTGGCTAAAAAAAGCTCTCTTAGAAACTATAGTATGTTTGTCAAATCATGAAATAAGAATCACAGAATCACAGAATGTTAGGGGTTGGAAAGGACCTCTGGAGATCATTGAGTCCAACCCCCCTGCCAGAGCAGAACCATAAAATCTAGGACAGGTCACACAGAAATGCATCCATACGGATCTTGAAAGTCTCCAGAGAAGGAGCCTCCACAACCTCTCTGGGAAGCCTGTTCCAGTACCCTGTAACCCTTACAGTAAAGAAGTTCTTCCTCATGTTGAGGTGGAATTTTCTGTGCTTGAGTGAAGAATGAAGAAAATATGACAGTCTTAAATCCAAAATTACACTTAAGAACAGCTAAAAACCAAGGGAGTAAACATGGAATATAGAAAGCAGGAAAAAAAAATGCTACAGAAGGAGACCTCAACTTATGCCCACTGTTACTGGATATTAAAAATTAAAGGTGATCAGAAGTTCTATAGAAATCCAAGAAGGATCAACTTACTCACTAACATCTCCCTAGAGAGGAAATTTATTCCTAAGCATCTTCAGTCTGTAAAGCCCACTAAAATGTATTTCAGGTATGCATATTTGATAAAACACCATGCTCCACCCCAGAACATATATAAGCATCACAAGAAGCAGCATATATTTGTCATATGTACCAGAAGTCATCAAATAATTAAAACCTATTAGAAACAAAAAGAAAAAAGTGTGTTCTAATCTGAATAAAAATATCT
This sequence comes from Brachypteracias leptosomus, assembly GCA_013401335.1. Taxonomy (NCBI): domain Eukaryota; kingdom Metazoa; phylum Chordata; class Aves; order Coraciiformes; family Brachypteraciidae; genus Brachypteracias; species Brachypteracias leptosomus. The sequence goes on from VYZX01000465.1 coordinate 3,458, forward strand.
ATTAAATGAAATGACTCTAGAGATTCTTGTAGAAAAGAAGCTAAAAGATATTACTTGGTTTGTCAGATAAAATAGTGTTTTATAGAGCATTACACCTAAACTGGTCTATTGTTTTCTATGCCTATAACATAACAACTTCATCAAAAAGTGATATAATTTTTTTCTGAACCACCACAGCGCTCTATGGATGCATACTATTTTCCTAAATAGTATGGCCCAGCATACTATTTTCCTAAAAACAAAGATCAATTTATCTCAGTCGTTTGTTCATAAATTTTGGTAGCTGCAGGATATACACTGGGATGTACAGAGTAAGATTTGCAAAGTTACCCCTGAATCATGGCAAAGTCATGCTTGGATCTTAATACAGGGTAAAATGCTATGTAAAATTTCTTTTCCAAGTTCAGTACTCTTATTGCATCATGTGAGCTGCTTATCTGGATGGCAGGGTTGAAAGGGAAAACAAGCCAATAACTGTCAGATTGTGAAAACTATGACTATTTCAAAAAATATTTTGCAATTCTACACTTTGTCAGCCAAGTTCTATCTCTAAAATGTACAAGAATTGTTAGAGTAATTAGATTAAATTTACATGATCCTTTCTTATGAGTAGTTGTGATTAATTTTAAAGGTGATGGCAGTAACTGAATGAATAGCTATAAAGTATGAATAGCTATAAAACATAAAGTAGTTGTGTGTTGAATTAGAAAACAAGAGATTTAAGTGTTATTCCTGGTTCTGTCTCCTGTTCACAAGGCACTTCACATATCTATACCGCATCCTCTGTAAAATGGGGGTAAGGATATTGTAGCCTTTTTTTCAAAGTGTGGTCTGGTCTGCATATGAAAATTGGCACATAAGCAGCACTATTCTAACTTCTATTATAATGCTATCTGCACTGCAGCTGTTGTACATATGATATTTATACCTATTCTACTGACTAATTAAATGCTTTTCCTCTTCAGTTGTATTTTTAAAAAACAACTTTATTGATTCCTTTGTCAGTACCATAATTGTTTATACCATGTAAATCAATTTTTGCAGTGTGTATACACATATACAAGCATATATTGATGTATATTTATTTGTATGCACATACTTGTATGTATACACACAAATATATTATGAATACTTGCATGAAAGCCACGTACCATCTTTTGAGGGTAATGTGTAGGAGCACTACTTTTTCTTCACTTATTTTCCATTATAAGGCCATATTACTATACTTTTATTCATATTTAGTACTGCTTCACCATTAGTCTTATCAGACACCCACATACCATTTTGAAAATGTACTACACTTTTATCAAGGTTAAAGCCATCTAAGTGACACTTTCAGCTATTAGCAAAATGCTGTGTTAGCTTATTATTTCTACTGCTTTTCAGAAATTAAGAATAAGCAAAGAGGATCCTCACTAAAAAATGCTTTAACAATCTTGTGGTTTTGTTTTTTTCCTAACTTCTTGTTATTGTGTAGTTCAACTAAAATTAACCTAAGTGGTGAGAATCTGTCAGTTGCTTTATGTGCCCCTAGAATTTTCTTCAAAGCAAGAACAAAGTGCTTCATTGCTTCTTTCCAAACTGCGTAATAAAAAACCAAACTTATAATGGTTCATTGCACTTAACTTCAGAAAAATGTCAGATCTTCTGAAGTGAACCTGAGTTTAGTTCCATTACAATATGTTTGGGCAGACAAAGAACACCACAGTTATGTTTTGGAGCTCTGTGCTGTTCTTGTTTTTATTTTTCCACTCTAAATTGTTTTAGCTAGTAAGAAATGAAACAAATTTTGAGTAATCAGTTGACTTAGTCAAATGACTGTGGTGAATTTTATTTTTTCCCAGCAATTTTAACAAATGGCGGAATAAATGAAGCAACCATTTTTATTTCTCATAAATGATGAAATAATGATAAAGTTTCTTTTGAATCTGTTTACCAAAAGATAGGGGATCTAAGGCCACAAAGCCTTCAATTCTACAATGACTTCCTATTCCAAAATTGGTTATATTGTTAAACGTCCTTCAACCATTCATTATCACATTTGCACACAGATGTTTCAGGAGCCACATGGTCATCTGTTTACTTGCTGGGAAATTGATGTAGTACTAATAAAATTCCTGTTGATTTCAGGCAGAAATATGTCTAGAGATTCGTGCAAAGGCTCTCCACTGAATTTGATATTTTCACTCTATACTCAGTCAAGATTTCTCTATGGGCTTTGAAGAGACACGGAGTATTCCACTTAATAACTTCACAGCATCAGTATTGAAAAAAGTATTACAATACTATCAAGTTTCGCAAATTCAAAAATAACATATTCCCATTACTACATTTTTCATCCCCTCATCACCTTAAATTTTCCACTTCATCTGATTTCTCTGAGGGACTACAATCCGTGCCTCCTCAGCAAACAGTTGCTTTCCATAGAGATACAGGATGCTAACCACTACAAAGATCCTTCTTGGGGACTCACAGACTCTCACTACCACTCTAGCATTCTTTAGGAATAATAAATTTTTACTTTACAAACAAGATTCTTACCCACGATTTAGAGAGATATAAATTTGATGGATAGATAGTAAAATGGAGATTTCAAAGACTGAGAACTTCAGAGGGTGATTCAGTTTTTAGAGGTATCAAGGGCGAAAGAGACCAAAGAAACAAGAGGAAAGTAACCTAAGTCTGACCATATAAGCCTAAATAACTAGCTGAAGGACTCATATTCCCCTGAGGGAAAGTTTCTGAAGATGTCATGATATTACTGTTGCATGATGTGTGTCTTTTGTACCTTTGGTGTGTTTGCCTCAGACCATTCCCATGGAATTCTGTAAGAAAACATATCTGGAGCATAGGCAATATACAGTAGTTATCCATTTTGGCTCATGTCATGCTAAGAACTTGCAAAGGAGAAAGTACTGGTATGTGTAACAACTTACTACTCACATTAGAGAGATACTCATGCTGGAGCATTTTTTGAAGAAATGCAGCCCACGGAAACAACACAAGTTAGAAAAGCTCATGGAGGACTGCATCACATGGGTTAGACCCCACACTAAGAAAGGAGAAGAGTGTAAGGAGGAAGAAGTGGCAGCGACAACATGTTCTGGACTGCCCACAACCTCCATCTCTGGATGATCACCTGGGGGGAAAGCGGGGTCTCAAACAGGTGGGCCAGGTTCTATCTGTGGGGCCTGAAACCACTGGAGGAACAAAACACACTGCTGGGTTGTGACTCATCCATAGGTCAATTCCAACTGGAGGCCCACAGCCCAGGCCCTAGCACTTCACCTGCATAATCAGAGAATTAGCAGCATAGTCTCTCATTACCCTTTGGTGCTTAAAGGAAGGAGATAGAAAAGCTAGGTCTGAAGTTGAGCCTGCAAAGAAAGGAGGGGTAGAGGGAAGGTGGATTTAGCTTTGCTTTATTTCTCACTATCCCACTCGGTTACAATTAATTGGTAATAAATTAATTTACCCAAGTTGAGTCTGTTTTGCATGTGTCAATAATTGGTAGGTGATTTCACTGTTATTATCTCAACCCATGAGCTTTTCTTCATATTTTCTTACCTTGTCCTACTGAGAGGGGGCAGAGATAGAGTGGCCTGCTAGGAACTTGGTGGTCAGCCAAAGTCAACCCACCACAGTTACAATGAGTTAATCACTTTAGAACTAAAAAGCAAGTCAATAGACTTTGCATTGCATTCTTATTATAGAATTATAGAATGGTTTGTGTTGGAAGAGACCTTAAAGATCGTCTAGTTCCAACCCCTCTGCCATGGACAGGGATACATCCCACTAGACCAGGTTCCACAAGGCCCCATGCAACCCGGTCTTGAGCACATCCAGTGATGAGGCATCCTCAACTTCCCTCGGCAACCTCTTCCAGTGTCTCAACCTGCCTTCTGAGCACAAAACTGGATTTAAAATTGTTAGCCTCCCTTTGGAAATATGGGAAACCCTATGCTTCCATTTTCCTTAGGGAAAGTTTCAACTACCCAAATATAGAAGTCAGTGCTATTTGAGACAATATGGTATCTGAGAGCAAGCTCATAAGGCTAAATTGAGAGTTTTGTCCTTCCATCCATTGTAATCAATAATTACAGAAAAGAGAATTGCTAACTTCAGATACTACATACTATATAGTTTGTCTCACGAAATGTAATCAAAGAAGAAATTTAGGAACAAAAGGAGAAAGTTTTTTCAGTACACTTCAACTTTAAACAGGAATTTAAACAGTGCTTACAGTTACAAAAAGTGTTAAGGTACAGGAAAGGCTAATGATAAATCCTAACTGGATTACATTACCAATTATAGATTGCAGTATGTCATGACTGAATTAATTAAAAAGATGAAGTCACCTATTTATTGAACTTTAAAAACCTGCAATCACCTTTCATCTCCCAGGCTAATTGAAATCAGATGTACTTATGGTACTGTGTTGTAACCTGGTAATTCAAAAATTTAAAGCAGAATTGTAAATGTCATATTTTAACACAGTATTACCACCAATGTAGCCAGCAATAATTGTTTATGAGAAATTATGTCTGCTAGGTCTTCTATTACTTGGAAAAAAATATTTATCCACATGTATTATTTCTTTATTATTATTATTTTTACAATGAAGACTCTGTAGAATGTTCTATGTTAAGGAATTTAAATTGAGGGCATTTTTCAGTAAGAAATCAGATTGGAGATTACCTGGGAACAGAAAATGTCTAGATGACAAATAATGAGTAAGTTGTGCCTACATTAATCTGATCCTTTCTATCCTTGCATACAGTATAGAAAAGCACTGTGTAAGAAAACACAGAAATAAACCCAGTGCAAAAGAACAACAACAAAAAAGCCAGAAAGAAACAGATTCAGATCATCTCCTAGAGGAAATATTTCTTACTTACACTTCCTGTGCAACCCTCTCATGTTAAGCAGATCGGGTATGTTAAAACATGATTTCAGTGGCAGAGTGAAGGAAGACCCAAAACACTCAAGGAAAATTAGTTAAGTGGCAGGTGCATTTCAGAAAAGACCTAGAGAACTTAACACAGAAAAAATTAGGGTTTAAAGATTCAGAGCAGTCTAAATACTAGCCCATAAAACCAAACTACTGTGAGAAATCAGACTGAGCACCTAGAATAGCTGAATGTTGAAGTAATAATAATTGTAGGAACCCAGAGAGAATCAGTTGCCCAGAAGAAGAACAAAGTCTGCGGAATTTTAGGGAAGCAGAAGTAGCTGAGAAGACAATATCAGACAGAACTGCTGAAAGAAGATCAAATATTCCCTGTACTACTGCAAATGCAGTAGGAAATGACTGTTGTGAGGGAGTTGTCATGGATGTATATTCTTACATTGTATTTGTAAAATGTATTTTAAGATACATTTCCAATTATAGACTAATAATCCTTTTTCAAACCAGCCACTGGGTCTATTCTTCCTTCCCTGAGGTAGGGTGATGCACAGGTACTAACTGCCCTAAACAGATTGTTGGGGATTTGCCCAGCAACATCTAGTAGAAAGCTTATAGTCACCTTTTGCTTTCCTTTCTCTGATGTGCTTGACTGAAAACCAGCTTTATTTTAATCAATGTAACACTTCCAAGATATTGTTGCAATCCAGCTTCATTAACAGCACCACTATGATTACTTTAAATTATAGGATTGTAGAATCGTTGAATTGTTCAGATTGGAAAAGATCTTTAAGATTATCAAATCCAACTGTTAGTTCTTCCAAACCCACCACTAAACTATGTCCCTAAGCACCACATCTACACATCTCCTAAATGATTCCAGATATGGTGACTCCACCGCTTCCCTGGGCAGACTGTTTCAATGATTGACAACACTTTCTGTGAATAAATTCTTCCTAATATCCAATCTAAACCTCCCCTGATGCAACTTGAAGCCATTTCCTCTTGTCCTATCACTTGTTACTTGGGAAAGGAGACTGACCCTTACCTCACTACAACTTCCTTTCAGGTAGTTATAGAGTGTGATAAGGTCTTCCCTGAGCCTCCTTTTCTTCAGGTTAAATAACCCCAGTTCCCCCAGCTGCTCCTCAAGACTTTGCTCTAGACACCTCATCAGTTTTGTTACCCTTCTTTGGACACACTCCAGCACCAAACTGAACACAGTACTCAAGATATGGCCTCACCAGCATCAAGTACAGGGGGACAATCACTTCCCCAGTCCTACTGGCCACAGTGTTTATGATACAAGCCAGGATGCTATTGGCCTTTTTGGCCACCTAGGCACACTGCTGTCTTCTGTTCAGCCAACTGTCCCCCAGGTCTCTTTCTGCCAGTTAGGTTTCCAGCCACTCTTCCCCAAACTGGGAGCATTGCATGGGGTTGTTGTGACCCAAGAGACAGGGCCAGCACTGAGCCTTATTGAACTTCATATCATTAGCCTCGGTCCATTGATCCAACCTGTGCAGATCCCTCTGTAGAGCCTCCCTACCTTCAAGCTGATCAACACACTCCCCTAAGTTGGTGTCATCTGCAAATTTACTGAGGGTGCCCTTGATCACATCATCCAGATCATTGATAAAGATATTAAACAGGTATTATATAATTAATCAAGGTAGTTTTAAGAAATCTAAGAGTCAGGAAGTGCAGTGCTAGCTTTATATTTTTTACTGTTAAAATTTGTAATTTGGCAGGATTTGCAGAAGTCAAGGAGTGAAGGTTGTGGCAAGTATGGTAGAAATGTTTTTTAAATGAGTGCTCTAAGCATAAAAAATTCACAAAGTAAAATATTGACCTGAATGCATAGGTGACACAGACAAAGTTGAAAAGGAAAGGGTAAGATAACAACCCAGAAAATTGTTAATGATTGTAATATCTTGATGTTCTCAGTTAAGACAATGCTTGTATCACTCTTTCAAACATTTTTGTTGCTGACTATAGACCTTGGTTTGAGACAGAAAAATGTGTTCTACATAATCCTCCCACTAACATTGTGTTGCCTTCAAGAGATGAAACAAGTGAAGCATTTTTTTAAATACTGCCTGATACTTTTTTCATATTTCTGTGGATACTCTTAACTTAGTAATTACATTCCTTATGCGACAATGTCTGATATATTGAATGGAATTCTGAGATTAAAGAAATAGGTGCAGGCTCCAAAACTGCTTGAATAATTTCATGAAACTTTAAAGAATTCTAAGACAATTTATCTGTAGAAAGTAGTTTTAAAGAGAAATACTGATTAGGGACAGTTTATATTATTTGGATTGGAATTGGACTTTTCTTTGTAACACTTACACACCGATGTATAACATAGGTGTCTCCAGCTAACCTTAGTGTCTAAGTTGCAAGACAGTGGAAATCTGAGGGGTTTTGTTGTCAAAACACAGGTTTGCAGTGTTACCTGGGATGCTCTGGTTTTTACCAAGGTAAAGGGCTGGCATATATGACATTGTATGCTCCATCTGGAGCAACATGGAAGGCAAAACAGGTACTCCTCATGGACAAAAATTGTGTTAGATACCTATGTTTAGGCAACTGAATCCTACACATTGTCAACAGAGTCAGTGAAAATGCCAGAGAGCTATTTAGCAGAACAAATATAGGAGTTTGTAGTACTTCAGAGTGATTTGAACAGCTCTCCTGACCTCATGGAATATAGTTCAATCATCTAAAAATGGACAATTAGCATTACTTGAGTTGTTATAGGAACTTCCTGGCTGCTGATCCAGAATGATACAGATTTCTGTGTGGTACACATCAGTCCCAAGAGGATGTTTCAAATAACCAAGGATTTCCAATGCAATGATGTCAAGTCTTAAACGTCTGTAGTCGAGAAAAAGGGTTTATCAGTTAAAAGAAATTAAAAATCAAATTATTTTAGAGAATAATAGAAACAGAACTGAAGAAATTCTTTTTGTAAGTCAAGGGTATAATAAATTCCCTGCCTAGAAGCTGAAATTGGAAAAAATTAAAATAAAGTTATTTACCCATTTTCTGGGATGAATGACCACAAGCAACATTGGAATACTATGCCAACAATTAATCTTGATTCACTACTACTAGAATGAGGTTTTTTGAGTTCTGATATATTTTTATTTATATTAAAATATACTCTAATTCAAGTCCAGTTAGTGGACTTCAAGAACATTTTAATTCACTAGATTTCATTAGATAATGAAATTATTCTGCAAGCAATCAGATCAGGTCATAGAACACACTTTTGGATTGTGACCCTGGAACCTATAGTGTGTTTTAGAGTTTAAGGCTTTTTGGGGTAGTGTTAAAGGTGCTAGAGGATGACTGAGAGCAGAGACACAGGAAGGAAGACAGTGTCAGCTTTGAAGTGAGATCAAGAATTACATGTTCCCAAAGAATAAAACAGTAATTCTTGTTTGATTAACAATTAAAAAGAGGAAAAGATGAATCTTTGTGTACTGACTTTCATTGACATCTAATTGGAAGATGCTGCCACTTTCACTACTTTGTGTGTCATAGTTCCTATTTTTATTATGAATATCCCTAGAGTAAAAGTGAGAATTCAGCAACAACAGGGTATTTCCTTTGCAAAATGTAGAAGGCGACATCTGTAAGAATGCTATCAACAGCCTTCATGTACCAAATGAACTGCCCAGTATCATTTCTGAAATACTTCAGAAAAAAAGCAGTTTCCCTTTTATACAGGGTGGCACTGACAGGAGACAACCGAAAGACTTTGCGCAACTTTGAAAACTCTTTCCAATGAAGGTGTGGAAATGACAAGATTGAGGGCCATGTTGACCATTTGTGTCTGTCCCAGGTGCTTATTATTTCTGATAAGAAAAAAATGGTATATGCCTTACAGGACAGTTGTGCAAATGTCATCTTTTGTTTACTCTTTGACTTTGACAGTCTGTGATTTCCTAGACAGACAATAGGAATGTAAGAGGATAGTTAGCTATTACTCACAGTCTGCTGTCAGTTTAAGCATTCACAACCTGTCATGTCTTGTGAGAACTGAAGATGCAAATCAGTCTGTCTCTGCGGCAGCTCAAAGAAATATGCCAGGTGCAATGCATTCCTTTATATACTTGAATTGATTGAAAAGTAGCATAAATCTATTAATAAATGTACATTACTAACACTAATGATCTCCTCTGTACCATTGAGGAAATATATAATACACCATGTCTAGAAATCTACATGCACCTTAAAAAAACACCACTAAACCTGTTGAGCTAGTCAACAAAGCCAAATTAAATCTTAGGACTTTCTTACAAATTTACATTTTTCTAAGTCAAAATTATATAGAATTTACCTTTTTAATTTCATTTTCTCACCAATTGATTTTTCTCATTTCTACTTCAGCAGTGATACAAAGATGACTTAACTGATTCACATTGGACTTCATACTGCAGAGAACATTCAAAGTCACACTTTTCTAAATAAATTGTCATTAAAAGGTGTAAAAAGATAACTATATCTTTATCTATCTGTTGATCTATCCACATTTATTGAAATGCTCATGTTTCTTTAGACCAGACCTTTTTTATCTTTCCTTTGTGTACAAAGCACCTAACACAAAGTGCTCCCATTGATATGAAAATAGATTTTAGCAAAATATAATTTCTGAGTAATCTTTGTAATTTAAAATATTAAATAAATAGAATACATATGGTTTTATATTATTGTCTTTAACACAAAAGATATTGGTTTATGCATATTAAAGATTTATGATTATTTTATTGTGTAGCTTTGTAAGATAGACTTTGGTTGCATAGCATGCTAATCCACTAACAATTGCTACAGACATAACAATGATCCAGTCTTTAAGTTCAAAGATTTTCTTAATTTATTTTTTTTTGTCATCTAGTGTCTGTGTAGCCATATGCTATTCCATCTATGAATTATTAACGCAACAGGAAATAATAGATGTTTTAAAAGGTATATGACAATAGAGCAACATTTTATTTTCTCAGAAGGATGTCTGCCATATCCCTTACACAATGCAGACTAAAGATTATATCCTCTTATGTTTCACTCTCTCCATCTTCATCCTCTGATCACCAGCTTTCCTTACTGGTTCTGTGGAGCTTAACTCTGAACTTTATTTATGGACTTGCATTCTTTAATGTGATTTGTACATTTTAACTAAAAAGGTTGTTACATGTTCCTTTTATAGCAGAAGAGAATGATTTAGACTTTATGATGAATAGGATTTAACATAAGCCCAGAAAAATGTTCCAACCCCATCTGTTTTTAAAAAATTTAAACTGTCACTTAAAAAAAAGGTTGTAATACTTATGCTTGCCATGATGCTCTGAAATACCAGAGTGAAGTGCATGGAGTGTGCAAAAAACCCCACTAAATGTAAGCAGAGATAGCTCTAAATGTAAGGCAGAATTAGCAGAGACATATGACAGCTAAAGTAAATGATGAGATTTTTGTTAGTATTAATAAGAGTTCATTTTCCTTGTGAGCTCTCAACATAAAAGTTTAGATTTTCAATAGAAATTGAGGAAATGAGAATATGACTCTTTGAATATTAAAAAAAAAAGAGCTCTATCTTTCAAAACTTCTTTTGATAATTTAATTCTCATCACACCAAATGTGAGTGGGACTAAACTTCAATGGATTAATTAAAATATTTTTAGTTAAATTAAATCCAAATTATATATTATTTTTACTAACTAATTTTATTTTATAGTGTTGAGAACTGCCAAATACATTTTGAAAGCATTTTTCAGACATATGGTGCAGTACGCTTCTACCATTGAATGCCATCTGCTGTCTAGGCTTAAATGCACACTGATTTTACTTTTAATTCATAATGAACATGAAGAATGAATGTGACCCATGTACTGCAATTTGGCTCAGTCATTGGCAGGTGCATATTTAAAGCATAAAATATATTTGTAATTATAAGGTGGCCATTTACAAGTTCCCGGGTGGGTAAGTAGCCATTAGTAACAAATAATTGCATGCCAGCCCATTATGCTCCCAACCACTGTACTGGGAAAAAAACCTAGAAAGATGAAAGGATAAAACATTCCCTTACTAATACCATATAACAGTTATATAATTTATACTGCCAAATTTAAATCTAATAAAGACTTTAAAAACTTTGTTTAACATGTAAACGGAGAGTTACAAACACAGTCAGGAACCTTAAGGATGTCTGAGTAAAGTTATAAAATACTCTATGATGCTTTTATTATATTTGCCCTACAGTTTTCTATTGACATTAAGGTTCCTCTATTTAAAAACATTTGCCTCAGTCTTCACATATCTATTCAACAGAAAATGAAATGTCTGCACATGCTCTAATTTGTCATTCTCTACCCCAGAAGATGACAAATTATCCAGAACAAGCCACAGTCTGAATGCTGATAATTTTGATCCTCATCCAGAAAAAAAAACCCCAAAGGAAAAAGCCCCTAAATTTCATGATGTAATAAATACCTGAATGATTCTTCAAAAAATTCATGTAGAATCACAACGCTGAACTGTATTCAGATGTACAGTCTTGTCTTCACTGAAGACAGTGATAGAATGAGTCTTATGAGGAGCAGCTGAGGGAACTGGAGTTGTTTAGAACCAGGAGAGGTTTAGGTTGGAGATTAGGAAAAATTTCTCACTGAGAGGGTTGTAAAATACTGGAACAGGCTGCCCAGGGAAGTGATTGAGTCATCACCCTTGGAGGTGTTTAAAAGATATAAAAGATTGTAAACATGACACTTAGTGACATGGTTTAGTGGTGGACTCAACAGTGTTAGGTAAACTTGATGATCTTAAATGTCTTTTCCAACACAAATGATTCTAGAAAACAAACAAACACCATCACCACCCCCTCTCAAGAATTCTCCCAAATTCAATTGGGCAAAATTCTAAAAATTCTTCTTTTAATGTTTAATGTCACAGCTATGATTTACTAGATTGTAATATATTTAACAAGAGATAATTACTTCAGTTCATTTAACTAATGGAACTGTGCATCAAATAGTTTTCTTTCTTTACTGTATTGCTTGAACATTGTTTTTATTCCTCTTTCCTTTGAAAGCTAGATTGACTTAGTCATACTCTCTGTGTTGTGTGTCTCTCTGGCTTTGTGTTTTCCCCTAGCAATTTATTCAGTCATTGGGGGCTGTGAAATTTTACAGGATAGAACCTCTGAGGCTACACCTATACTGCTTTTCTTGGGAGAAAATCCTATTTCTTGAAAAATATCAATTTCATGGGAATTTCGGCATTGTGAGCTCATGGCTTGTTAGATACTTCAATTGTAGTATCCTCTCATGCCAGCAGGGGCATAGTGGGGAGAAGAGAGAAAAGACTGGGCAGCCTACTGACATCTTGATTTTTAACTGATGATGAGCAGTGTTTTTTACCCTTTCTTATATATGTTATCACAGAGGCATTACCAGCATCACTGATGGTCTCAGCTTTGGCTGTCATTGGGTCCGTCTTGGAGCTGGCTGGAACCAGCAATGACAGACATGGGGAAGGCTTCTGGTATGTTCTCACAGAAGCCACCCCTGCAGCCCCTCTGCTGCCAAAACCTTGCCACCTAAACCAAATACAACTATATTGTTATCCTACAGGCTAATGCACTGCAGATTCATACTACTCCAGGCGAGCGTATTTTTAGTCAGTGTCTGCTCTACAGAGCTATGCTGCTGATAGAAGGGTTGCATCTGTCCTGCTACTAAAATAAAATGTCATTTCCATTATACACATAAACTTAATTTTCAGTAGTGAAAACTGGAAGCCATCATGTAGTATTATATATATTAAAGTATGTATTATACTTCTCATATATGATTCACAGTGAATAGATCTCACATTTACAATACCTTACAACTGAATAATTATAATCCATTTCTGACAGAAAACAATAATATTAATAAAAGATTGATTAAACTGTATTCTTGAATAAGCAATGATACCATTCTTCAAATGAACATATGCCTGAGTTTCACCAGACCTGAATATCTTTTATTTCAGTGCTCCGTGAGAACAAAGCTGTGAACTAGAACAATGAATGAGTCAGCTCTTTAGGGCATCTGTAGGTAAGGTTTTTGTTTGTTTGTTTTTTCTCTTGTGACTGGAAAGCACAATGGTCAACCTACATCAGCTTTACTTGGCACTTTTGCAAAACTGCAGGGTGATGAAAGACGTTGCTTGACCCTGTGGCAGCAGTCCCAACTTCTGAGAGGGGAGGCTTTTTGTTGCCAACCTGTCTGTGGACCTCACATACCTCTGCTGTTACTGCTTCTTCCTCCCTCCCATGCTGTCAGCTTGTTGACTAATGCACCAGCAAGCCTAGCCACCTAATCTTCAAAGAGTTCCCCGTGGTACTCAGTGAGGAACTCCATCAGCCACATCACCTGCACACAGCAAACCATTGTTTTCCAGCCCAGTGGCTAAAAATGAGTCAATCAGCCTTTCTCACTCCTGACCCTTGCTTTTTCACAGAAAGCTGCAGCTGTGGGGCTGCTCTTCCCAGCAAGTCCCCCACAAGTATTTGCTGAAGAGAGGAGGCAGTCAGGTACCTCTAGACAGCCAGGTTCGCATAGGTCTAGAAGGCTGTAGCTGGCTGGTAAACATAGCATATCTTCCTCATCACCTGCATCAGGATGTCCAGAGGGAGCATGTTCTCCTTGGCTGGGCTCAGGAAGGTTTGGCCCCCCCACAGATGGCCAGGCTGCCAGCAGTCATCCTGATGGTGTTGGCATTTCTGCTGCTGTTTTGGAGCAGGGTCATCAAGTGCTTGAGGAGCAGGAGATTGGCCTTGGACAACTTACTGGCCACCCTGAGGGAACTGAAATACAATGTTTTAGAGTAGGTGTTGACAACACAGGTTGCCCAGGCTGATCTCATTCAAGCCTACTGAGGAAAAGCTCCTTGGCCACACCTCATCTACAGTAGAGGAACTGCCTTCACTGAGATACTGCCAACTCCCTCCCTCCCTCCCTCCCTCCCCTCTGGCAGGAATACATTCATGGAGAAAACTTCAATGCCTGAGAGAAGAGCTTCAAGGAGAGAAATGTTTTTCCACACCTCTTCCCCACAAACCCCAACCCTACAGTTACAAGAGCTGGCTGGCAAAAACCACAGCTTTTTCAAGGAAGCTGTCACTTTGTAGGCAAGTCCCTGGCCTCTGCCAGTCCCTGTGGAGCAGTCATGTTTCTCATTACACTTACTCTTTCAGTCCTGTCAGCCTGTCTTGCCTGCTGGTCTTCTGCAAGGCATTCATCCACTCCTTGTACAGCTTGACCTGAAGGAGCTTGGAAGAGATCTTCTGGAGGAAGTTCTCAAATGCCAAGGGGTCTGGGTGGGGCTTTGACCACTCCTAATGGAAGCACAGGCAACGTCCCTGACAGTCTGGTTCATGAGCAGGTGACTGGGTTTCAGTTTCTGCTCTCAGAGGTGCCCATCAGCAATGACAGACCCAGGAGCTGCTGGGATCCAGGTCAGCAGGGTTCACCTTCAGAAAGACAACCAGAAGTTGCACAGGCTGGCTTTCTAGGTGGATTTCAGCTCTGCTATTGAAGGCTTCCCTCAGCTCCCAGGAGGCATGTTTGCCAGCTGCAAGCTGGAAGGTCCCCTTTATGGATGGATCATGCTCATGTAGAAGAGCCAGCATGTCCTACAGGGGGCAGAGGAAGACAGTTGCTTGGCTGCAGACCGGCAGGTTAATCTTCCTCAGGGGTAGGAGTAAGTGTGGATGGCTCTGTGGCTCTCACTGGGTCAGAACAGAGGGGTGGCTACAGGTGAGTGACATGGGGAGAAGTCAGCTGTATCTCAGAGCCCTACCCAAGGTCTCTTGGCTGGAGACATCATCTCTCCAGAGGAACCAATGGGATGGGAATTCCCTGTCCAGGCTTGCTTACCAGGATGGGCTGGGGCAGCATGCTGTCCCAGCTGCGGAGAGCTGCCAGGGGCTGGCCAAAGAGAGCCCTCTGTCACCAGAGCCCAATGGCCTGGACACATCTGCAGCGGCCGAGGGCCCTCACCATGCAAAGGGCCCGATCAGCCCTCCCTTCCTCCTGCTGGTCCCACTTGCTGCCAAGGAAAAGAAAGCAAGAAACTGTGGAGAAGAGACATCAAGTGAGTGTTCCTGGACCCCTTCAGGATTGTCCCCCTGCCACTGAGTACATGGGAGAGAGAACACTTGGGAATGAGTGGTCCCAGAATCTCAGCTCTCCCTTGCTGCAGAGTGATGGGGACAGATGTGCCCTGCAGGAAGGGCAGCAGCAGCCCCAGTACAGCATGAGTCTGCAAGGAAAGGAGAGAAGGGCTAACCTGCCCCTTTCTTCTCCAAACTCACCAGCTGAGTGGCCAAGTCCACTTTTGTTACCAGAGGGGATAGGTGGTGGCCACTACTTGGGAGTAGCCTGCAAGAAACATGCTGTGCTCACTAGAGCAGTCTCAAAGCAGAAAGGGCCTCAGGTGAGCTGCATTGGCCTCTGGCCATGTGTGAGGTGTGGGGAAGGCCAAGAGGCTTTGCTGCAGCCAGCGACCTGGGGTGTTCCCAGTGAGGCAGGATGCCAATGCTGGGGAAGGCTGGGACAAAGGGCCCTCCTGCCAAAGCTCAGCCTGTTATCTTGAGACACCTCACACTCCAAGCAATCTTCACCTTTTCCTAGCCCTCGCTACCCTCTCCAAACTGCTGGCATGTAGTGTCATCACTTGGGCAAGGGGAACAGAGTAGAAGCTGAGAAATGATGCACCTGATGCTAGCCTGGAGCAGCATCTAGGGGCAACATACAGACACTGGGGAGCCTGAACCTGGACACAGCACTGCCATGAGGGTGAGAAAAGCACATTCCCTCCAGACAAAGCAGTGGTCCAAGTAGAAGGGCTGTCTTTACTATGTCTTTACTATGGGACAGGGAGAAAGAAGATGCACCTTAGTGACAGTATCCAGAGATGGAGTTTCTGCAGAACTCCATCTTCATCTTTTTTTTTTCCACAGGCAGTATCCATGGCACTCTGGCTCATGTGGAGGCAAAAAATTAAATTAATTTCCCCAAGTCAAATCTGTTCTGCTCATGATGGCAATTTTAAGTGTTCTCCCTGTCCTTACCTTGACCCACAAAACTGTTCTCCTATTTTCTCCCCAACTTTTTGAGATAGGGGAGTGATAGAATGGCTTGCTGGGCACCTGGCTGATAACCAAGGCCAACCCACCAAAATAGGAATGTGTCTGTAAAGTGACACAGATGGGTGCTGTGACCAACATACTTGTATTGTCTACAACAGGGGGGTGATTTCTTTGAAAATTCTTGTCAGATCCCGTAGACTGTATGCCTACTATAGGTTTGAACATATTGGATGCAGTTCTTCCTGTTTAGTTTTATTTAAAAGAAATATAGTTTACCCACTCATAAACTATTCTGTATCATAACTGAAGTATGGTATGTGTGCAAATTCAAAAGGTTTAAAAAGTGCAGTTCTCATTCAAACTAAAGCAATCCTACAGATTTCTACAGATTCCTACAACAGCTTATGTCTCACTTTTTCCATCATCAGGGTAGATGTTTATTTGTGTAGATTCTTGATATCACTAGGGATATCACTAGAGAGTTGGTCACTGATTACAATCTGCTTATAGGCAAATAGGGTGAAATGAATCTCCACTTAGGTTCAGTAACCATCAAAATGCATACATGACTGGTATTATATGGTCAGGGCAGTTACATTCCCTAAATAAAGTTGATATATTTTCTCAAAAAATGTGTGCTGTGTCTTAATCCTGAGCTGACTTCTGCCTTTGCCAGAATAATAATACTCTAGAAGCACAAATACGATCTGGTATTAATTAAAAGTTATAACAAAAAATATTACTGAAGTGTTTATTAAAAATAGATGCAACTCATTTTTCAAGAATTAAGTAGCTAAATTTATATGTATTCAAATCTTTTAATTTATTATTTCTGCATATTGTAGGATTATAAGCAATATCTATATAAATATGATTGGGTTTGCACTTAGATTTATGTCTTTAAATCGAGAAGCCTGTTAAATGGGTAGTACTCTTCACGCACTTTACAGTCAGTAGAAGGAAATAAAAAATCTCCAGAGGGACACTATATCTAAGATCCAAATTGCTTTCCGGAGATGCTTCTCTCTCTTTATTGATTACATAAAGAGCCTTGACACTTGTCTAATGCTAGGAAGGATAAATCTGAACTACAATAACTGCTGATTCATTCTATTAGATGAATTAGTTATGCTTCCTGTTTTTTCTTCTTTTCCTATCTTGCCTTCTTTGATTACTACTACTTTTTTCCCTTCTCATTTGTTGTGGTTTAAGGTTTGGGGAAGGGGAGGGACAGGTGGAGCGGCTATTCCACTCCCCTTCCTGCCACACTCTATAAAAGGACACAGGAAGTTCTGCTCTCCCCTTCCTCGCTGGAGTTGATGCTGGCTCCAGACCTCTCTGTGGCTGCTACAACTCCACGTGGCTCAGGAGGAATCCAACAACATCCGAGGATCAGTGTTGTATATATTTGTATATATACCTTCCCTTGTTAACTCTGTATATTTCTCTTCCTTTGATATCCCTTTCATTACTCCCTGTTAAAAGTTGTAATCTTAATTTTCCAACTTTGTGTGAGGCCTTTCTTCCTCCCCTGGGAGGGAAGAGGGGAGGGAGAAGAGGGGTGAAACTAATTCTGCTCCATGAGGGGTTGCCCTGAGCCTTAAACGGAGACATCATTGTACAGTTACTATGCATACATGTTAACTAGAAATCTATTGACATAAATCAAGCAGACAAGTAAATACAGAAAAGTGAGTTCTGTGGTTATCTGAAATACTTTTCCCTATTCTTTGACTACCAATAGTATATTTTCCTTTTTGTAGTCTTTTCATTATAAAATCTTTCTTGGAGCACACTGCAAAGAAGTAGGTGATTGCTTAGTTTGTGGAAAGATATGGCACATTTTTTCTTACATGTTTAATTTTGGATTTTGTTATTTTATAGGTCTACTAAGGTTAATGATGTCTTAATATCTTTTTTTATTTTTAGAGAAACTCACCCTTTATAATAGTATGGGTAAAATTTAATAATAGGCTAGGCCATCTACTTATTTAGGACATATTCATTCCTTAAAAACTTTAACACATTCAGTCCTTGTGGGCTTTCAAATTTGAGTTTTTGATCATAGGCTTCTGCTACTACATTAGCACTTTGTCTTAATCTTTACTGCCAGTCTTTCTAGTTAGCATTGAGTATTGTAACAGGTACCTACAAAATGTGCCTAATTTACATAGCATTAGAGAAATTTATTATCTTGAATGTTTTTATTCTTAAATGTCTCATGGGGAATAAAGTATTCTTACCTCCATTTCAAACTAGAGAGACACATGTTCGTTGAGAATTTAAAAGCTAAATTCAGCTATCTAAACACAGTGACAGTTAAGGTCCTCTAAAATATTCAACTATATTTTGCTCTGTCATTCCAGAAAAGTTCAAGTCTTCTGTAAGTCCTGTGTCATATCTGACAGTTCTGTGAAAATGTATTAGATATCCTAGGGCATCTTAAATTGCACTGAACATCTACATTTAGGCCAATCAGTCAAACCCTAAAAGCTTGAAGGATGTTTTAAGACTACATGAGAGATCCAGGAAAATTTAGCTGATCTGATGAGAAATTTGAATCATGTCAGAGATTTAAGGTCTGTTGAATTTACCACGCGGACATCTTTGCCGACTTAAGTAAATAGTTAGAGGGATTTTAGAGTCAATAAATAGTCTCAAGATCAGATTATTCTGATCCATTTTAAGAAAAAGCATATCACGATACTGCACATCTGAATATTTAGCTATAGTTAGAGCACTTGAATAGCAGGCATCCCTAAATCTGCAGTGGTTTGGACTCACATCTCAAAAGAGTGGATGAACACCTGGACATTCTAATATAGTAGTACTCCTCTTGAATTTAAATCACTGTGCATTGTGAAAGCTACAAATTCGGCTCCAGGAAGCCTCTGTCCTTCCCTGTCTTACTGATTTTACTTAATCTTACTGAAGGCCTCCAGTGTCTACTTCATTATCTTTTTAAGTTCTTTATATTAATTTATTTTGTAAGTTTATACTAGAATTAGAAAATCAATTACATTACTTTTTAAATTATGCTATGGTATGATATCATAAATATATATCATATATATCATATACATACTATGTATGACCTACAGGATAGTATTTAAGTAGCACAGCCACAGCAGCAGCTGTGGGTAGTATGAAAGATCCAAGGTACAAAGTTTTGGAGAGCAAAGCAAAATAAGAAAGCTCAAAAGAGAGGACTGTTGGATAGGACTCAGACAAAACTTTGCAGCAGTGTAGATGTGCAGAATAATGAAATAAGAGAATCAGAAAGTTGTTTGGAGAGCAGAATAAGAAGAAATTCATGACAATGTGAAGTGTAAGTACTGTGAACTAAGAAAAGAAGGAGAAAGGAAATTAAAGAAAAGCAGTGATACTTCTAGAATGGAGTTAACTGATAAGGAAAAAAAAATACTGCAAAAAGCCAAGCAGTTCTTTACACCGTATGCACTTTCTTTACCTCTCATGTATGATGATGGCATCTCAGATGTGGCAAGGAATCATTTAAAGTCACAGAACCACAGAATGATTGAGGTTGGAAGAGACTTTTGGAGGTCATCTTGTCAAACTCCATGTGAAGCAGTTCACCTAGAACAGGTTGCCCATTATCAGTTATGTATCACTTGCTAATGATACACTCTTCCCCATCATCCAGGTTATTGTTGAAGCTGTTAAACAGAACTGGAGCCAGCATTCACCCCTGGGGTACACCTCTGGTTACTGGCCTCCAAATAGATTTGTTTATACTTTTCACCACCCTCTTGTCCTGGCCTTTCAGCCAGTTTACAACCCACCTCCCTGTCTCCTCATCCAGCCCATACATCAACAGTTTGTCACTGAGAATCTTATGCCAAAGGCCTTACTGAAGTCCAGGAAGACAATATCAACTGTTCTCCCCTCATCTACCAGGCCAGTCATTTCATTATAGGAGACACGTTCCCCCACAACATCCTTATCTCTAAGTTGGAGAATTATGGATTTGATGGGTGGACTGTTCAGTGGATAAGGAACTGGCTGGATGGTCACATCCAGAGAGGGATGGTCAACGGCTCAATGTCCAGATGGAGGAAGGTGACAAGTGATATCCCTCAGGGGTCTGTGCTGGGACCGGTGTTGTTTAATATCTTCATTAATGCCATTGACAGTGGCATTGAGTGCGCCCTCAGCAAGTTTGTGGATGATAGCAAGCTGGGGGGTGCAGTTAATATGCCAGAGGGACAGGATGCCATCCAGAGGGACCTGGATAGGCTGGAGAGGTGGGTCCAGATGAATCTTATGAGGTTCAACAAAGCCCTGCACCTGGGCCGGGGTAACCAGCATTATTAGTATGGGCTGGGAGAGGATATACTGGAGAGCAGTCCTGTGGAAAGGGACTTGGGGGTGCTGGTGGATGAAAAACTGGATGTGAGCCACCAATGTGCAACCGCAGCCTAGAAGGCCAATCAGATCCTGGGCTGCATCAAAAGAACTGTGGCCAGCAGATCAAGAGAGGTGATTCTGCCCCTCTACTCTGTCCTGGTGAAACCTCACCTGGAGTACTGCATCCATTTCTGGAACCCTCAGCACAAGAAGGATGTGGACATAATTGGAGCGTGTCTAGAGAAGGGCCACCAAAATGATCAGGGGAATGGAGCATCTCTTGTATGAAGACAGGCTGAAAGAGTTGGGGCTATTCAGCCTGGAGAAGAGAAGGCTCCAAGTGGACCTTATAGCGAGCTACCAGTATCTGAAGGGGGCCTATGTAAAGGCGAGGGAAGGTCTGTTCGAAAGGGTTTGTAACGATAGGACAAGGAGTAATGGTTTTAAGCTAGGAAAGGATAGATTTAGACTGGATATTAGAAAAAAGTTCTTTAATATGAGGGTGATAGATCAGTGGAATGGGTTGCCCAGGGAGGTGGTGGAGGCCCCATCCCTGGAGTCATTCAAGATCAGACTTGATGGGGCTCTGAGCAGCCTGCCCTAGGTAGAGATGTTCCTACTTGTGTAGGGAGGTTGGACAAGATGACCTCTAGAGGTCCTTTCCAGCCTAAAACATACTATGACTCTATGATTATCAGATCGGTCAAGCAAGTTTTCCCTTTCCTGAAGCCTTGCTGACTATTCTTGTTGTGAGCATTCTGCAAGACAATTTTAGTTTTGGTTTTGACTGCAGAAAATACTGATTCCACTAATCTCCTTGGCTCCTATACTGGTATCTTCATTTGATTAAGTTCAGGAATTCCACTTGAAATAATGACTTTAACAAATATTAACTGGAATAATTGTATCATAGAATATCATGAGTTAGAAGGGACCTATGAGGATTATTGAATCCAACTCCTGACTCCATACAGAGCAACCTAAAACTTAAACTATCTATCTAAGAGCATTGTCTAAAAGCTTTTTGAACACCAACAGATTTGTGGCTATGACCATTCTCTGAGGATCTTGTTCCAGTGCTTGACCACACTCAGTGGTAGTCCCTGACACAGCCTTAAGCCATTCCCTAGTGTCCTGATGAGGCTGCAGTCCCCCAGCGTCTTGGTGTACTTCAGCAAATGGCCATCCTTGCTACTGCCTGGTCCCTCCACACACACAGCCCAAGAGTGTCAGGGGCTTAGAAACCCCCCCAGACACCCCCCGTTGTGTATCTTATGAGCTTCACATGTCTCTCAGCACATGGCAACTGCTGCTGCTAGCTTTGGCTTTCCATGGTTTGAATCATGACACGTGCACAATGTTTGATTTCTTAAAGACATTATCATTAGGATTTGGTTATCTTCTAACATGGAGACTAAAAAAATTGTAGGCTTTTCTTTATCCCTCTCCTCTCCTCTCCTCTCCCTTCTCTTTCCCTCTCATCCCTTCCCTTCTGCCAGCCTGCTCTTTGTCAGGTTCTTGGTTTTGTAATGGTCCAACTTCAAGCAGTGAAGGCAAACATTGTTTTTTGTGATCTAGTAGCTAAGACACCTTTTTAACATTTGGAATATGTAGATTCAACCTTCCTCAAGATGAGGCAGGTTTAGGAGCCAATTCTTTCACTTCCATTAACCTATTATCCAAAAATTAGTCACAAGCTTTTTAGTCACATTTTTTGGTCAGCTTCAACTAGAATATTGATGTCTGTTTCTTCAGAACAGTCATGTGTGACTACAGTTAGACATCCAGGGAGCTTTCAAGTTAAATAAGAAAATGCTCAATGAAATTAGTCCTGTAGATCTAGGAAGTCTTGAAAAGAAGACAGATTATATTCTTATTTTGGATCCAGTCACCTAAAACCCACCCTAAACTGGATGGAGTTTAAGCAGACTGTAACCTCAAATTATTAGATGATTAAATTACTTTCTGTCATAAACACTGGCAGCTGGCCAACTTGAAAAATCTGATGATAACTAGCTTTGTTCCACCTTTAACAGCTCATTACAACATGAGAAATGAAACTGTTGTATTATTCCTTGCCACAGATGGTATTCACAGGTTGAAATTAGTATTTATTAAAGTAATATTATCTCTTTTATCCATACTTTCCCTTTATTACATGGAAGTAGGCAGATGATTGATAAATTTTTATATAATAAGGACTACAACTCATCCCCCTATCAAAATGGCTATACTGATAAAAGAAAATTCATGCCTTTAAGATACATTTTCTAAAATGTTTCTTAGCACAAAGCAGGGGGAAAAATGCCATTTTTAGATAATTCTAGTTTGAAAATAATTGGCTTGGCTGTCATATTACACAAAGCATAGGAATGCTACTGAATACTTAGAAAGCAACCATGTAATTTCCTGAAAATAGTCCTTAAAGGATATGCTGTCAATCAATGTTCTGATTTCCTTTATAAAAATTCAGATTATGAGTCATAATTATTTCCTAATCTCCTATTTTTTTTCCTTTCCAAGGAAGAGGAATCAGATCCCTCATTCCTCCTACCTCAAAAGGATATGGAATGTATTTTTTAAAAAGAGAGTAAGGGATGTTTGTAAATCAGGGAAATTTACATATCCTCATGAATTCCTTCCCTCAGTCATTCTCTCTCTTTCCCTTATTTTCTTATCTATTATTGCATGACCTCACTCTAAGTTAATAGGTGAGCCCAACTGTAGACTAAAAGCTTGTCTTACAGAATCATACACCATAAGCAAGTACAATGAAAGTCAATTTCCAATTCCTTTGCTCACACAGTAGTACTTTATTCCACAAGTTGTTCTCTTGAGATGAATTCTTGTCACCTAGCTTTGACCATATACTAGTTTAGCATTTATTCTATTATTTTACCTAAACTTAGGGGAAAAAAACAATTAGTATAATGAAGGGCTTATAGAGGAAGAATTGTTCTACCTTAAGATAGACCAAATGCTGGAGGAGAGGACTCATCTGTACCTATGCTGAAACTCTGAAAGTTAGATGTGTAGTCTGAGATAGCATATCAGACCTTTGTTATTGTTATTGGCAAGAAAAAGTGCAACTAAAGTGCATAAAAATAGGCGCGTACTGTCACCTGATATACTGTGGCATATATTGACCTCCAAATTTCTGCTTCAGAAGGGTGTAAATTTCATTTAAGTGCTTTGCCATACAGCTTAGTCCCATTCAGATGTATTGTATAGCCTAGAATATCACAAACCACATTAGGCACCTATATGTAAGTAGCTGAATCCTTCTGAGCAGACCAGGATGGTGGCTTGTTTACACTCAGGGTGTAATTTTGATCTAGTATCAAAGATTCCTACCTGTAGGTGTATTTCTAGATATAACATATATATATATAAAATCTTAAACCCATAGTCTATGTATAGTATTATTCCGAAAGAATGTTATAGACAGAAAAAAAAAAAATATACTATATGCAAAATAGGTGAGATTTTTAAAATACATAGATTGAACATTGTTATTAAGATATTAGATTGGGTTTATGTGACAAGGTTCTGGTAGCAGGGGGCTGCAGATGTGGCTCTATGAGAAGAGATCAGCAGCTGTCCCCGTGTTGGACACAGCCACTTTCATCTGGCTCCAAAACAGTCTGGATACTGGCCAAAGCTGAGCCAATCAGCTGGTGGTGCAATGTTGGTGGTGTCTCTGTGACAGAATATTTAAGAAAGTGTAAAAAACACTCTGCAGCAGCTGAGGGAATGATGAGTGAGTACAACGTGAAAGAAACGGCCCTGCAGACACCAGTGTCAGTGAAGAAGCAGAGGAAGGAGGCACTCCAGGCACTGGAGCAAAGATTCCCCTGCAGCCCATGGAGGACATAGTGGAGTTAAAACCCACCTGCAGCCTAATGAAAGACCCCATACTGGAGCAGGTGGATATTCCCTGAAGGAAACTGCAACCTGTGGAGAGACCATGCCAGAGCAGGCTCTTGGCAGGAGCCATGGCGCTTGGAGAGAAGCCCAAGCAAGGACAAGTTTTCTGACAGGAACTGTGATCCCGTGGGGGACCCATGCTACATCAGTCCATTCCTGAAAAACACTACCCAATGGAAAGGACCCATGCTGGTCAACATTTTGAAGAACCCTATGGGAAGGACCTACATTGGAGAAGCCTATGGACTGCCTCCTGTGAGTGAGACCCCACACTGGAGAAGAGGAAGAGCATGAAGAACAAGCAGCAGAGACAACCACAACATCCATGACTTGTGTCTGTGTTGTGGTTTAAGGTTTGGGGAAGGGGAGGGACAGGTGGAGCGGCTATTCCACTCCCCTTCCTGCCACACTCTATATAAAGGACACAGGAAGTTCCGCTCGCCCTCCTCCTCGCTGGAATTTGCTGCTGGCTCCGGACGGCTCTGTGGCTGCTACAACTCCACGTGGCTCGGGAGAAATCCAGTGGCATCCGAGGATCGGTGTTGTATATATTTGTATATATACCTTCCCTTGTTACTTCTGTATATTTCCCTTCCTCTGATATCCCTTTTGTTACTCCTTGTTAAAAGTTGTGATCTTAATTTTCCAACTTTGTGTGAGGCCTTTCTTCCTCCCCTGGGAGGGAAGAGGGGAGGGGGAAGAGGGGTGAAACTAATTCTGCTCTGTGGGGGTTGCCCTGAGCCCTAAACGGAGACAGTCTGGCCCCAGCTCTGGCCCCATCTCTATCCCACTCCTAACAGGCCACCCCCAGCCTGACTTGGGCTCTGGTTCATCCCTTGACTCAGGTGTTGGGGGATTTCATGCCAGTCAGTGAAGGCACTGCCTGTGATGAGTTACCCCTAGCTTCCATCTTACTCTCTCTCCTGGAGCAGCTCTGCTTTGCACTCCATGACAAAAGGTTAAAAATTTAATTATGTAATGTTCCTGTATAATAGTTTAAAAAAATTATCTT
Source organism: Brachypteracias leptosomus (assembly GCA_013401335.1). Taxonomy (NCBI): domain Eukaryota; kingdom Metazoa; phylum Chordata; class Aves; order Coraciiformes; family Brachypteraciidae; genus Brachypteracias; species Brachypteracias leptosomus. The sequence goes on from VYZX01000465.1 coordinate 28,814, forward strand.
CAGTCTCACTGTGTATAAAATACAATAAAAAGCATATAAGGATTATTAAACAAGATAAAAGAAAAATACATATTTCTTCTGTAACTGTTATTATCAAAAATTGGAAAGAAAAGTCAACGGAAAGAAATATGATTATTTGTGATAACTTGCTCAGGAAGGACCCAAAGAAGGCAATAGAGTGACTCTTCATGTTGAATAGTTTTTGGTTTTTTACAGAACCATATACATGTTCCTTGCTGAAGAATGACACAAGAAAGTGGAGATTAAACTAATAGAATGTGGTTAATATTCCAGATAGATGTTAAATGTTAGATGAAATGCTTCCAACTTAACTGTATGAGTGTCATTCTCCCTGTTGGAAAATAAGTTGAACCCAGGTAACAAGCTTATGCCTTCTGAAACACGGAACTAATTCTTGAGACCAGAGACGCTGATCAAGAGGAGCTCAAAAAGTTATAGAGGTAGATCAGCAATGCCCCCCCAAGATGCATTTCAGCAGATCACCATCTAGAACCAGTATCAGTGATACTGAGGAAGGAGAAAGGGAGACGAAGAAACTCATCAAGAAAGTGTTCAGAGTGGAACAGTCTCATCTTGCCTCCAGGTAACATACTCAACTTTACATAAAAATGACTTAATTAGGAAAAAGATAATACTAGTACCATTTTACGAGCTAGTCACTGAGAATTGTAACAGAAACTGTGACACACTGAATTGGAAAGAAATCATCCATGCTGTGGAGGAAGGAAACACAGTGTCAGAGGTTGATGACCATCATGTGAACTTGGCTAACTACAGCCTAAGAAAGGACAATTAGTCTGAATTTTTAGACAGTCCAGGAATGGAGCAGATAGATACCTGCAAATGCAAATATATAGAATCACAGAATCATTAAGGTTGGAAAAGACTTCTAAGATAATCAAGTACAACCATCAACCCAATACTACCATGACCGCTAAACATGTCCTGAGGTGCCCTGTCTACAGGTTTTTTGAACACCTCCAGGGATGGTGACTCTACCATGTCCCTGGGCAGCCTGTTCCAGTACCTGACCACTCTTTCAGTAAAGACATTTTTCCTAATATCTAGTCTAAACCTGCCTTGGAGCAACTTGAAGCCATTTGCTCTCATTCTATCACTTGTTCCTTGTCAAGAGAGAACAATCCCTACCTCTCTACAAACTCCTTTAGGTAGGTGTACAAAACAATACAGTCTCCCCTAATCCTTCTCTTCTCTAGACTAAACAGTCCCTGTTCCCTCAGCTGCTCTTCATAAGACATGTTCTCCAGACTCTTCACCAGCTTTGTTGCCCTTCTCTGAACGTGCTCCAGCACTTCAATGTCTCTGCAGCACTTAAAACTGAACATAATGCTCAAGCTGCAGCCTCACCAGTGCCACTTGGCCACCTGAGCACATTGTTGGCTCATGTTCAGCTGCTACTGGTCCACCAGCACCCCCAGGTCCTTTTCTACCAGGCAGCTTTCTAGCCATTCTTCCCCAAGCCTGTAGCATTGCATGGGGTCACTTGTTGTGACCCAAGTGCAGGACCTGTCACTTGGCCTTGTTAAATCTCATACAATTATCCTCGGCCCATCAATCCAGCCTGTCCAGACTCCTCTGTAGGGCCTTCCTACCCTTGAGCAGATCAACACTCCCATTCCATTAGCTATCATCTGCAAACTTACTGAAGGTGCACTTGATCCCCTCATCAAGATCATTGATAAAGATATTAAACAAGACCGGACCCAAAACTGAGCCCTGGGGAACACTGCTTGTGACTGGCTGACAACTAGATTTAACTCCATTTACTACAACATTCTGGGCTCACCCATCCAGCCAGTTTTTAATTCAGCAAAGAGTCCACCTGTCTAAGCCATCAGCTGCCAGCTTCTCCAACAGAATTCTGTGGGACATGGTGTCAAAAGCTTTACTAAAGTCCAGGTAGACAACATCCATAGCCTTTCCCTCATCCACCAGGCAGGTCACCTGGTCATAGAAGGAGATCAGGTTGGTCAAGCAGGACCTGCCTTTCATGAACCCATGCTGACTATGCCTGATCCTCTGGTTGTCCTGCATGTGCCATATGAGTGCACTCAGGATGACTATGTGTATGTGTGTGTGTGTATTTGATCCTGGTCCTGGTCAATGTCATAGATTTATGATATTACTTCCCAAATTTGATCTGTAGGAGTGACTACAATACACTGAGTGTCAATGCATTTCCAGGATTGCCAAAAGCCAGAAACCCCTATGTCTGTTGTGTTTAATTTCAGGAAAATGTATGGACTACATGAAAATTGGGAAGCTCATAAAAAGACAATAAAACTAATTTAGGAAAGAGTAAAATATTTTCAAATGTCAGGAACTTTGAGACATACTGTGCTGGAGTTTCAAAAGCAATTTATACTACTTCAGGAAAAAGTCTGAAATATGTGTAAAGGAAAGAATCCTAGCTAAGTAGAAGGGAAAGAAAGTTATTAAATTCAAGTTTAAAATAAAAAAAAATCATAAAAGATCTTAAATCTGACAGGTTCAATTTAAAACTACAGTAAATCAGGTAAAAAAGCACTGAGGAAATACTAGAAAAGTGCATAAAAAATAACAGTAAGTCATTGCTCAAGCAGATCACCTGAACAAAGCTTGATGGGAACTTTATAAGGTCAGTAGATGATCAAAACCTGAGAGGAGTGTTCAGAAGAGATGTTAGAGCAGAAAAGTATAAGGATTTCTTTTCCATCTTTACTCACAATGAACAATACTTGGAAAGTTTCATCACTTCAGCAACTTTTTCTTTTTTTATTTTTTTTGGGGGGTCGGGGAAGGTGGGAGAAGGGTTGCACCACAGATTTGTGTGGACAGTAAATTATCAGGAAGAAAAAAGTTAAAAGAAACAGATTTCTGTAACCATAAGGTATTTACTCCAAATCCTATGGGAAGTGATGGATTAAATATATGAATAATTAATTATGGTTTACATTATGTTATATGATAAAAGCTCATCTGCACACCCATAAAAGAAGCACAGAGAAACAATAGCAGATGGAAGATCTCAAATAATACATTGCTCTGGGTATTCTTAATCTAATCACAGAAAGCATCAGCCTATTGAAGGCAAATCTCCATAAGCTCAGAGAAGAGGAACAAAGGCACATGGGAACCCAAATCCCCCAGGCAGGTGAAGGAAGAGATCAAGAGCAGCCCTGAGGAGGAGGACTTGGGAATACTGGGCTGCATAAAAAGTAGTATGATCAGTAGGGTGAGGAAGGTGATTCCGTCCCTCTATTCCTCTCTCCTGTGACTCCACCTGGAGTATTCCATCCAGTTCAGGGCTCCCAATAGAAGAATGACATGGACCTGTTAGCATGGCTCCAGAGGACAGTCATGAATTTGATCAGAGGGCTAAAACACTTCTATGAAAATAGGCTGAGAGAGCTGAGGCTGTTCAGCCTGGAGAAGAGAAGGCTCTAGGGAGATTTGCTTGTGGTCTTTCAATACTTAAAGAAAGCTTATAGGAAAGAAGGAGAAAAGCTTTTTACCAGAGCCTGTAGTAACAGAACAAGGGGCAACCATTTTAAACTGAAAGTGGTTAGGATTAAATTGAATATAAGTAAGAAATTTTTTACAATGAGGGTAGTAAGACACTGGAATGTGTGTAGCTTTGCTTTTTTGATGTTCATTAAACTTCTTTTATTGCAATCCACAGGTTCTTTCCATCTTATTCTCTCCCTGCTTGCCCTGCTGACGGAGGTGGGGGGGAGTGATAGAGAGCTTGGTGGGCAGCTGGCGCCCAGCCAAGGTGAACTCACCACAACTTTAAAATGCTGATTTAAAGTCCATAGCAGAACTGAAGATGTCTAAACTGAAGTATGAGAAGGGTGATGATGTAAAACATCTTTCATGTGAAAAATAAGTAAGTTCATGTTTAAATATAAAAGTATACTTCACCTGGAAAAGGGGGAGGAGTTGCAGTAATGTTAGAAAATGGGTGCATGAATAATGCGCTTTAGAGAACGATGGCTTATTAAGTTTTCTGTTACAAAAACTTAGAGTTTTCCAATGAAACTAGAAAGTGGTAAAATCAAAATAAAGAAAATACTTCTCGGAATGTGTAGTTACATTGACCTTTGTGAAAAATTGAAAACAATCTACTTTCATAGAACCACAGAATCACAGAATCATAGGATGGTTTTTGTTGAAAGGGACCTTAAAGATCATCTAGTGCCAACCCCTCTGCAATGGGCATTGAAAACTCCACTAGACCAGGTTGCTCAAAGCCCCCTGGCCTTGAACACTTCCAGTGCTGTGGAACCTACAACCTCCCTGGGCATCCTGTTCCAGTGACTCACCACCTTAATAGTGAAAAACTTCTTCCTAATTTCTAACATAAATCTACCCTCTTCCAGTTTAAAGACGTTACCCCTTGTCCTATCACTACAAGCCCTCGTGAAAAGTCCCTCCCCAGCTTTCTTGTAGGCCTGATTCAGATACTGGAAGGCTGCAATGAGAGCTTCCCAAAGCTTTCCCCACACCAGGCTGAATGACCCAAACACTTTCACCCTGTCCTTGTAGGAGAGGTGTTCCAGCAATCTGATCATCTTCGTTGTCCTCCTCAGGACGATCTCCAACATCTCCCTCTTGTATTGAGGGCTCCAGAGCTGGATGCAGTACTCCAGGTGGAGTCTCATGAGAGCAGAGCAGAGTGGGAGAATCACCTCCCTCGACCTGCTGGCCACACTTCTTTTGATGCAGCCCAGGATGCAGTTGGCTTTCTGGGCTGTACTTGCACACTGTTAGCTCGTGCTGAGCTTTTCATCAAACAGCCCCCCTAAGTCTTTCTCCTCAGGACTGTTCTCAATCCACTCATTGCCAGCCTGTATTTATGCTTGGGATTGCCCCAACCCAGGTGCAGTATCTTGCACTTGGCCTTGTTGAACTTCATGAGGTTGGCATGGCCCACCTCTCAAGCCTATTAAGGCATCCCTTCCCTCCAGTATGTCAGCTGCACCACGCATCTTGGTGTCATTGGTAAACTTGCTGAGGGAGCACTCAATCCCACTGTCCATGTTGCCAATAAAGATATTAAATATCCATTCACCACATTCATCGAGCCATTCACCACAACTCTTTGAGTGTGACCACCAAGCCAATTCTTTATCCATCAAGTGGTCCATCCACCAAATCCATATCTTCCCAGTTTAGAGACCAGGATGACGTGTGGGACAGTGTCAAGCGCTTTGCACAAGTCCAGGTAGATGATGTCAGATGCTCTTTCTTTATCCACCAACTCTGTAACTCCGTCATAAAAGACCACCAGATTTGTCAGGCATGATTTGCCCTTGGTGAAGCCATGTTGGTTACCAGCTATCAGCTCCTCATTTTCCATGTGCCTTAACAGAGCCTTCAGGAGAATCTGTTCTATGATCTTGCTGGACACAGAAGTGAAACAGACTGGCCTGTAGTTGCCCTGGTCTTCCTTTTTTCCCCTTTTGAAGATGGGGGCTATGTTTCCCTTTTTCTGGTCAGTGAGAACTTCACCAGACTGCCATGACTTTTCAGATATGATGGAAAGTGGCTTAGCAACTTCATCTGTGAGTTCCTTCAAGTCCCATGGATGGATCTTATCAGGTCTCATGGACTTCTACATCTTCAGCTTGTTTAGGTGGCCTCCAATCTGGTTTTCACTTACGATAGGCAGGAGCTTTTCTTGTCCATTTCCCTGTCCAGAATTAATTCTATCTGGGCTTTAGCTTTCCTAACCTGGTGCCTGGCTGCTTGGAAAACTTCTTTGTAATCCTCCCAGGCCACCTGTCCGTGCTTCCACTCTCTATAGACTTTCTTTTCACGCTGAAGTGTGTCCAGGAGCTTCCGGTTTTATTTTCTAAAATGTAAAGCATTTGTGGAATGAGGTCCTGTTCAACAATGGGATACCATTATACAGACATTCATGACCATCCCATCTCACTAAAATAAGTTGTTCACCTGTTATCTGTCATGTTGAAAGAAAAAAAAATATATTGTATCTGCTAAGACATGGGAAACTTTCAGGAAACTCACGTTGACAGTTAACAAAATGTACTTGGTACAACACGCAGAAAAGATTTCCTAACTCAAATTCTGGCATTGTTAACAAAGTAAATCAAGTAACTTCTCTCAACTGAAAAAAAACCAGCATTAATTTCTAAATTAGAAATTATGCATTACTTGGTTCTGAGTAATCATAGTCTGGTTTAATTTATTTTTTAAAATTCTAGAATGGTGTCAGCATAGCATAGAACCTTATCTTATAAGATTAAAAATTGTTAATAATGTTGGAAATACTGAAAGATATTCTACTAAACTAAGAAGAGACGTGAAAACTGAAAAATGTTGCAGTTGCCATTAAATATAAAAATTTTACTGAAGTTATATAAAATTTATATTCAATTTTAAATGTTAGGTATTTATGAACACAGAAAATCAATGTAAACCCAACATCATTCTATGATCAGGATAGTGTATAGATGGCATAGATGGTTTTGTTGGTGAATGAAAACTAAATAAAATGGATGTATAAATACATAACATCATTTTTATTTAGAATACAGGATGATATATAAACCATGTCATTCAAAATAGCACAGAAAATTTTTGCAACAAATTAAAAGGTTTTAAAAGTCTGCTAAAATTAAACATTTTCAAATCAATAGATGTGAGACCTTGGATTCAAGCATAGCAAAACAAATCAGAAAAAAAATTACACTGAACCATGATTTTATGTAAATATTATAAAATATTTTAATGCTTGGGGATGTGTGTAGGTTTGTAATGCTAAGTAGAGTGATTCATTTTGTAGAATGTTAGATGCTATGGTAGAATGACTTATTTTTTAAAATTTCTGAGCCCTCATTTCATAGCAGAATTACTGAAATCATAAATAAAAACTTCTAGGCATTTGTTTGTCAATTAGTAGCCATCAGAAGTTCTTGATGGGTCTGAAAAGCAATACATAGAAAAAGTCTAAACTGGATGCTCTGAATGACTCTCAGAACTAGATGATTTCTATAGAAGGTTTATTCTGTATTGATTACTCAGGGAATCTAAAAATGAAATTCATACCATGCATGGAAGTTCCTAATTCTACATATTACAAGCAAGATTTATCTGACTAAATGTTGATGCGTACATCCGAAATAGTCACTCCAGGCTTCATTTATACTCGATGCATATAAATAGCCGTTGTTAGAGAATTTAGCTTCTAAAATGAATTGAACAGTGAAGAAGCTTATTTTACTTCATGAGCTCTAAAGGGAGGATAGGTAGCTCAGATGGAGTATGCGTGTATAAACTAGATAGACTGGATAGACTATGTATATACTATAGACTGTGTATAAACTGGATAAACTACATACTGAGGTTTCAAAGAGCTTCATACCTCCTGAACAAACCTTCTTATGTATCATTCCTTCATCTTTCTTTTGATTTCCATGGAAACAAAAGGAGGCTCTCTTAGCTTGCCGAGGCTTGCAACAGACTCCAGTAGGATTCTTCTTTTATGTCATCAAGTCTCTGGGATGTGCCATAGAATGTACTTGCCAGGAAATGGATAAATTTGGAAATACAGTCAATCACAATGAACAATTAATTTTGTTAAATAGATTCTTTGTTCTCCAATTGCAGGAAGTCTAAAAGTCTAGGCTTTTACAGGACTAAAGTTACATCAAAGTTATTCTTCTGATGCAAATGGTAAGATCAACCATTGTAACTCTAGTACTTAAAAATTATAAACAGAACCATAAACAAGGAAGCTGAAATTTATGAAATTTAAAAAACCAAAACAACCCAAAACCCAAAACCAAACCAAACCAAACCAAAAAATCCACCAAACCCAAAAAACAGAATAGGAAGAATAGGAAGTCAACTATCTCTATCAATTAAGAAAAAGAGGTAGAAATAAAAATGAGTGTCTCTTAGAAGAACTATGTAGATGAAATAAAGGGGGTTTTTAAGTATTTTTTTTTAATCAGGAATGTTGAACTCTGTTTTAAGCTATCTAATAAGTTCAACATAGTTCATTGTTCTTTATCAGTACTGTAGGTTATCACTAGTGACAAAATTTGCTGGTGATGTTAAGCAGATAGCTCAGGAGGAAGTTTATACCCCAGAAGCTGAGAGATTCTAGATAAAAATCTGTCCTTAGGGGGATGAGACAAAGAGAAGAGGGACACTTCCAATTAATTGCTCCTAATCACTGCAGATGAATTAGACCCTGGTTTAGTTTAATAACTTTGTGTTGGCTAAAGATGACCTAAATAAATATGTGTCTAACTAGCTGGAAGTTACTGAAGATTCCAATTTCTTTTAATAATAAGATGCAAACTATTAAATAACTTTTGTGCTTTTAAAATATTACCTACTTTTAATTTTATAAGATATGAAGCATTTCAACTGAAAAATCATAGGTGTCAGAAAAAAATAATTTGGTTAATGAATTGTCCAATGGAACTCAAAAACATAAAACTCCTGGAATATAGCTTAAGATTCTTTCATATGACAAATGAGCGTAAAGTAATTGCAGAGCTCATTAATTCCTATTGAGAAAATAATAAATTAACATTGTATGGGCATTTTTTTCATTTATTAAAAAAGTGACAACATAGACTGGGGCCTTCATGCAGACCTGAAATATAATTCTGTTTAGACTTTGAAACTGATGTTTTCATTGAATTTGGACTTTTAATTAACAGCTTGTTAGTTACTACCTTGAGGCATATGCCAGCTATTAAGTAGACAGTGAATGAAGCAGAAGTTTATTAGCTATTACTTAACCTGAGCAATGTTATTAGTTAAAAGGGTGGAAAAAAATAACAATGCCCTAAGTAGAATTAATTGGAACATGTTATTTCTCTTGGGCTCATATTAATGCCACCAAGCAACTTTTAAATTAACAAAGAGGATTCCTTCTATTCAAAACATAAGTGCCTATTCTTACCTCAGTAAATTTATAATATAAATGCATATATTAATATGTATGTGAATATGTCATCATATCTCTGTGTGTGTGTATATATGTATATGCCAATGTACAGGAATAAAAATAATTTCCTGGCTGATTATTTTTACTTATGTTTGCTTCTCAGGATAACTGTGAGGAATAGAGATGCACAGCCAGCAATATTAACATCAAAAGCAGGGAAATGGGAGAGATTTCTTGTCCTAGTAACGTCAGTTTCACTGGACTGACATTTTTGTCTTCAAGTTTTTTTTTCATTGAAGCCAACAAATACATTTACCCTAATGTCCTATATAGACAGCAATAGTAAAGGTATCACATATGTCAAAGACTGAAAAAAAATATTTAAATAACTATTTGATTCACCAAAAAGTTGCCTTCAAAAAAATGTGGTTATTTTATAACGTCATTAGTTGGAAAAAGTCTCAATGTATTTAGAGAATAAGGCAGCAGCCTTGTAAACCAGTTTTGTGTTGTTGACTTCTGCCATATTTTCTCCAGTACCAAGAATAAGATACTCTCATTTATTTCTTAGTTTATCTTTGCATTTTGAAGTTCCTTGACTTAAGACAGACCAATTAACTCACACTGTACGAATTCTCAGGTCTGGTTTTGCAGATCAATTCACAGGAACAACAGGGAATTTTAAAATTCTCTCTTATTTCTGTTTTATTCCTCTTTTTAAAATGAACAAGCAAAACCAAACAAACTACATTCCTATTCCAATTTGGAGGAAGCCTGATCAGTTGAGGGGTAAAAGAAAGGGCTTAGCAGAACAGATCTTGTTGTTATCATCCACTTCCTGTATATATTTATATGTTTTCAGTATTAACAATCCACATTTGGACCTTGTCATGGTTTAACCTTGGTTGGCAGCTCAGCCTCATATAGCCACTCACTCTCCTGCAGTGAATTAAGGAAGAAAATCAGAAAAGTACAAGTGAAAAAGCTCTTGGATTGAGATAAAGACAGTTTAATAGGTAAAGCAAAAGCTGTGAATGCAAGTAAAGCAAAATAAGGAATTCATTCACTACTTCCCATCAGCAGGCAAGTGATCAGCCATTTCCAGGAAAGCAGAGCTCCATTGTGTATAACAGTTACTTGGGAAGGCAAATGCCATCAGTCCAAATGTCCTCTCTTCCTTCTTCTTACCTCAGTTTATATGCTGAGCATGATGTCATATGACATGGAATATCTCTTTGATCTGTTGTGGTCAGCTATTCTGTCTGTGTCCCCACCTTGTGCACTCCCAGCCTACATGCTGGTGGACCAGACTAAGAAGCAGAAAAAGCCTTAGAGTCATAGAATCAAAGTATTATTTTGGTTGGAAGAGACCTTTAAGAGGTTTGAGTCCAACCATTAACCTAGCTCTGCCAAGTCTACCACTAAACCATGTCACTAAGCACTATATCCACACATCATTTAAATACCTCCAGGGATGGTGACTCCACCACTTGTTTCAGCAGACTATTCCAATGATTGACAACACTTTCTGTGAATAAATTCTTCCTAATATCCAATTCAAACCTGCCCTGATGCAACTTGAGGCCATTTCCTCTTGTCCTGTCACTTGTTAGTTGGGAAAAGAGACTGACTCTTACCTTGCTACAACCTCCTTTCAGATAGTTGTAGAGAGTGATAAGGTCTCCCCTGAGCCTCCTTTTCTCCAGATTAAACAACCCCAGTGCTCTCAGCTACTCCTCATGAGACTTGTGCTCTAGACGCTTCAGCAACTTCACTGCTCTTTGAACATGCTCCAGCACCTCAATGTCTTCCTTGTAGTGAGGGACCCAAAACTGAACACAATATTTGAGGTGCAGCCTCTCCAGTGTTGAGTACAGGAAGACAATCACTTCTTTAGTCCTGCTGGTCACACTGTTTCTGACACAAGCCTGGATGCTGTTGGCCTTCTTGGCCACCTGGGCACACTGCTGGCTCATGTGCAGCTGGCTGTCCACCAGCACCCCCAGATCACTTTCTGCCAGGCAGCTTTCCAGCCACTCTTCCCCAAGCCTGCAGCATTGCCTGGGATTGTTGTGACTGAATTGCAGGACCTGTCACTTGGCCTTGTGAAACCTCATACAATTGACCTCAGCCCATCTTTCCAGCCTATTCATATCCCTCTGTAGAGCCTCACTACCTTCAAACAGATCAACATTTTTACTCAAATCTGGTGTTTGCAAACTTATGGTGGGTGCACTTGTTCTCCTCATCCAAATCACCAATAAAAATATTAAAAAGAACTGTCCCCAGTACTGAGCCCTCGGGATCAGAACATTTGACTGGCTGCCAACTGGATTTAATTCCATTCACCACCACTCTTTGGGCCCAGCTGTCCAGCCAGTTTTTCATCCAGCGAAGTGGACGCCCATCCAACCTGTGAGCAGCCAGTTCTCCAGGAGAATACTGTGGGAAACAGTCAAAGGCTTTACTAAAGTGTAGGTAGACAACATTCACAGCCTTTTCCTCATCCACTGGCTCGGTGTAAACACCTCTCAGCAACAGCTAAAATACCAATATGCTTTCAATACTGTTTTGGTCAGAATTTCTAAACATAACACCATACAAGCCTCTATGAAGAAAGTGAACTCTGCCTCAGTCAAAATCTGTACAGAAGATAGAGGATGTGTATATTGATCCTAGATCAACTTTGGTTGCATCTAAACTTTTCAAACCTTAAGTGCCTTCAAGCTGCCTGCTAATCTCTTCCTGGATACGTGATGATGTACATTAGAGATCTCCTGCTTTCCTATGTCCTTATTCTTCCTTAGTGGAAATGACTGTGATGCAGTCAAACAGATACAGGTTGGAGAACCTGGAATTCAATATGTACTGCATTAAATTTTTCAGTCTCTGCTAAGATAGTCTCAGTGTCTACAGTTTCATAATGCATTTGTAGTTCAATAGATAATTATTTATTAGCTGTGTTACATTCATTATATGCAGATTATTGAGTATATAAAGGTCTTTTGCAGTGCTGTTTATAGTAAAGCACACACACTGAGTGTGAAACATTTTGATTTTAGCCCTGGGCTTCTATGTTTAACTGATCATCTCATCTCCCTGTTTAATCAGTAGGGAAAGCTAAGAACTTTCACAGAATGACTCATCCTGTCACAAATAGGTTATCCAACATAGCATGGTGACTTCACAGAATCAAAGAATAACAGAATAGCTGAGGTTGGAAGGGACCTCTGGAAGTCTGATCCCTCTGCTCAACCAGGATCACCTAGAGCTGTTTGCTCAGGATCATGTGCAGATAGTTTCTGAATATCTCCAAGGAGGGAGAATCCACAGCCATTCAGAGTTCTGTTTTGGAGTGTCTATCAGTAATTAAAAGGGGAGACTTAATGATTGTCACTTTTTACAGTCCTCCAAAATGAGAACCATTTCACTTAAATTAGATACTTACACTACCAGGAGTAATCAGCAAATGTCTACAGAAAAATTAAACTCACTAGTTTCAGTTTTCTAAAATCAATGCCTATGGAAGATTCAGGCATAAATTGCACCCTAGAGTTGTCTAATTCTCTCTGTTGGATATAAAAGCAGGTTTGAGTATCAGACTAGACATCAAATGTTCAAAATGCTTAATTTATTCTATAAACTCTCACTCCCACATAGTTCTGAAAATGCTGCTATGTATCAATTATTTTGTTTTATTTAAATATAAATATTAAATTTTAGGAAATTAATATTTTCTACAGCACTGACATTTTAAAACATAAGTTGGATAAATTTGCTGCTAACTCTTTATGAATATCAACAGAATTCCAAATGTTCCAAATGAAGACCTGACGTCTAATTATGTTTAACTCAGAAAAGGAATTTTGTTTTGAGTCATGTGAAAACAGATTTGTCTGGGAGGTTGAGGAGATAAAGGAGTATATTTTGCAGAAAATAAATAAAAATAATTATCACAAAATATATTATATGATGGATCTAAGACTGAATCCCTTCCTGGTTTTTATTTACATGAACAATGACAAGCTGGGTGATAAGCAAGAAGATGGTTTACAGAATTACATCCATTTGGTATTTTAGAGGGAGATGATGTTTTCCATTCAGAAATTATTAAACTAATGACTATTTTTATCATTGAAATCTAATTGCACTCAGTTTGAAAGTAATTTATCTTTCTCAAGTAACAAGAGATATAAAAGCCAAAGAGTTGAAATGATCAGCTGGTTTATCTGTAGAGACCATCTGTACAACTTCTTCATGATGATGAAGATAATCATATGGGAGATTTTTTGTTTGCTTGTTCAACTTAGAGATCATTTGTTCTCATATTGGACTTACTAAATAAATAAATAAATACCAAATAATCCATCACCAATTGGGCCCCAAAAAGCAGTCTGCCTGGAGACAGAATATTCCACCAGGATAAATTGTTCGCAAGTGCAGGAAGGAAAGTTGTAGAGAAATGTTATGAAACAGATTCAGTGATGCATTGCATTTGTCTTTAAAATTCTTCTGGTGAAATTCCTACAGCGCTTAGCTTACAGCCTTCCTTAACCACTCACTTTTTCTTTTTTTTTTATATAAAGTAAAAAGTGAGTGATTTACATAAAGCAAAAAGTGCTGTGTGATTAAGGCTGAAATGCATATTCTTAACAGTAAGAAACCATGCTGGTCAAGTGTACTTACTCAGTAAACTATTCCAGTTAAATATGTACTGTTCTGGACATATTGTTTATAATTGCAAAATAAAGATTAATTCTATCAAGATATTTACTTAATTATTGGCCTAAAATATCCTTCCAGTATAAACTTCATTTTCCTTCATGTATATGGAAAATATACACGGTTTATTTATTTTCTTGCAGTACATGATAGGTTAGTTGTAGAATGTATAGAAAATATATTAATAATTATTTTGTATGTCATTTTAATTTGAGAGATTTTTAATAAATAACACACATGTTGGTAAGCTGTGGTAAGGAACGGACGGAAACTCTGAAGGGATGGAGTGTACCATCAGCAAGTTTGTTGATGATACAAAACTGGGAGGAGTGGCTGACACACTGGAAGGCTGTGCTGCCATCCAGCAAGATCTGGACAGGCTGGAGAGTTGGGTTGAAGGGAACCTAATGAAGTTCAACAAGAACAACTGTAGAGTTCTGTATGTGAGGAGGAATAACTCATGCACCAGTACAGGTTAGCAGCTGATCTCCTGGAAAGCAGCTCTACAGAAAAGGACCTTGGAATCCTAGTGTACAACAAGTTAACCATGTCTCAATAATGTGTCCTTGTGGCCAAGAGGGCCAATGGTATCTTGGGATACATTAAGAAGAGTGTGACCAGCAGGATGAGGGAGATTATCCTCCCCCTCTATTCTGCCCTAGTGAGGTCACATCTGGAGTATTGTGTCTATTTCTGGGATCCCCAGTTCAAGAGAGACAGGGAAATACTGGAGAGAGCCCAAAGAAAAGTTCAAAGATGATTAACAGACTGAAACATTTCCCTTCTGAGGAAAGGCTGATTGACCTGAATCTAGCCTGGAGAAGAGAAGGTTGTGAGATGATCTTATTAATGCTTATAAATATCTCAAGGGATGGCGTCCAGAGGATAGGACCAGTCTTTTTTCAGTGGTGCCCAGTGATAGAACAAGGGGCAATGGGCATAAACTGGAACACAGGAGGTTCCATCTGAACATGAGGAAAAACTTTACTGTGAGGGTGATGAATCACTAGAACAGGCTTCCCAGGGAGGTTGTACACTCTCCTTCTCCGGAGATAATGAAAATCCTCCTGGGTGCAATCCTGTGCAACTTGCTCTAGGTGAACATGCTTTGGCAGGTGGATTGGACTAGATGATTCCCAGAGATCCCTTACATTCCTAACCATTCTGTGGTTCTGTGGAAGCAGAGGGGTGAAGTTCAGAAAGCCACACTGCTGCTTTAAAGGCTACAAATGGAATCTGTTGAGTTTATTTCATTGCAGCTTTGTAAAAGCAGGATCATGAATACAAAAGCTTGAATTATTCATATAGTGGTTGGTGGTTTTTTTGAGGTATCTTATTGAAAAAAGAATGTCAACAGCAAACAATGAGAGTTGTTTAGCTCGTAGAATATTTGGTATTTCCAGAGGACATAAGAGGTAGTCAAAAATTCAGTGATAGAGTAGGAGCATATTTTTGAATCACATTATTCCTTTGGTTTGGAGTTTTTCTCATACAAGAGAAGGACTAATATTTTGGCCTCCCTTTTTTTAGATCTTGTGAGCAACTTTCCAGCAAAATAATTCCTTTCTGAATCTTAGATTTCACTATAGTTTTAGACTACCTAACTTTGAAACAAAAATACCCCCCAAAAATAAATAATGTTAACAGTCCTACTGATGTATTTGAGTCAAAGACTTGAGGATTTCTTATTTTTTCAATCAACACTGGTTAAGGATTTCCCAAGAAATATACTTTATTGACCAAGGAATTCTATCAAACATACCAAGTAAGAGAAATTGATAGGTTCAATAATTTTCACTGATACTTGGAGGAGAAAACCCAAAAGCTGTACAACAGCAAGTGTTCCACAAAAAAAAAGTTAATATAGGTGATCAAGGAAGTAAAACAGAATATGAGACCATAATGAGTTCATATAAATTGTTTCTGCATACTGGCAAAGAAATATCTGAATTCCATATGTTGTGCTGTCAGATATTTTGAAGTGCAAGCACAGTAGTATATTGAAGATTTTCCAGACAAAATTTTGCAGCCTTTTTAAGAACCAATATATTATAATTTTTAAACTTATTCCCTATAATGTACTATGTTAAGCATAGACATACTTAATTTTTCTTTTAATGGGCTTTAAGATCTTGATGATGTACATTAGTTTAAAATATGTTTATGTTCAGCTTAAATATGGTTACTTTTAAACATTTCTATTCAGCACTAGATGGCACTCTGAATTTAAACTGAAATACATTTTTTCTTTTCTCTTAGAATACAGGGAACACGTTACCTTTGTTCTATAATTAAAATCCATCATACAGATTAATCAAATAATTTTACTTTTTCTTGATTGTAGCAGTAGGATGTCTCCTAAGGCCTATTACTATTCTATCAAATAATAAAGAACATGAAGGAAAGAATCAGTCAACTTATAATATAGTGAGTTACTCCCACTGAAATTCAAAAGCTTCTTTAATCTAAAAAAGCAAAGCATTTGATACTATTTAAGTCCTTGTTACAATATATTAGGTTGCTTAATGTATAAAATTAAAAATCTTTAGAATTTATATTTTAAATGTAAACACTAACCTGTGTTGTAAAATAGTGGGAACTTTATAGAATTCTCAGTGCTGTATATCTGTAATTCATATTCAACATATCAAATTATCTTGTTCAATCATCTTTAAACCAAGCTACTCTATTAAAATTGAGCTTTGGATGCATAATTTACATAAAGAGAACAAAACGTTTGTAATAATAATAATAAAAATAGAGTAGACAAAGAATACCCTAAACCCCTTAAACTTACTACATTGTATAAAATCTCTCTTTATTTTCTATTATTTAGCAGAACATAATAAAACATATCTTTTCTGTGAATATGCTACTGGATATCTAAGCTTCTTGTTGATTGCTGCAAATTTTGAAGAACAATATTTACTTTTAGATGCTCAGTTTTTGGAATCTCCATTAATCTGTGTGTATTGCAGTGGGACTTTCAAATAATTAATATATTTTTTTTACAGAATTTTGGAAGATAAGTCATTTCAAATGGAAGCTTACATATATAAGTACATATACATTTTTTTTTTTTTGAATACCATGCACAAGTAACTTAAGGATTGTTGAAGAGCAGTGCATATTTTCAGACTTAAAATTTAAGAAGAATAAATAGTAAAACAAAATATTCAACTGTCAGAGTTAGATGGCAATAAACTTTGAAATTCCTGTGTTGTTTTTAGAATGGTCATTATGTTCCTTGGTTATTATGAGCTTGGGCTAGCTCTCCATTGACTCAGCTTCTACTCACAATTGCTTATTTTGGTCATTCAACAGTCATCCTACGACATGCAGCTTTCAAGTACCAATAGGATTGTGCTATTAATATGTTTCAGTTTCACTCTCTAAAGAGATTGCCGATCCTAGCACAACCTGACATGCCCTGTTGTCTGCCACTTGTTACTAAAACAAGATCTTACATTATCTGTGAAGAAGTATCTTTTATCTTAGTCAAAGACTAGCTTTTACAGTATGTTATAGATTACATTCTGAATCAAGTACATCCATTTAAGTACCTCAAAAGCCAAACAAAATCTAAGACAATGAGTAACCAATGAGCACTAGTTATTCTTTTATTATCTTAGAAACATAAT
>VYZX01000466.1:0-85619 GCA_013401335.1 Brachypteracias leptosomus
ACATTCTGTGATTCTGTGGTCCATCAAGCTAGATGGCTTTTAACTTCCTCACTGGTGTGACTCTTGTCTTTGAAATAGGTATCTACCAGACCTTTACAACCCCTAGTAAAATCTTTGAGTCATATTTCCCTGCTGTGCTAAGCATGGATAGCACACATACTACCATGATGTTAGCCCTTGGTGGGGATTTTGGTGGCTATTCCCAAGCTCACAGAGAGACAAGACGCAGGCTATGCCAAAGTAGCATGTGGGAAACTCTTACAACATCTACTAAAGATCATTGCCATATTTTGTTTTCCACCATATTGCATCCAAATATTCTATTTTTTTTCATAATGTTATCTTCGTAACAGTAATGAAAGTTGGCCTTGTTTGATATGACACTGCTGTTGTAAAACTCCATTGTATTATGTCTATTTGCATACACACGCTTTGCAGAAGGCTCAAAGTTTTCTGTATAGAGCTCTACCAACTAAAAAAAGTCAGAGCTGCAACTTTACCTAACTGACTAACTTTTCTTAATTCTATTCTTTGTGCTTTTTGATAAATGTAGGATTTTATCCTTTTCAAGTCTAGCTGCCCTCTAGGAATCTTGTTGAGAGAATTAAAAAAAAAATAAACTGCAGCAGAGTTATTTTAAACCCGTGTTTAGGAACATGTTATCAAACTGCAAGCAAGTGGCAAATTAAAATTGAGCTTAAACTGTATTCATTTTAGTTAACTAAACAGAACTCAGAAGCCCTTCATTTGAACATCAGCGATGTGGAAGCTGCAGTTTTGAGGTTTGGCAGTGACACAGCTTTTGAGAACTGGAAATAGGAGTATCAGGGATAGAGACAGGGCCTCATCCTGCACGGCTTTACTCATTTGAATAGCTCTTCTTATTTCCTTAGGGCATGTTTGCCTGTAGCACTTCATTCCAGTGGAAAGGCTCTTTATTTTGCTCAAAGACAGGGTCAGGAGGAGGTGACTTCTCCCTGCCTGTGAGGGAGCAGGCTGGTTGAGCTGCGCTGAGCCTCCTCCTGCTGCTCCCGAGCAGCCGAGGAACAGCGCTTTGGCTTGACCATGTGAGCTATCTCACAGCACCTCGTTAGCATGGGATGATGGCTTTATTGGGGGAATGAGTCATAAAAAAGCTTCCTTTGGTTAAAAATGAGCAGTTTCATTTTCGTGCGATGACAGCCTGATACTAACAATTGAATTTTTGTGTTGAAGCTGGTTTTGTGTGTGTGCAGGCAAGAGAGGGGAACTGTGGATGCATGTGCCTAGAAAGCTGCTCTGCAGGGGTTGCAATCAAAAGAAGGAAAACCTGCTCTGATTTTTTTTATAACTTATTTTTCATGTTTATTTTTTAAAGTTATGAGGCTTTCACTCTCCTGTCAGCTCAACTGACATTTCTTTGAGTAACAAAACCCCTGTGTGGAAGTCCTGTCCCTGAGTCTCACTTATAAGTGATCACTTGGATGGATGAGCAAAACACCAAGGCTGAAGGTATCAGATGTGGTTTTTACTGCTAGTTGTAAAGCAAACATTTAATTCATGTGTTGCACAGTCCTGTATCTTGTCATCATGGAGGCGCAGTCTCCAGAAAGTTTCTGTCTTACCTGTTCAATGGAAAACTCTAATGTGGGAAAATGTGAAAAAAATCCCATGTAATGTAATACCAGTATTCAAAAACATTGTGTTCAAAAATCCGCGTTCACCTTTCATATGAAGCATGAACATTTCACATGGAGCACGGATTAATGATATAGTACTTCTGGCTCCCTATTGCAACATATTTATTTCCTCTTCCTTTTGTATCTTGTTGCCTAGGAAGACCAAGCTTGGTTTTTGTTAATGGTTTGTACTATAGTTGTGTCCTCAACCTGCTCCAGTTCTGAGGTCTCCAGATGCCACTGTAATGTAAATAATGCAAATCAGCAGGTGGGGGCAGAGGGAACAGGAACTAAGCTCCAGGGCATGTTTTCCTGACCTCTAGACTGGACTGCCTCCCTAGTGTTGGTTTTCATCATTGACATTATATTGATGTCCAGGGAGGATGCCCCAGAGAAGCAGTCATACATTTCTGAAAACAGGGCCAGCAGAGTAGTTGTTAGATGTAGAAGCACAGTGCATGCATAGCTCACCCAAAAACCTCATGTCGATCACAAGCTAATATGTCTGTCGCTGAATAACCACAGAACATGCACCATGAAGAACATTATCTAAGTTCTTCAATAGTAAAATGACAGACTTCTACTTGACAAGAGAGCATAAACTAATATATGTGAGAAGAGATCTAACTCAACCTCTGATCTTTATTTTTTGTGATGATAGCCAGTAGAGGGCACTGGTAGATGTCTGTATAGAACAGAGCTATGCATTCACTTTCCATAAGAGCCCAGATAAACCCACACAATTTGGTGTGACTCTCTGCCAAAAATATGTTGCATTTCTCACCACAGTGCTTTATCCACCAATATTTTAGGTCTGATTGAGCTACCAGCAAGTGGATTTAGTTCTTAAGCGTGTATTGTAGACCTCATGCTTTAGGTCAGGAGGTCTTCATCTAACCCCATTGGCAACCAGAATGATAGCTCTTGTGATAGAGGATTTTCTGCTGAAATAGCAAATAGTATTTGCAGATAATGCATCGAGATATCCATGCATCTGTAATTGAGATATCCATATTTAAAGATTAGGTAGGGAAGGGGGAAGAGTGTTATGTATCTTGTATAGTTTAGCCACCTTAATTGGAGATGGACCTAATTGGGAGATAGTGTCTGTCCTCATTGATTAAGGTTTTAGGTGCAGCTATTCTCTGTGATATCCCTATTTACCTAGATAGTGTCATGTACATCTAACATACAGACTACCTGCAAGGGAGGAACTAATTTAAAAGGGGTTTTTGGTGTTGTAAGCAGGTCAGTAAATGATGTGACTGACTTTGTGTACCCAAATTCTCATGAGACATTGTGGCACTGAGGCACTTACCCATTGTCTACTATCTATGTATTTAATACATTTTTAATGTGATGGTTCCATTTATATCCAATTCTTTGTAAAATAACTAGCACAGTGGTACCCAGGTTGTGATCAGAGCCCCTGGGCATTAGCACATCACGAATAACCATAATGTCATTTCCACCTTTAAAGCCTGTGATGACCTCATCATATTCTTTTGTTAAGTATATATCTTTTAAGTGATGTTCATTGTTACTCCTTATAAAGCCTGCAAGAGGAACATTGACTTGCTACTGATAATATTAAACCTTAGAGCAAACAGATCAGTTATGGCCATTTTTTTGGGTGCTTTGGTGCCTTTGTATTCTTTAAGTTAAAAGGCTATTTCTTAGTGCTCTCTCTTGACCTGATTTTAATCCTAGCTAATGTCTTGCAGCCATTGAATGGAATATATTGAGTAAAAAAAAAATTCAGTTTTACAGAATGATGCTATAAGAGCAGTTTAAAAAGGTCAAAGATGGAATTTATTTTCTCTGTGTTGCTGGAACTCTTCCTGTGTTCGAGTGTTTAGAAACTTGATATGTCCTTATAGCAAGTGAATAAATCAGAGAAAAGCTAGAGCCTCATATTGGCAGTTCTTGAATACTTTACTGAGTAGCTTCTCCTTGGAGGTAAATCAGTGAGAGGTAAAAGGTGTTGAATGTCTTCAGCTATTTCTGGATGTAGAATAGATCAGAGCAGGATGGAATAGAATCCATCCATCTATTAAGTCACCACAAACAGATTTCAGTCAATGCACTGGTTCTGTACATACTAGAATAATAAAGAATGGGGGTGGCTGTATCAGAGGTCATAGGAAAAAAATGAAGTGTGCTAAACGTTCACATCTGTCAATCCTGTCCTTTTTGGAATGGATGGAAAATAGCTGAAGAAATCATGATGTGTATCCCAAATGATTCTATGCACAATCTGGGAAGTCTCTGAGGACGGCATTTGATTCTGAACACTATATTTTCTCATCTATCACCAAATTGGCATCACACACTGTTGTTAAGCTATTACCCAGCTTTTGTGAAGTGCACAGGATCTTCCCAACAAGATAAAGCCCTAAGTGAAAATCTCAGCAGCTCACCACAAACACTTGCTGAACAAAGCAAAGTTGACACTACTGTTTTCTTCTGATGACGTTCAGGGGCATGTACACTTAGTACACTAACTCGAATCAAAATAGAGAGTCTAAAGACAGGAAAATATTTCATGAAACCTATTAATGAAAGTGGGGATTTTGTAGAGTGCTCCCCGGAACAGTAAGATCCGTTGAGCACTTACATGTGATTCCTGTAACTTGATCAGGGTGCGTGGAGCTACTTTTACAGGAGAAGGGAAAAGGCTTCCTAGTTGATACAGTACAATTTGTTAAAAAGGATAATTGATGATTATATTAATTTCTTAACAAATGCTTTCGACTGTACCAAATTACCAGTTCACTTGTGGATTTAAACAAAATGCTGATGACTGATGGTAAGTATTTTTATTGTTTTGGAGACTGTAGGTTTAGTATAATCTGACTGTGACTTACATTGATTCTGGAGTAAGCCCAGAAAATGTTTCACTATTTCAAGGGGAAAATACTCCAGCTTTTTCTCTATTGCATATGATGTTACTAGAAATACCCTTGCTTTCCACTTTTTAAGCATATATTGTTTATCTTATGTTGTTTTTTGCTCAAACTACATGGAGTTTCAGATTTATCTGCTCTTCTCTAGCACAGAAAGAGGAAGCTTATTTTAAATATGACTTTTTAAAGTATTAGAAATACTTAATTTACACAATTTTTAGTAAACATTTGTTCTTTGTTTTCTAAATGCTAT
The DNA here is from genome assembly GCA_013401335.1 of Brachypteracias leptosomus. Taxonomy (NCBI): domain Eukaryota; kingdom Metazoa; phylum Chordata; class Aves; order Coraciiformes; family Brachypteraciidae; genus Brachypteracias; species Brachypteracias leptosomus. The sequence goes on from VYZX01000466.1 coordinate 4,818, forward strand.
GTCTGCACTTCAGACTTATGGTAGCGATCCCTTTTGAAAATAGGAAATGTAGATAAGGAGGACAGGGAAAATATTCCAAGTATTCATTTAGTTTTTACACTGAAAGACATTAAAAATTCTTTTGGTATTCAATTTTATGTAGGTGCTTTAAAGTATATATTAGTCTATGGTGGGGGCATGCATCTGTAAACATTTGGAAACAAAACCAACCTTCTTATAATCTGTGTGGAGTTTTTTGAAAAAGACCAAATTTTCTTCCTTGTTATTTAGCAGAAAGGGCCGTGTTTGCAACAGGACCACAGCAATTCTAGCAGAATTTTGCCAGACATGTAGTAGTGCCTTTGTTTTACTTTAGGGAGGTGACTGTTTTAAAATGTTTTTTTCTAATTCAGAATATTTTGATATTCAGTAAATAATTTAAAGGAGTCTGGATTAGGATGAATGTCTTTAATAAATGTATTTTATAATTAAATATGATTGAAATATTTAATTTATTTTTTCTACCTAGCTCCAGGTTGCCCATCAAGTCATATTTTTTGTTAGCTCCAAATTATTGCCTGTTTAAAGTCATGGGGATCAGCAGAGTTATTCCATGTAAACGTTTTTGCCCAATGTCATTTTTGGTAACTTAATTTATGCATAATTGTTCAATGTAATCACAAAGAGTACTTTAGTGATAGTTTATGAGAAACAGTCTCAATGAGCCATTGCTAACACCAGCCCTCCACAAATGAAACGTTGCATCACAGTCTGCTAGTTCTGGCATCAGCTTTTTTGTTAGGTAAATAAAAGGTGACATGATCAGAATTGACGCTGAGCTCAGCCTGCAAAGAGAATAATTTTCCCCAAACCACATCAAGATTTCTTGCTCATGATATCATTTTCCTGCACTGAGTGCAATGACACTCTGTCATCTCCACAGCAAAAAGACTAGCTTGTCAAATAGGCTGGTGTGTTCCTGCTTGGTATCTGTGGACTAGGGATGGACTATAATAATGACACAGCACTGGGCACTGTTGTTATAATTGTATTGGAGAGTCTGCTGCTTAAGGGTGGCAGAGGGCTGTCTGATTTAACGTGGGCACCAGCATCTACTTGAAAAAACAAGGCTGCTTTAAATTGATATTGCAACTCAGAACACGAAGGACAATGACACCACCAGCAGATGTGGAGCTTTATGAAAAGTGACCTTCATGCTATTGTTAAAAATAACAAAACAAAAGCTTGACAATGAATCCTAATGAATGAGATCTTTGTGTTAATTCAGAGATGCAATATTATTATTTAGACCTCAGGTACCTGGAGTAATTCTGCACTATAGCTGTCAAAGGATGAGGCCAGTTACTGGTGTAATACTCTCTTTCTGAAATGCCTAACAGCTATTGGATTTCTTGATCAAGGCCATTGTTGGCTCTTTGTTATCCAATGAAAATGATATTAAAAAAATATTTAAAATATTTATATGTAAATGGTAGTATCTGTTAATACAAAACCAACAGAAATAACTCATACTTACTCCATAGGTTATCTGGAAATATACCTGTATATTAGGATGTAAACTTGCAGCGGATTGGTATTCTCTTGTCTTCAGCTGATCACAATATTTTCCTTCTCTGTACTGCAGGCAGATTTCTGAGGTTCCTTTCAAGCTATTTCCTTAAATATTTGATCTAGTTAGTCTTATATAAATACTAGCAATCTAGGGCAAGATTCTAGTCTATTTTCATTTGCCAAGGTCAGGAGTAACTGTGCTTAGCTGGGTTATTCTAGACTTGTGTGGTAAAGATCACAGTCTGGTCCCTACTAATAAACCTGAATTGTCATCTCCCATTTGATTCATGTGTGTTGTTCTCATTATCCTTAATGGATGTTGCACACATATATTAGGAGAATAAACCCTATTAGGAACTGTGTAAAAGTGAAATGAAAATGATAATCACTTTGTTTTGGATGAGGTATTGTATTTATTCTATGGGATTTTAAAGGATATTTTAGTGTTTAAATTATCTGGTGCATTAGAGAGTGGTTTAGATAGGCTTTGGTTGATTGACAGCAGTGGGTATATTTTAGAAAATTATTATACGCATTGGGACTTTAATTTTGCTGTGAATTATATTATTTTTGGAGATGTAAATTGCTGTCTCTCCCAGGAGATAGAAATAGTGTGCTGCTTATTTGATTTTTAGCAATAATTAAAATGATGTGTTAAATTAGGCTCAGGTAAGTGTCGTGAAACAGGACAAACCTACTTCTGTGTGGGAGCTACGAGTCATTGACAAAGCTGCAATTTTTGGTAGTTAAACTGGGTACCTTGTGGTTTGTATCCTAGAAATCACCCTTCTCCACATGCGTCATCATGTAAGAAGGCCAATGTCTGGCAGAGAGACAAGGCAGCAGAGCCATTCACTGAGATTGAGGGGGGTGCTCTCCAAAGGAGAATTAAACTAACTGAAGAACAGATGAGTGAACTGGAGCTATTGCCTTGCCTTACACTTAGCTGACACAGAGGACTGTAATTTTAAATGCTGTTGATCCTTTTAATTTTCATCCCTTGCCATTCAGATGGGACGAGGCTGTGCCTGCAGCAGGTGGTACCTGCGTAAGGGCTTTGAGGGAGCATTTGCTGCCAGCTGAATCACACAGAGACCCACGCGTTACATCTCACTTCTCAGATCACCGAGCTTTGTGGGAGGGCTGCAGGAGGGAATAAGGTTAAAAGAAAGATCATTGGATCTCCTTGTTGTTTGGACTTCATGGCTTCGTACCAGCAGCCCCAATTTAGTTAAGGTTGTTGTTTTCTCCCCTAGAGGAGGGAAATCACAAGAAAAGTAAAGTGATGTTTGTTACAGCTGATGGGAAGCAAATTGAGTGCAGCGAAGTGGGTGATCTTTATTGAGGACTAGGTGGCAATGTCACATATCACCCTGTGCAGAACCTGGCAAGTGTAAAGACCCTTCCTAACCGGGGCAGGGGATGGTTGTCACTCTAGATGGATGGAGTGAATGTGAGATCATTCAGGGGCTTCTTTTATGCTTGTAATTGAGGAGAATCTGAGATAAACTGTTAATCTCCAAGAGACAGCAAAGAAAGTTTTTTTCAGTCAGTCGACAGCTTTGTTCAGAGAAAGAAAAAGACTTAAGTGTGAGTACTATCAGAGCAGAGTAAATTGTTTCTAAATAGGGGTGGGTGTGCTTTTGTGTGGGCATCCTTAAATGCTCTAAGCATAAGGTGTTAGTCTGGAGCACAGGGCTGGGATTTGGAATAGCATTGAAATAATAAAGAATATGTTCCTATATTAATATAAATATCATTAATATATACTATACATATTTATACATACTTTAAATAACTTTCTAGACAAATATAAATATACCATATCTGGGAACTACAGAAATAAGACTTAATTTAGTTTCTATTGTACTACATTGTCTGCAGATGCTCTGTGTATAATGATGCAAAAACGGAAGTGCTCTGCAACTTACCCTTGTTACTGAGGTCACTTTGAGACCAGTTACTATCCAAACACTGGAAGAAGTATCAAGAATGGATTTCTAGCATTGATTTTTGATTTCTTTCCATTTTTGTCACAGGCCTTACAGGTATAATTTTATCTCAAAAGGCTTGTACTTAACTGTAATTACAGATTATTTACCTGTTCTTTAATCTTACAGGTGATAACGTGTAATCATAAGTTAAGATGGTACAGTTCATCTGTGATAGGAACCTACAGACTCTGGGGCCATAGATTATAATTCTCGGGGTTTGGGGAACGCAAACAAAAGTTAGCAATGGGGTAATCAAATTCTGTGGAATGAGGGACCATCCACCTAGGCATCTCTCTAGGCAAAACTCTGAACATGACTGTAAAACAAACAGGGAGAACGTAAAACTCACAAGGCTGCATTGAAACAACCATGCCATTCCTATAGTCTCTATTGCCTGGTAGTACTTGACTTTTCCCAAGGCAGAGGTAGAAAATGGCTAGTAATAGGTAACTGCCAAATAGTTATAAATTTCAACTTTACTGAGGCTTCTCATATGCAAACTGAAAAAAAATAGAATGGTATTCTCTCTAAAACCTTATTTATAACATTAGCTGCTGTATTGATTTGATATCCTCTCAACCAGTGTTTTTATTGACTTTATGTTCTTAGCTGTTCATCATAGTACTTACTCTTTTCTTCACTCCTTTTCTTTTTCATACTTTGAGGCAAAAATGTCATTTTGTCTCAATAAGAATAGGAGTTCACATTCATGAAAATAAAAAAGCCCGAGAGGTTCCCCAAATCCTCCACATTTTCGATTAGTATTTTTCTATATCACTTTCCCCAGCCTCCAGGGCCTGCATCTCAATGACCACTTCCTTGGCAAATCAAAAAGTCTTCTTGCTGTCAGAGAAAATCCTTATTTCTGGCTTCTATTATCTGAAACAATTTCTTCACATCTCTTCACCTCATCAGCTCACCTTATTGACTGTCCCTTGTGCTTCACGTTTCATCTAAGAATGTATCTTTCTCCCTTGTCCCTGTCTGTATCTTCATTTCTTCATCATTCTGCTCTGTCTTGGTAGTACAGTCATTAGTTGTGTAATTCTCAGGTAAAAAACAGTAAGGCACATTTTTAAAAAAAACTCAATGTAAGATGAAGTTGTATAATATTTGCTTTGTTCTGTTAATTCCCCAGGCTGCTTCTCCTCCTGCAAAAAGAGGCTCAGTTTCTGGAAATGCTCCCTATCAGCTCTCAGCTCTGTTGTGCAAAACTGCAGCTTGAGGTTGACTTATCTGTGAGGATTATGGTTATGTAGAAAAGTAGGGCAAGCAGCCTTATTTTTCTACTATTTCTGTTAGACCAAGTGAGAATAGTTTATTCTCAACACCATAAACAAGTATTATGCAGCCATTTGCTGTTTAGTACATGTAAGAGAAAGCCATCACATGGAAATACCTTGTTCAGGAAATACTGACAGCCTTTTTCTAGAGCTGAAACTTTAATACAGTGCTTAACTGATACCTCCAGCACCAAAACAGTGCTGGTGAATCCTGTTTTGCTTTACTTTGACTGAAGTCTTTGGAAGCACTTCCAGAATTGAACGTGAGCAGAATGAATTTAAGTGTTTCTTGTGATTATTCCCTGTTTCCACAGTACAAAATAATGTGTGTGGACTGTGAGTACCATCAGGTGCATGGGAGGTTCACATCCCCTTTGGCTAGCTGTTTGTGGCCATTGACAGTGTGCCTGCAGGCGAGACCTCTGTGACAAAGTGCTGCTGGCTGGAGGTAAGGTTGGAAGCTAAGGTAGCTGTGCCATTAATCTGTGCCAAGACACTGCCTGAAATGCAGCTTGCCCACAGGACAGCACAATGCCTTAGCACAGAGCCATTTCATGTGACAGAAAAGTAATGCTCTTGTCTACAGAGCAGCAGAGGTAGGTGAAGGTGCTAACAGACACAGCAAGCTCAGGTAGGGCTGGGCAGACCCTGGCCTCCTCAGCCACAGCTCTATAGGGAAAGTTTTGCCGCTACAGCTACATTGCTGTATTAGAGAAAAAAAACTGCTCCTGGTGAAGACATGGTTCAAAGGGACCTGAGTTTTTTGTCAACAGAGGTTATTCCAAATCAAATTTCCCTTCAGTCCCTTTGAACCATGTCTTCACCAGGAGCAGTTTTTTTTCTCTAATACAGCAATGTAGCTGTAGCGGCAAAACTTTCCCTATAGAGCTGTGGCTGAGGAGGCCAGGGTCTGCCCAGCCCTACCTGAGCTTGCTGTGTCTGTTAGCACCTTCACCTACCTCTGCTGCTCTGTAGACAAGAGCATTACTTTTCTGTCACATGAAATGGCTCTGTGCTAAGGCATTGTGCTGTCCTGTGGGCAAGCTGCATTTCAGGCAGTGTCTTGGCACAGACAAGCTGTCTGGTCTTGGGGAGTGATGTTTTCCTCTGCTTTTGAGTGTATCATATGTTTTTCACAAATGAATTTCTTAGTCTGAACGTGATGCCATGGTGTGGATCAATACTGTTCCTCTGTGGCAAGGTGTACAGAATGCCAAATGCATTCAGCAGTCTGTTGTTATAAGGCAACTTAGCAGAGCCAAGAAGCCTGCAACCACCACTTTCATTAAGGGTAATTATCCTTGAGCAGCTGGGATAGGAACAGGAGCCTGAATGGTAATTAGCTGCAATTGTTAGGAGATGCATTTTCAGGTTCCTCTACCATTTTTCTCTCTGTTTAAAGAACAGATTGAGGCAACTGTGATAAATCCTGAGTCCTTGCTGTTGGAGAGGAGCTAGCTGCCTACTGATCAGCTGGGATTAGGATGTTCTTTGCATGTCCATGTAGTCTTGCTGCAGTCAGAAATCATCCTGCACTTGTATGGTTTGGGTCTTTGCGGCAACGTTAACGTTTTCCTGTCTGTTTTCTCAACAGATGTATTGCTTTATTGTTGAGTTTTATGTTGTAATAAATTAAAATGACAACTACTGCAAATCTGTTTAAATTCAGTTCTGTTATACAGATAGAGAGATATGTATGCCTGTCACCAGTGAACAGAATCACCAGACTGGTAGAACCAGACAGGCACAACCTCAGTTACAGAATAAGATTGATGTGTTTCTATTCATTAGCATTTTCAAAATATACATTTTCAGTAGAAGTTTGGTGCTAGATTCAAATGGAAGAATCACTTTTTTAAAGCTTCTTTTTTTCCCCACCACCTCCTTTGGTGTTATTTTTTGGTGTCAGTAAATAGTGTTGGAAGAGCTTGACAAGTAGCTGCGAAGTCTTTTCATGAAATGAGAGAATTTGTAAAGACAGGAAAAAGAATTAGTAAAGCTCTTGTCAAGCAGCACAAATCTGCTAGGCACCTGATCACTCCTGCTCTGTCCTTGGATAGTAAGTCGTCCTTTTCTACTAATGTTCATCTTCAGAACTTTTTACAAGTGCTAGTTAATGAACTCTTGGAGCACTATTTAACCATTAAAAAGAGGTGCATGATGGAAAACTGAAGTAAAGATGTTAGGTAGTATGTACTTTCTTGTATTGTGTTTCTGTGCAGGAAACACTTTTTGTTAGTTTGGAAGAAAAAATAAAGATTGAAGACTTGATTTTGCTCTTTGCAAGGGACTCCTGAGGAATTGTCAGTGAGAACCAAGGGCATTGAGCTTGTCTGCACTAGATGTGTGGTCCTGGCAGGATTTGTCCTGGATAATTATCTTTTCTGGTTACCCAATTATGTTTTCCATGACTGGCATTGGTAGTGTACTATGTAAAGTAATTGTTGACTTCTTTTCACATTGTGTGTGAGAATAAATGATAACTGTCTGTAAAGTAGGCATGTTTCATAATATTACAGACTTGACTATATATCTTTAGAAATCCTTTTTTTTGTCCTCCTATTTCAGACCTTTTTTCTCTGAGTTAAGGTTTTTCTGCTTTCTGATGGAAATCTAAAACATTGGTTTCATCTCCTCCTCCAGTTCTAGCAGAACTTGAACATACACTATTTATGACAATATTGAGAGTCACTGATGGGTTGTATTGGTGGAAGTTGAGAGGACTCCAGCAGAGACCAAAGTGTTTGAGGAGCCAGGCACAGGCCTGATTTTTGCTGTAAGCCTTGAGGTGAGTTTTTCAGCTTTCTGAAAGCCTTTTTGGAAGTCTCCACAGATCTCTGGAGAGGAAGCCATGCTCATCTATCTGTTAATAAGTAGCAGCAATTTTCATCACCAGGTGCTTTTCTTTCTTTGATGCTTCTGCAAACCACAAAATCCAGGAGTTCATGTTCTGTTGTAACTGTACTTTGTTGGTGCTAGTACCGTTTTAGCTGCTGCTTCTTTGCATAGAAAAGAACGTGGTACAAAGACTTGGTTATAGTAAAGCTTAACAGAGAAGAGGTCAGAGCATGGAGGAAGAGATGTCCTGAGCTTAAAATAATGATTCATTTATAAATAACAGAATCTATCCAAATACCTTTCTTTGCAGCAACTCTTCTCCTTGCTCTCTTGTTTTTTTGTGGGTTTTTTTTGGCTAATCTTCCTGTCCAGCAGCTATTTTCTTGTAGGTTGTGTGAAGTTACAACTTAATAATTGAAATTCCCCCATTTGGCTACATAGAGGCCCCCTGGTGTCTTGTTAAGTGCTCTGTTACCAGTGAATGTTCTTAATTATGTTCTGGAAGATGTTGTTCAAGTCACAAGCCATTTGCTCAAGGTTTGGGCCCAGCAGGTAAACATTTTCAAATTAATTTAGATTGCTAAACAGAAACCACTTAGATCTCTTGAATCCTGATGACTTGCACTTCCTTCTGAATTCAGTGGAAGAAGAGATTATTTACTGCGTTTTGAAGTCATTTACTGCATTTTGTTTGCTGGTTAAATGACAGGATGGGCTTTTACTAGTCTTCCAGTTTGGAATATGTTTTATGAGATTTGGCTGGAGAGAGGGGTGTCTATAAAGTCTCTGGCTTGCACACTTAGCAGGGAAATTGTGCGTATGTAATGAAAATAGTCACCTATAAATTACTACAAACAACATCTGATCATAAACAACTAAAGATAAAGGTTTGTTGTTCTCTATCTTACCAGTTTTACATAAAGTCAAACATTAAAGCTGGCTTAATCTCTATTATTCCTTTGTGCATGCAGATACATACTGTATGTACTATAGCAAATGCTCTACATATTGTAGGTACTGAGGGTATTCATAGGTGGATGATTTTTCTTTTATCCTTTTGTATAAGGTCATAACTTTGTGGTTTTTGGACCTTAACTTAATGTAAATGTTTGATTGCTTTCTTTTTCTTTCCTTTCTTTGAAAGCCACAGAATCTTTCATATTTTTTTTCTGTCATTATCATCATCAGCTTTGTCCTTGTGTCCTTACTAATGAATGACAGCCATTAAAAACTCAGAGTCAGCAGAATTTATACAGGACTATTTGCAGCATGAAGGGCAGAGCTCCCAGGGCTGTGCTGCTGCTGAACCCAGAGCTTTACAACAGCAAACATAGATCTTGACCAAAACCAGGTGCTGACAAATAGTAGGGAAAAATGTTCTTCTGCCCCCTATATTCAGTTGCAAATCAATCAATCAAGCAAGCAAGCTAGCAGATGAGCAAACTGAAAAACCTCTGAACAGATATAAATGTCTTTTAGCCTAGCTTAAATAATTCCAGGAATTTTTAGTTAGAAGAGTATGCCCATGTCCTGCTGACCAGTAAAGAAGTGGGAGGTTGGGAGTTTGATGTGAACATGGCCTCAGTTTCTGATGCAAACATGCATCAATTATGATGATACTTGGATTTTCAGAATCTTAATTTTGACAGAGTCTGTTGGTGGAAGCAGAACTTGTATTAAAACTGGTTCTGGTGATTTAAGTGGCAAACTTCAACCTGGGCCCCCTTTTTTTTTTTTTTTTTNGAACTGGGGACTCACTGTACCTTGAAGTACGTGCAGTTCTGGTTTTAGTGCACTCTCACTGTTGATAACCTGTCCACCTTTGGGAAAACCTGTTAGCTCTTTTAGTCAGAGCTAATAATGGTGAGTACCAATACTTTTTAGCGCTCTACTTTGGTTTCCATCTGTGACTTCATTAGTATAGAACTTCTGACTTCATAAATCATAAAAAACATTGAGCTTGCAGAAGCACTGTCAACAACAGAGTTTAATTTTATAAGTAACTGTAATGCTACACTTGTTAAGATTTCTCTGGAAAAATATCACTTCAACACACGTCCGCATCCACCCACAGTAAAGAAGAGGATTTTTTAGCTAGGTAAAGCAAAAAATTACTGTTAAATGTCATGCAGGTTGTTCTGGCAGGGTTTATGAAGTAAAATCTATCTATTTTCAAGTGAATTTATGATAAAAATCCATATTTGTAAGTGAATTTTCAATAAAAATCCAGATTTTCATTAGTGAATCTTACTCAAAATATTGTACATTTAGTGAAGGGACTGGAGACATCAGACCTTTTGGGAAATGTGCAAGAAATAGAACCCCCAACTGACATCTGCAGGCAAGAGGGGTGCCTGAGGCATCTGACAGGAAACCTGCATGTGGATGGACTACTTAGTCACCAGGAGGTGGGTGGCACTGAAAATAGGTTTGTGAGACTGGTTGTGTGCATTGAGATCATACAGGTTGTGTGGTATTTGACAACCAGGTGTTTGTTGAAATTGAGAGGCTCCTATTGGAAGAATACATAAGTAATTGGGTTTTGGGCTACTTTGGATAGAAAAGCAAGTGTGTGCTTAGAAAAGTGGGTGATTGAGGGGTGTGTGACATAGCTGGATTTGGAAGAACATGAGACTGCTAAGTCATCACAATAGACCATCAACCTGATGGTGGTACTTCCATGTCTCAGTGGCACTTGCTAGCAAGCATTAGGCAGCTGGAGGGGAGGTCTCTGACTGCCCTTTCTGCAGTGGTGATTGTGGCTTGCCATGCTCAGCAAGACTTGAATGTCAAACTGAGTCAGAACTGGTCAGGGATGAGAAGTGGTGGAGAACCTCTATTCTGACAAGTAGTGAGCAGCTCACCGTATTTCTCCAGGTGAGTGATCCACAAAGACAGTGGTTCTGCTTAATGAGTAAGCACTTGGATACATGGTTCAAATGAAAAAATACCTTAGTTGAGCTGGCAGGAAGGACTAAAGCTGCAGACATTGTGGATGTACTGGTTGAAACAGTTATTAAAGTGGAAACCTATCGCTCTATCTTTGTAATAGAGACTTCAACCTCTTCATTTTTAACATTTGAGTTGCTCTTTTTGGTTCCCTTTCTACTGAGAATAAAGAGATGATGTGCCTCAGTCAGGTTCTTCTGCCCTGCCATCCTCCCAGATCAATATGGATATGAATTTATTTCTGCTTTCCCAGCCACTGCTGAAATATACTTTATAAATAGTTCCCAAAGTTTTCCCCTGAATCTGAAGTTCCATTTGCTTCTGAACAGCCAGCCATGATGTAGCTCTCTCCCTGTGTGCCAGATGACTTCCTCAGTTGTTTTTTCCCCAAAGAATTCCCACTCTTTTCCCCTGCTTGCTGGGGATATGAAGATGTGCCTCTGTGTTTCCTAAGCAACCTAGATCAAAAGGGACAGGATTGACAAGAGTTATGGCAGCTTTCTCTTCAGCCTATTCATCCTACTTGCCTGCTGATCTCCACATGGCTTTCCTCTTTTGCCAGTCTGTTTAGCCATTTCAGTGGGATGATGTTTCCTATAATATTCAGACATTGATATCAAAGGGTTTATTGGAATTCAGGAAGCAGTAATTGCTGCTATGTATCAGCAGTAATTAACATTCTTTTAACCCTTGATCCTCATCCATAACAATATAACTTTGAAGACTCTGAAGAAAAAGGAGCAGTTGCATCTAATGGTACAGACTGTTTTCACCAGGTCATATATCTACATTTGTTTAGTAAGAGTTTGAAAGCAAAACTTAGAAGTTCTATTATTTTTATTTCTTATGGGAATCCAGCTACTTTTGGTCTGTCACATATGCAGAAGGTGTGTATGCCTGCCTGCTAGTTGAGAAAGAGCAAAGAGATCATGGTTAGGCAGCAAAAAGACTTTTGGAGGATTTACACGAGTTGAGGCGCTGGCTTTGTTCTGTGTGTTGTTCAGAACTGATGTGCCACTGCTGTCTAGTGAAGCATGCCGAGGTGTTACCATTCTGTCCTCCCTGCATCCCTGTGGGATGGCTCATCTTCTCCTCCCTTTCAGAGAATCTAGAGATGGTTTGTGATGTAGGAACTCCTCCATGTTTTTAATCACCAAGAATAATCTAACTAGCTTCTTAATAACTATGTGAAAGCTTTGTTAAAAAAAGAAAAAAGAGAGTATATTGAATTTTTTTTCCCCTTGGCTTTTTACTTTTTCAGTTGCAGGGCCATCTTTTCTTCCTCATAAGGCATGGGCTTCCTTTTCTTCCTGGTATGCATTGTTTTATTTTCTCTAACGCTTCTGTTTCTTCATATTCAAGAGTGTTGTCTTTAAGCCACTAAACACTGTTATTTGCCTGTGAGCAGAATGGACCTTTCGCACTCTTATTGCCTGAAAAGTTAATTCAGAATGGAACATACATTTAGAGAGGCCAAAAATAATTTATGAGGTTGGGGGAGAGCTGGTGCTGTACTGACTGGTGTCTGGAAGAGATGGCAAAAGTCTCTCTGTTAACATCATGTTGGTGTCATTGACACTAAAAGCCTGGAATAAATGGTTTGTCATCTCAAGCTACTTGCACTGAGGGCAGTTCTGGTCCTAACCCAGGTTATTGGGCAAGCACACTGCATACAGTAGTTCAAGTTCTTCTTTGTTTATTCTATGAAGGTTAGTGGACCAGTCTGAAGTATTACATGATTCACTGATGTATCTGTAATGGTTTTAGCCTATTTATTCATCTGCAGTTGTTCCACTGCATACTTGGAGAAGATAGCAGGCATTTCAGACCAGCTTATGAACAGATAGGGCCTTTGAAAAGGTATGTTTCTTAAAAAAAACCCCAAAGCAAACTCCCCCCAAAAGACCAAACGACAACAAAAGCCGGCCAGTAGCCATATCTGAACAGCTGCAGATACTGAGATCTGCACTGAATATCTGCATGGTACTCTCCCTAAGAAAAAAAACTTCTGCTGTATTATGGAAACTTCCCCATAGTGTTTTGGGTGACCTTTCCTGAAAAACCTGCAAACAGAAGCAGATTGTTAACTATCGGTAGCCTGCACTACTATTGAACTACTCCAGGCTCAGCAGCCTTAGTTTCCTTTGGTAGATACATTGATGAGCCAACACCAATTCCTCACGCTGTTCCTGCTTCATGTTGTCAGAAGACCAGACTAATGCTGTTCTGCTCCCTTCAGATAGTTGAGAGAATACTAAACTGCATTTTTCTTTCAGAGCTAGTATTACACTGAAAACGATGTATTCAGCTAGTCTCAGCTGCTGTCCCAGTGTTTCAGCCACCCCCAGCTGTGCCTACTGATCACTCGCACCAGTTTCCCTTACCCAGCCTTTGTCTTTCTCCACTTGGCATAAAAAATCAGTAGAAACAACAGTCTCAGCTGGAACTTTTTAGGTTGAAAGCACCCTTCCATGTTCACTGCAGCAATATCCTGGGGGACATTACTTGCTAACACTACTCAGAGCTTTTTTTGAACCACCAGAGAGAGCAATTGATCACTTAGTAAGCATGCTAAAAAGTTGAGAATGAAAAAGGACTGCCTTGGAGGGGTATCTGGTGGGACCACCTTAAACATCACACAAAAGTAAGTTTGCTCTGTTAATATGCTATGAATTCTTACGATGCTTTCATCAAGAGGTGAACTTTTTTAGGAACAGCAATATCAGAAATACTGTTTTAAAATGTGTATATGTATATATACAGTGAGCAGTATTCCATTTCACTGAAAGTAAATTCTTCTTTATTGCAGAAGCTCATGATGAGTTATGACTAATGTTTAACTTTTGGAAAAGTAAAGGGAAAAAAAATATCTCAATACATTCCCAGTTCAGGAGTTTTACCTCATGCATAAACTTGCTTCAGGACCTTGCATCAGACCACACTGTGTTTTTGCAGCCCTCAGTCTCCCTATGTCTAGCAACAGGTATCTGGGCAACTCCTCATGTAGGCTGCTCTATTAACTGCTGCTGGTTACCCTTCTGCATCAGCCACTTCTCAGTTCCCTGGCATGACTTGACTCTGCAGTTCAATCTCTGGTGTTCTTTGGCTCCACATTATCTCTAAATGTCAGCTGACTGGGGACTTGCCTTGTAAGCAATCTTCCTCATCTGATCCTCAGGATACCAGTGACTAGATTGCACATGGATCTTCTCCAATTTTTTTATCCACTTCCCTAGCAGTTGTTTCTTGAATTGTTACATCTGGTGTGCAGTAGTTGCCCTGAGGCTAAGAATTAGAGCTGCTATCTTTAAGAAAACCCCAGCTTCAGCATCTATAAGTCTGCGTACAACTTGGTCTGTGGGTTTGTGCAGCGTGTTTGCGTTGCTAACCAGAACATTAGGAAGCTCTCTTGCTTATTGTTTGCAAACCGACTTTTCACAGATGATGCCTTATGTCTTACATCTGGGCACAGAGCTCTGGCTGGGATGCCCTTGCCAGGTCTGGCACAGCTGGCTTCACTTCACTTGAGCTGTCTCTTAAGACAACTGGCACAAGGAAAGCTACATGAAAGTGTTTGCAATGCATACAAATGGGCGTACAGAATTGCTCCTCCTGTCTGCTTTCTGGCCTGCCATCCCTTTCGAAGTTTCAGTAAGCTGGTTGGTCTTTCCTGCCTCCTCCCCTGCTTGGAAGCACTGTAAGCTTGCACAGCTATCTCTAAGACCCAGTGAGAAACTGTAGGTAAGAGGTTTTGGTATCACTGTTGAAAGTTCTGATGGACACAATGCAGCTTTTTCTTTAGCATTTTCATATATGGAAAGTGTAACTCCAAAATTCACGTACAGAGATGTTTGGTTTGGTCAACATGATCAGTAAATTTCATGTTATGTGGAAATACTTTTGCCATCTGAATCTGCTGTCAGCACTTAGTATTATTTTTCAGCAGAAATAGGTAGGATGCAGCTGTTAGTTACCTACTGTAATAGATAACTACTGTCTCATTATCCAGCTTTAATGCTAACATACAGGTCAACTGGGATTTTTGGCTGGGTAGATATGGTTTTACTTGGCAAATGCAGCTGGCTTGCTGGTTTAGTTCACCCAGAAGTGACACAGCAGGTTATACTGCTTATCACAGCCAATATGGTATGGAAGAGTGAAGAATTTCAGGATGTAAAAGGAGTAAGAGAGAAGAAGAATAGTTTTTGTAAAAAGTTACTGTTTACTCAAAAGTGTGATCTGTCTGTGCTTTGTATTGCAAAGGTAAAAAGGCATTTTGGGCTCATTTTAGTATATTTCTGTGTCAGAATAAAAGTATTTTTCTGTTCTATGAAGAGATCCAAACCAAGTTGCATCCTTATTATACTAGACATGTATAATCATATAGTGTTGGAAACCCTGCACTTTAGAACACTAGATTTAGCAATGGGTGAAATAAATAAGCCATGAAAGGAGAGGGCACAAATCTGGGTGTTGGTGTTAACTATGTAATTATTATCAATCCCAATTGCCCGGCCGTTAGGACAGATTTCTTGTGTCAAGCAGATGACATGGGTAAAACAGTTTTGTAATGAGAGAGAGCATCTTTTATGCTCCTAGAAACAAACTAGCCAAGGATGTAGCATAGTTTGGGAAAATTGCACCATATGCTTGTGGGTTGTACTGAACCCCACTGCAGAAAACCTGAAAGCCAGACGTGTTTCTATGCCTCAGCAAAGGCAGAGTAGGTGTTTGGTGAGCAGGCTGATGGAGGTAACAAAATCACTGCAGTGTTCTGCCAGGTGCCATCCTAATTCGGCTTGGGGCCAAGCCTGAATGAGCTTGCCGGCCCCATCTCCCCATGTATAACTGTGGCTCCTGCTGCTTAAGGACCCAGCTTGTCTGTACAGCCTGCCAGCATCTCCTCACTGCCACAGTAGGCAAAGGCTGGTGGACAGAGGCTTCCCACCATGCTGGAGAGGAGCACAGGGCTGGAGCCAGCACTGCCTGCTATTGCCTTGGCGAGTGGTGTACCCTGGGCTGGGAAGGCAGGTTGGGCACCTGCTCCCAGTGCTGGTGGAGGCCGGGGATGAAGGCAGGCACTGATGAGAGGAAAGGCTGGGGCTTCCTCTGCTGGTGTGGCCAAATGCAATTAGTCTAGGCCTCCAGAAGCTGAAATATGACCAGCTATTCTGAAACAATTTAGCTTTGAAAAGCTGTGCATCCTACCCGGATGCCTGGAAGGTCTGATCGGCTCAGGATGCATTGCTAGTGCACGTGGCCTTGGACTTAGCTTAGTTTTCCTGTTGGTCAGAGAGACGCTGTGCATATTTCATAATATGCAGAGAAAAACACCCCAAATGTGAGTGTGGTTTCAACACTGCGCATCTTGGTAAAATTCCTGTTCTCCTAAGCTCAGAAGCTAGCTCCATGTAGAGAGGTTAGCACTTGGGGGAGGGATGGGCAGTGGAAACCAGCAGAGGCATAAACCAAACACACACCCATAATTTAGAAGCTCTTTTCTGATATAATTTTCAACATCTTCATGAGGGGACTTGGCTCGTATGTTGAGCAAAACTCATTGTTGTCCATACACTCTGATTTACAATTTGTTTGAAATGTTCTCTTTAAACTGCTAGACTTTTAGTGCACACAGAGGCTGGTGACTTGAATCCATCAGAAGATACAGGAGCGCAGGACAGCAGTCTGAAGAGTGTGCTTGCCTTACAGATGTGAAGGAACTGTTCAGGATTTTTTACTCATCACATGCTATAAGTCCTAATTATATTTTTATTCATTAAAACAGCACACTTAAACACATTTCTTAGTATTACGTTGCCTGGAGCTGTTAGATACTCTTACACAGTAATTGAATGGTTAAGACACTGTTGAAGCACATGTAGAATTTGAAAGGCATTTTTTACTTGTAGGACTTTATACATGCTGCTGAAGGAGGGGGAAAAATTCCCAACAAAAAAAAAGGTAAAAACCAATAAGGAACATAAACCAACATTTAAGTAATAGTGATGAGTCTGGCTTGATCTCAGAAATTAAGGAAATTCAGAATTAAGGCTGAAAATCCGTGTTGACGATCAGCCCCAATTTTTATGCTTTTCTTTATTTTTGCAATAATTAGAATGGAGGCTGGAGATATCAGCCCTTTAGCTTAGAATTCGATTCTAAGTCAAGACACTTAAAATTGAAGAAGAAAAAAACCCCAAACAGATTCTTGTAAATCAGTTTTTCGTTTAGTAACACAGTGTAGTATCTCTATAGAGCGAGACTTTCTTAAAGAAAGCTATTCTTCCAGGTAACAATATCTCCAGCCTGGCATGCTATGATACAAGCATGAATACAGTCTCTCAGCAGCAGCAAACATTCAGAAGGAGCACAACAGGATCACCATGTAGGTAGAGGAGTGATGTGAAAGCAAAGAGGTTGCAGTATTCTGCAAACTACAGGTGATCCAAAATCAGCAGATTAAACTTATTCAGGAATCAGTAAGCTGCTTACTGAGTGCATACATAGGTGTATACTCTCTATATGATCAGTACCTCCTATACAATCAGTGTAAATATAAATGTATGATCAGTGCATATGATACTTCTGTCAGTTTTCTTTCTGACCTCTGAACAACTAGAGTTTACTTGCTGAAGTCTTTTGAACTTTTATTTGAGTTTAATTATTATGACACAATGAGTTAGAATTTAAAAAAATAAGTAATTTCTTATAGAAGTCCTAAAAGTTAAATAACCCTAGAAGTTAAAAATAGTAGTTATAAATTATTGATGTTGAGTTCCTTTCCATTTGGAAAGGTCACTTAAAACTTCTCTCTCATTTGTTTCATTGATATGAAACTGTAATATTTACAAGAAATTAAGTGAAATGGGAGGCAGAGATGAGAGAACTCACTTTTTTTTTTCCTCTTTTTTTTCCTGCAAGTCTAAAGATAACTCGCTATTCTGTCTTGCTGCTTGGCTGAACAATGTTGCCTGCAGATGCGATGAGACCTCCTCCTACTGTCTCATTTTGTTTTAGACACTGAGTGTACTACATGGGATAAAAATCTCAAACCCTTTGAATAAGAAGTTCTTGAAATCATACAGAACAGCCAGTGCACGTTGATCACCCATCTCTTCCGAAATGGCCAGGATCAAACTCTTATCTCCAGAAGAGACTGTCGGGCTCCAATGCTTCCCATTTCAGCTGTGAAGTAAGATGCTCTGATGGGAATATCCTTAACGCAAGTTCCTCTCAAATCCTCATCAACTGGAGTCAAGGTTATTGGCATCCACCTCCTCTGAGATGCAAAATAAATCTCATGATCTAGAACTCAAAGAAAACGCTCCTTGGGTTTCCCTTGAGAGCACTAATCCCTATTTTTAATTGGAAGCAAAACTTTAAAAAGAGGATTTTATTAGGCCTCATGATTGATGAAGTAAAAGAGCAACTTGCACAGCAGCAGCTCTGTATTCCACTGGCGGTGAA
The DNA here is from genome assembly GCA_013401335.1 of Brachypteracias leptosomus. Classification (NCBI taxonomy): domain Eukaryota; kingdom Metazoa; phylum Chordata; class Aves; order Coraciiformes; family Brachypteraciidae; genus Brachypteracias; species Brachypteracias leptosomus. The sequence continues at coordinate 22,900 of VYZX01000466.1, forward strand.
AGAAAAGCTTGAAATGGGCATAAAAGGCTGAAAAGAGATGCATTTCAAGGGTGTTAAACATCTTCTAGGAAAATATTGCTGATGTACTATGTTGTTTTTGTTGTGGGTTGGTTCTTTTTTAAATGTACGTATCACTCTAAAGAAAGAATAGCCTATTCTTATGCTGCTGTATTTTTTTAAAAAAATTTAAAATCTAGATACAACACTACAAGAGGTATTACCTGTTGCTGGGTCCTTCACACTTTTATTTACAGCTGTGGAGCCTTCATATTCTGAGTGTACCTGGGGAAATTGCCATGCAGTTCAGAGTCATTTCAGGAAGCCTGGAGTTTAAATTTGCTCTATGCAGGAGCATTTATTTGGGGGTTTTTTTTGACAAATAATGTTAATAAGTTTCACTGGGAGAGAAATGTCAGAAACATGAACATTTCTATTGAAGCCAACGTTGCTGCATGTTGCTATAAACAAGCTGATAGCCACAGGTCTCTTGCAGTACTAAGCTGTCTTGGGCAATATTCTTTCCTTTGCCCTCAGTCACACTCCAGCATCACGAGCTCTGTAGCCCCTGTGGAAGTGGGTGGCTGCTGTGAGCTGGATGCAGGCAGCCTGTGCTGCAGCCACAGATGCGCTCTGGTATTTTTTATATAGAAAGCACATGCCTTGTGAGGATTTTTGTGGGCAGGGAGAGAAGTTCAGTTGCTGGAAAATGAAAGATAGTCATGCCAAAGACAAACCAAAGTAGCTTTGTCATCTTACAGCATGGAGCTTTCTATTTGCAGAGGAAAATACTATATTGTGGTTTGGGTTAGTCTGGATCTGCATGTTGGAAGGGTTGACTTGAGCTTCTTGGAGTCCATGCTGTCGATAAGTATCCTACTAAGGCTGGAGTTTTTTCCCTTTTAAATGAAGTTGTAGTGAATTCTTAACTTTGGAGCTTGCGGTCTTTCTGCCAGACTTGTTGCATGAATGGTGAACTTTGAGCTGGGAAATTCTGAATGAAGAGTGTTGCAGGAACACAAAAACCTGAGCTAATTTCCCCTCATTTTTTTCCTCTTGACAAAAAAGGATGAAAGGCCTTTCTTCTATCTTCTTTTTCTCTAGTGAGTCGTTCAGATTTTACATCTCCTTCTGAACCTAACAATACAGAGTAAGCAGTCAGGACTGATTTTATCATGATAGGAAATACCTGTATTTCCAGGGGGAGGGAGAATCTTGAATTTACTGAAATTCCTTAGCAGCTCTAAGTAATTCAAGACATAGGATATTCCATGTAGATCTGATAGCTGAGTGTATCAGAGAAACACAATTAAATGTAATAAAATGTAGATTTGAATCACAGTTTGGCCTGAATGTAACCCTGAAGTAAGTGCCTTATATTAATATTTACAATAGCTATCAATCATGGCAATTAGTAATAAAGCTAATGAGACAAAAGCAAAATAGTAACCTTATTAAAATTCTAATTTCAATAATGCAATGTGACTCAGACATTTGAAGTGAAAATGGGTGCGTGCTGATTAAATTTGAAAAATAATTTTTTGATTCTTTAGAACGAGCCCTTCAAAACTCCTCAGAATTTGATTTGTCACTAAAGTTTACAGTTACCTCTTGTGGAAATGCAGAGATCTATTAAAATAAATGGAGATCAGGAGAAAGAATAGCTGGAAGATCTAGTCTTGTAGCAGACTCCTGCTGGAGTAGGTTTGGTTATCATTTATCTCTGGGGTTCTGTGTCTTGCAATTTAAATATCACTTTGCATAACCTAAAGTTATTAGCGACTAGTAATATTTATAGTAGCCATAAAATATGTGATGATACTATCAGATCTAGTATTCATAGCATCAGATGTGGTAAATATGTGGTGATTAAAATACTGAGTTTTCAGGTACTGCCCTTACTTTTCTAATCAAAACAGCACTATAAAATAGAAGCGCTTAATTTCATATTGCTGTTATGATCTTTCTGCTGACTCAGGCAGTAGAAGAGTATAAATACTTCTCACCATATCTTAGCCAAGAAATGCACATTTAAAAATGGGTTCTTACTAGTTTATAAAACATTCTGTATTCTCCTGCCAGGAATCCTCTGCTCTGATCACAATTATTTTCAAGCCGCAATCATGTAAGCTGTAATGATAATGGGAGATATTTGGTGCTCTAAGAAAATATCATAAGCAAGAGAGTAGAAAATTATTTCAGTGCTGTCTTGGGCTTTGCAAGCTTAACAATGTGACCCATCTCATGACTGCAATATTTACAAAAACATTTTGTCTCACAGATTCTTTCCCAGATTCTTTTCATCTTAGACAGTCTCTTCATCTTTTTCTTCTTTCCATTTCAGACTTTCTTAATTGCTACAAGACCTAGTGCACAGAAGTCTCAAATGCATCATCCAGAAGCTTCCTGGCTGTAGCAGAAATATCTCTGCTGGGTTTTTTTGGGTTTAATTTTCAACCCCTACTATAGTAATTAAAGACTCCCTTCTGTTTATATTTTAGGGCTTGCATGCAAAGAAATGAATCAGCTTCTGTCAGTTGTAAACCTGTCTTTTCTGTAACTAAAACCCATGTTTTCTGCAGTGGTGAATGCTGCAGTTGCATGATCCTGTTGGCTGTCTACATTTGCTAAGTATGGAGAAGCACAGTTTGCATAATTCTAGATAAACTGGGATTTTTGAGCCATTGCCCTTGGCTCTTTGCGATCGAGAATTTCCTTTACTCCTTGGTTTTGGAGAGAATTCCCTTCCAGCTCCTCATTCTGGTGTTTACAGTGTCTAAAGTCTTGGAGGATTTTCTTTTTTTCCTGTAATTATGCACTCTCTTTGGCTGGTCAAACATCTGAGAAGGTCTGGTGAATACTGCTTTTGCACCTCACCACTGGGCACAATATTTGATCTTGAGGTTACCCTTCTAGAAGGGTGTTGTGTTTTGTTCTGACTGTTAGCATGCTGAAAGAATTGCTTATGAAATGAGAAAGAAAACTGTACTCAGTCTTTGGGAGTTTCTGACTCATTTTTCCAATCAAATTCAATGTTTTTTTCTCCTGGAAGATGATGTCCCTTATCCTCTATGTGGATGTACAGGTTTGGTGGCTTCCCAGAGCACATGAAGACAGTTGATGAGAGCTGCTATCCCTTGAGTGCCTATTTCATGGCCAGTATGGAAAGGCGAGCTTGGCTTTTTAGCTGGAGAGGTTGCTGTGTCTAAAAAAAGCATGTTTTTTTCCACTAAGTAGACTGAGCAATCCTAAGTTATTTCAGTACATGTAAATTGAATTTACTCTTCCCTCCTCTTCATGCCTCAGTTCACAGGTTAGGTGCACTGGCTTTAGGGTCCTGCAAATGTTGTTAAATGTGCTATATATACACTTTGTATGGGATTCTCTAGACTTGTAAGATCCTTGGGGCAGGGGTCTTTTGGGCTTGGTGTTTGTGCAGCATCTAGCTCAGTGGGTCGAGAGACCTAATGCACAGTATCATCATGAAAAAGTTTTGGGACAGCTTATGTAAAAAAAAATAGATCTTTCTCTTTACCTGTCTTGTACCAAACTTCTGGTTCCCTGTCTTCCCAGAAAATCTTTGCATTTAAATAGCCTCAGATAAATCAAAAGCACAATATACAGAACAATTACAGAGGAGACACAGGGCTCCATACTACTTGCCAGACTAACCATACCAGCTGTCTTCCCTGTCATTTATTTTCACATGCTTTCAGATCCCTTACATCCTTCCCCATCCATTTGAAAATCAGTTATTTCCTTTTTTTTTCTTCCATCACAGCACTTCTGAACTCCCAACCTGTTCTTGGAGGCCCATCATTGTTTTCTTGGGTTTAAGACAATTTTCTCTACCCTTGATTGGACTTCCATAGCTAACTGGAAATTTGACTGACAGGAGAAATTGTAATTGTTTTCTTGCTTCTCTTGCCAGTGGTTTGGAAGAGAAATTTCCAAGTCATTTCACAAGGCTAATACCTCTATGTACCTCATACTGGGGTTACATATAAATTTGATCTTATTACTGTAAGCTTTTGTTTCCTGCAGGTTGTTCCTTCATGGGAAGTATTTTGGCACCTTAAATTATATTTACATCTGGATATTGTGCCTGCAGACTTACCAAAGTAAGATGCTGGTAGTCGTCTTGTATTCCAGTTGAAAAATTTACCATCTGTGTTCTATAATTAGGCTTCTTACTAATTAGATATAACAAAGCAACATAATGTCAAGTTTGAGGGAAAAATTATTGTAAATATGGTGTCATATATTGCTGCTTGGTTTTATTGCTTAACTGTAAATAAAATGTTCTTTTCATGTCCTGGTCATCCATAGTTTCCTGCCCTGGTAGGTTTAAAAAATTCAGTCATTCATGGCACAATGTTGGTTGCTATAGTGATACCAATTTCCTGTCTCAAATTATTGTACTTCAGAGGTACATGAGGCCTTTTAATCTTCTCCCCTCCGCCCCATTTCAGGTTTTGATATTACAGATGCTCTTACTCAAGACCTGGAATTCCTATATTGTTGGTCTGTTTTTTTCACTATCTGATGGAAACCAGAATAAATATATACATTTTCCCCATAGGACTAATGAAGATTCCTGCTGCTTTATTGGTACTGTTGCTGAACGTTGCTCTATATCAAAGCCTGATAGAGCTTATATTTAGTTCTGTTATGGGTCACTAAGAGAAGCACAGGCTGTTCACCTTGACCAAGAACAGCTGTACCCAACCAAGTGGAGTTACACACTTATGAAAAGCAGCTTCTCAGTCATGATAGATGTAGAGCAAGATGTTACTGAAGACCAGTTGGGCCAAGCCTCTGTGATGCAACTTAATGAGGATTGAACCCCAACTGAGAGAGTTTTCTGTTTCTGTGATAGATGTAATAGAAACAAACCATAAAGCAGTATCTGCTGATCAATGTTCCCTTTGTTTCTCTACATATGACAAAGTGTGCATGGTGACTGAATTTTCTGTAAGGATCATGCTGTTTCTGTGGGGTTGTCACTGTGCTGGGCATCTCTACATTGCTTCCTGCTCTCTCTGCACATCCCTTTGAGGGCTCCTCTGATCAGAGATGGGTGTGCATTTGGCCTGTTAGTCTTTTGATGCAATATTCCCATTGATGATGTGGTCTAATTCCCTCTGCATTTTGTTCTCCTTCCCACAGTATGGCATTGCCACTGTAACCTCAGCCATCAGCATATGTGGAATTTGGTGTGTTTTGTAAGATGTGTAGCTCTAAGCAGCCTGTGTTGAAAGGTCTCGTGCTAAATGCCTTTCTGCTCAGGAATCAGTCTGACAGATGAATGATGCCATTTCTGATACAGATCACATCCTGAAAACTCTGTGGAACCTTAAAGACTGCTAGAGTTTCTAAGCAGTAGGGAAAAATCATTACTGAAAAGGGTAAATAGGAAAAGATTCCAGATGGGATTACTGGATTTCCAAATGGTCAAAAACTGTGGGGGGGAAGGTGCATTCAGGAACATTCAGGAAATTCAGGTAAAGGAGGGAATCTGTGTGGCTGGAAGCAAGTGATGTGTTTGTATTTTAGCAGGTTATTCACGTTAAAACTGAAGGAGAAATAGGAAATTAAGAAGATGGGTCCATGTGGATCCCAGGATAAATTCACATCCCATGGAATTATACACAAATTAAGCAGGGTGGCAATGATGTTTATATAGCTGAGAAGGAATGCACAATATGCTCTTCTTTATTAATGTCTTTCTCATCTATATATATTTTCTTTCTAATTTATTTCCTGTTTTAATTTCTGTCCCTTGAGTGGCTGTCTGATGTGGTGGATTTATGCTGTTTGTTCAGCAACATTCCTACATTCTGTTCCAGATGCATTCAGCATAATCTTCATTTGCGTTTCCACTTGCTGCCTACTTTTTAAACTTTTTCTCCCAGGCCATTTGTTCAGTTTTATTTTCTTGTGAGAAAAAGAATTTCTTTCTGTGGTAGAAGTAAATAAGTCTCCTATGCTAAAATCATCTTCTACAGGATACTCCAGATTTACTCTACTATCATTCCCTTGAAATCCATGTGTGATGCTATGGATTGGTGGTAGAAAAAGCTTGGCTTCTCATGCTCCTTTTCCAGACAATGGAATTTTTTGTGACTGAACTGGTTGGCAACAGGTGAGTCCCAAAGCAGTACCTGCCACCACACTATTAGCAGCTATTTGCTTTGGCAGCCAGAAAGTTACCCTACGGTGTTGTCTTTTTTTATTTGTAATACTGTTCTTGGGTAGCAGCTGCTTGAGTCACTATCTGTTTATAGCTGCCTGTGTTTGGCCGTAAAACCCATGTGAGGATCATTCTACTGTGGTTGTAATAGCAGAAAATAGATGTATTTTCATCTCTCAAAAGATCTTTAGATCTTTTCAAAGAGAAGTGAACTGTGATTGTGCAGGGTGAAAAGGGTCTTGCGCTTTTTAACTTCTATATGATGACACAAGGGACAACTGCATTTTTTTCTTTTTTTTTTTTTCTGTTCCTTTTATTGATGCCATGAATTCAAGGCTTGTCTGGCTCAAGGGAATCCACAGGATTTACCTTTTCTCTCTTTCTTTTGTATTTATTTGATTTCATACCAATGATTGATTTAAAAGTATATTTATGAGCTTTTTCACATTAACTGAATATCTCCACCTCAGCTGCCAGTGTGTGCTGTAACCACTTCTCAGGACCTGGGAGAATATTGTAGAACCAGCTAGGAAGAGCAGGTCAATCAGTGTATGAAAATATTTAAACTTTTAAATTTTTCTTGCTTTTAAAATGTGACAAGAGCGAACTATGTAAAATGAATATTTGTCTAGTTGCAGACAAGGTAACAGGCCAGGTCCAAGGTCAAGCCAGGAGATCCAAGCAACAGTTCAGGAACATTGAGGGAAGGGGAGTGGGAACATTCATACCTGTGATGTAGCTCAGGCCGGGACCCTCTGCTGGAGCTGAAATGAAGATCCCAGTTTGTGGATAAGAGGGTGGATGTATTAGGGTCCAAGGTGAGGCTGCCCAGGGCAATAAAGGCCTATTGATGCTCTCAGGACCCTGACAAATCTAACTTTAAGATTCTCTCAGTAAATGCTTTATGGCCAAGTCATTATGTCAAGTTAGAAGTGCCCAGTAGAGCTGAAAGGTGGATGATGCTGACTCTGGTGAGAATGGATGTGAGGAGCTTGTAGTGAATGAATGCTGGCTCTCAAATTATGAGAGAAAATGGAGAGGAGATAATATCGTTGCAACTGTGGGCTAGATCAAGCCAACAGAGGCCTATGATTTCAGTTCATGTTCTCTCATACCAAGACTTCTGGTACAGTTAAAGGAGCCTGGTAAGGGGAAAAATATATTTCTTAGAACAGCTAAAAAACATGATAATTGTAACTCAGTTACTCTGAAAATAATCAGCGGACTTACATCACACTTGCTGCAAAAGTCTGGCTTTCCAAAAATCTTTTTGTACTTTTGATGTGTGAAGCGAACTGCAGGTGATCCTCAGATCATATTCATATCAAAATACTCAATTTCAGACAGAAATCAAGTGCCTAAAATAATAAATCATTTAAATTGCTGACTGGTATTATAATTTCCGTAAAAGATATGGATGCAAAAGGACATGATAGTGAAGAACCAAGGTCAAAAATCAGATTCTTAATGCTATCTGACTAATAGTAAAAATATTTAGTTTCCTGAGTCATTTGTCTTTCAAGCAGAAGACACTTGTGGTGGGGGTATTTTAATACAATGCGTTTGGCCTTCTGCCAACAGATGAGCGCTCCAGATTGATACTAATGAAAGAAATATTAATGCACCGTAGCATGTCAATTATCCTGAAAAGGTCTCCAGCAACCATTTATCACTTAAATTTCACATCTTATAGCTGGGGACCAAATTGTGTTACATGTTAAAATAGTTCTGCCAAATTTGATCCATCATTAACTTTCATTTGTTGATAATTTGAACATGAATTTTTATATAAGTTATGCATCTTTGTCAACTTGATGGAAATGTCCTGAATTGTCATGTTGTCATAGATGAGTGATGCTGTTTCCCAGCTGAGACTCAACTGTATTCTGAAATGACTTCAAGGATATATCCCACAGGAAAAAATCCTGAGGCCAGGGACTTTTTTTTTTTTATATTTGAGGGGAGGTGGGAGGAAAAGGGAAAGGGGAAAAAAAAAGACTTTTATGACTTAAATGGGCTTCTCAATTGCTGAATCATGCACATAGTGAAAATACGGCATGAAAATAAATGTAGTTGTTTATTTTCCCCTTTAACCTTATTGGCATGATGCCTTTCATTGCTAGGGTTATCAGGCCTCCAAGCAAAACAAGAATAGTTATAAAGTGGAAAGTTAACACCAAAGCAAGTTTTATTTATCTGCCAGGTGGGTTTCAGTGGATTGGGTGACATCTCAGGCACAAGAAGGTAAATGAATCTATTGTAGAGGATGTGGTGCAATCACAAGTCTCAGCACTAAGGAACATTAATATCAATTGTTTCAGACTTCAGATAAAGGCAAGACCTCTGAGGGGTTTGACGAGGGAGGGTCAACTCAGAAGCATGTCCCATCCATCATAATATCAGGGGAAATACTTTGACTAAAGGAGTTTGTTGAACTTGTGCAGTATGGGATGGCTACTCCTATTTGCTAGTATGGAGTGACGTGTGGTAGGCTGTGGAAATATGTAACTTTCTTTGAAATATCAGACCGTTGAAAAGCTCATCAACTTCTTTTCCCTGTACAAGGTGTACTTTTTCTGCTTGCCTTTTTAAAAGCAAACACACAACAGCTGAGATTTGTGTTATTTTTTTAAAGCTCTCAAATACAATTCTTGGTGGCACGCAGAACTCTGGATGGACTAAGCTCAGAGAAGGCTCTTATATAGGAGGTTTTAATTGCAGTTTAATATACTTCTGTAATGTGCTCAGGAACTGTTTTCAGGAGTGTGGTATAAGAGGCCTGTGTTGAATAAGCAGAATGGGAATCAAATAAAGAAGTACTTAAGCAGCCAGTAGATAATTTTAACAAGCTCATGACACCTTCAGATGATATGAATTAAAACCAGAGCAAAAGAGATACCAGAGCGTTAAACTCCGATTGAAGCTGTATAAAGTGCCCTATAAATGGAAGCAAAGCCTCCTTGGCATTGGGAAGAAACAAATTTGTTTACCTTTTGGACATGCTGTCTGATCAGTATTCTCACCCATGTTTAAATGTGCAGTGCCAATGAATTCTTCATGCAAAGCTCAGGATTGCTGTGTATGTTGTATTTGTGCCTATATTTGATTGAATTTACTCTTCCGAGAATCTGTAGCATTATGAAGGCCTTAGGTTGCCTTTCTCATCTCTTGGTGTAGTGATTAGATTCTTGCATTATAAGTCAAGTGATCATGGTTGTAGTCATTTCTCCATTATCCGGGGTATTGGGAGGATGGCATAGGCTTTGGATAATGCACCTCATCCAGGATATGCTTGGAGTGCAGTTTAAAGACCTTTGAATCACTGTACTGAGCTCCCCAGGTTTCTGGAAAGGCCAATTAGCTCAGGTTGTGAACATAAAATACCTCTGTTCTGCTTCTAGATAAAACCTGGGCAAGAAGCACCAAAAATAAGTCATTGCTGCACCTGAGCTAATAAACCTTACTGTGTTCTGCAGAGAGCTACATCCATAACCCTCTACAGTTAATTGGCAGCTTGAATAATTTGGCCATGTCTGGACATAACTGACAGAGTTGCCAGCAACATTTTGCACCTTTGCCATACTGTCCCAGCCTTACAGTGACCGGCAGTTGGTTGTCACTATCTCAATGAATTGTTCTGACCCCACAGCAGCAGATTTTGTGTGTAAAGTTATTTTTTGATTCAATGTTTAAAGCCCTGGTATCTGTCAAAGGCCGTTGTGATGGGTACAGAGTGGAGATGAGTTCTATTTCTCAAGCATCGTGCCAAATTAAAACTTGACTGTTTGTGTGGTTTTATGGTCATATCTCTTTAGAGAACCACGGTACTTTGTGGGGGAGTTCATTTCTGCTTCCCTTAGCCTATAAAGCAGAGGGGCAGTGATATGAGGGCAGGCTGGGCTTAGAGAGAGCAGTGCTGCGGTGTAGGCTCAGTTATAGTGCTGTCACAAATGCATAAATATCAAGTCACCTACACTGCCTGGTGTTAACATCCCTGGACACTTAATACATCTGTTTCTAATTTTGTTGCTTTAAAAGCACCATGATTCATTAGTCAAACATGAAGCAAACCACCCCAAGCAATATTTGTTTTGCAGCAAGTTGAGTAGTGCTCTGGCAATGGATATATGAACATCTCTTTTTACCTAACAGTAGTATAAAGATTTCTGATACATATATATCTTTCTTAGGAAATATTAAGAAAAGCTTGCAAAGTTTCTCAAGTTTGTTGTTTTTCTGGGTTGTGTCTAAATGATTCTAGAGCCTATCCTACAGGTTTTGTTCGTATTTTATATGTATTTTGTACATCTTTTTTGATCTTGTGATATTTACAGTTTATTTCTTCTTAATGTTAGTATCTCATCTACTTATTCACCTCATCTCCTCTACTTAATAGCATTTAGAGTTGTGCATCATGTTTAGGTTTGTCAGAAAAAAAAAGTGTGGATCATCAAAAAAACCTGCCTTTGCAAGAATTAAAAAACAGATAAACATCAGACTGTGTGTGTATTGCAGGACTCTGTAGTAGTGTATAGCCTGAGGCGCTATTTTAGTATCATATCGAGAATTGAGATGCTCCTGTAGTTCACATATGTATCTGAAACAGGGAAGATTTAAGTCTCACAGTCACTATTGAAGGAAAAACTTTAGGATTTTTTTTTCTAATGATGGTGCATATATTTCATTTAAAGTAACTAGGGAAGGTTTTGGTGAAGCTTATTTGCTTATTAGCAAAAGACTATGTTATCCTAACACGAAAAACTTCATAGTAGGATAAGACTGTTTTTATATTAATGAGCCACTTAGCTCATCACTGGATTGGGTGATGTGACTCAGTCACCTTCATTCTTGCTGTACAATGGAAACCAGCTGGATACAGAAACTTGTGTTTTTGGAGGACAAGTCATGGTCAGTCACCTTAGCAGTGAGGCATAGGGGAATTATTGTGGAAATGATTTTACTCAAAATATTCTGTAAAAAGGATTAATCTTCATTTCAGTTGTTATAAGCTATCTGTTTATTGGTAACATAAAATGAATTTTGCAATAGAAGCGGTCCTCGGGGAAAGCAAGAGAGATAACAAACACCAAACTGTTGCTTCCTATGTCCCCTATGGAGTTCACGCTCTCTCCCCTTACACACATTCACGGTTTGCGTAAGTTTGTTATTGACTCAGAGTGTTACTGTTCCTGCATTGGAAGTTTTAAGAAAAAAGGAATTTAAATGCCAGGGATCTTTGTTGTCAGCTTATAACACCACTAAATTGGATCCAGTAATGGGGTCCCAGGCTGACAGTGTGCCTCGACGTTTGCCACTGAATGGCAAATAACCTAGATGACTTCTGCAAGACACGGCTGGATTTTGTAACTCTGCTCTGATCAGAATGACACCTGTAGAGCTCTGCTCAGGCCAGGGTGGCTGGAGAGCAAATTCACCGACACTTGTGGCCCCGCAGCATGAGAAGATTGCTGTGAGGCTGCTGCCCTGTCCCTGTGTCTGCCTTAGGAAGGAGCGATTTGACTGCTGGAGCCGTAGAGCAGTGGATGGGCTCTGACAGCCTTTGGGTGCCTGTGGCCACGGTCACCTCAGTGCACAATCCTGGGGGAAAATCTTGCTTTGGGCTCTGGGCATGGCCCTGTGTGCTCTCTTCCTCTCAGACCTGGGGCTGTGTGATCCTGCAGGACAGGCACGTGTCACCCGGCACACTCTTGCTCTGTCCTCTCCGGGACCCTGTTGCTTCTCCCAGGTCGGTGTGAATCAGAAATAAGAGTCCAGCTCCATGTTCATTAATCCCAGCCCAGGAGCTCCTTCATCATCCAGCAGCCCAAGAGTGATCTGGAGGAGCACTGTCAAATTAGCCAGGCAGCACAGCATGAAATCCATGCTTGCTCCGTGCCTGATGCTGGAAGACAGATGTTACCTGATCCATAGGGGTGATTGGAACGGTGCAGGCGGATAATACCTGAGCCAACATAAAGCTTGACAACAGAAAATTAACTTTTCAGTGTTTGCTCGTCAGATTTGAACTGTCAGGCTGAGTTAATACTGAAGCAGTGCTTTGGTGTTTTTTTAGGAGCCCTCGGGGTAGCTCTGCTCCAGCATTGAACTACAGCCTAACTCCGAGTCAGCAGCTGTCTGTGTAAAGTGGTGGTACAACTTTGAAAGAAAATGAGTGGTTAGATGTCTTTGACTGCTTTTAAAAGCTTACCATGAGAGAGAGGTTTGCATGGAGTGATCACTGTAGCTCTTCCTGACCAGCAGTTGGACTCAGTTCATCTTAATTTTAGACTTAAAGTAGGCAGTCTGAGCCAGGCTACCGAGGTACCACACATATGCAGTGCCATCAAATGAAACCAACTGCAGATGAAGCACAAGTAGACATGTTGCTGAGTACTTTATTTTTCTTTCTTAGCTTTACATTTTTTAGGAAATATTACTATTCTTTTAAACTTGTTTATATTTCTTTATTTTTTCTTTTCCACAGTTTGAAGGGGTTTACAGTAAAATGAGTTTTTCCTTCACATTATCAGCAACATGATTTATGATTTTAAGGGTAATGTTTGTAGTCCAGGAATGTGTTAGATATGTTCATAAAAGAAAGGAATGCTTGGAAATATGGCTTTCTACCAAAAGAAAAAATAGCAGAAATGCCTATTATAATGACTTTTGTGAGGAAAATCTTGTTGTAAATTGGTGCAGATTATTTGCACAATTTTAAGAGCTGTTTGATGGTTTACAGCTAGCTAACAATCTCACTTCCCAAATTGTGATCAGCTACAATGAAGCATTGTTTCAACAGATGATAATTTTACAGTCTGTGGAAGAAGTTGCTAGAAAGTCTTCTCTGTGAGATAATGTCCGTAGCAGGATCTCACCAGTGCAGATAATTTGCATAAAGTTTAAAGATGATTCTTTACAAAATTGGTTTATTTTCTAGGCTGAATCTACAGCGACTATCAGAACATTGTCTTAAAGACAAAAAGTGATCTTAGAGGATGAGTAGAGGAAGGTCTCCTTTCCATGGTGCAGTGTGATATTGCAAAATTATAGCCATTGACAGAAGACTTCTTGCTTTAACATATCTGGTATCATCATCTTGGAGACAGGCTATTGTTAGCTTTTTTCTGGTGTAACTTACAGTACTTTGTAGTTACCAGATGTTACAGCAGTAGAATATATCATATATTTGAGATTCTTAAAAAATATAACCTATAGGTATGCCAAATGGCTTGTGGATGGATGACTTCTCAAATTTTTGTTTTTTTTCAAGCCATCAGTGCTTTCTGTTTAAAATGAAATGATCTGGTTCAGGCAAGGAGATGCAGCTTTAACAAGGGGTAGGGTTTTTGATATATTCATGTAGAATCTATTGGGGCTTATTCTGATGCATCACAATGGACTGTATAAGTGATCATTTTCATGTAACAGTAGATATTCATATAGCACTGACAAAGTCTGTGGAGAAGGAAAGAAAAAAGAATCAGAACTGTCAATTTTAGTTTTGTGGGGAGGATTTTATCCTCCTGCAACTGCCAGTCTTATCTTTCATATAGAGACATGCCTAAAAGCAGAAATTCATCGCTGTGATGAACATACAGTCACCCACCTGGGGGAAAGAATTAGATGCTGAAATGAAGTATCAGTTTGGGTTTTTGTTTTGTTCTTTTGGGGTTTTTGTTTGGTTTTGTTTTAAAAAAGAAGCTATGACACTTCTGATATTTACAGAAGCATGACAGAAACAAACTCAGAGCTTATCCAATTACACTTTAATACTATGAATGAAGTTGAAATACTAGGTGCTTCCAAGGTGCTACAGGTATGCAAATTCTTGTGTGTTATAAAAGAAATCTTAGTTGAGCATCAATTAAACAGCACTCTTCTTTATTACATTAGAATTCAGTCACATTTGAAGAATTGACTTCTGTAGTAGGAATATTGGAATTAAAAAGCAGACTAATGAAAAACTACCTTGCTGCAATGCATTTTTTTCTTTAATTCTAAATTGCAGCTCATCAGTGGTTGCTAGTTCATGGAATGAATGCAATAAAAGTTGGTTTGGAACAAATTGCTGCTGTCTGGGTCAGCAACACAGTTGTCCTTTAGAAAACGAGCTCTGGGAGTTGAGCTCTAATTTGATGAATACTTGGTGTGTGCCTGGGTGCTTTGCTGAGTCATGGTTTCTGTGCTGGAAGTACAGGCTTGGCTGCTCCTAACTGACTCCTCTTTGGGCTCTTGCAAAGGGTTGCCTGAATGGGATTTGGATTCTGGGAATCCTGCACACTCCGAGCTTTTTTTTGTTGAGGGAAAGTCTTGTGCAGTAGGGAACTATGTGAACTTGCCTGTGCCTTCTGTGGCACAACGTATATATTAAACTCCTCTTGTTAAATGGAAGCCTGTGTTTCCATGCTTCCTAAAGGTCACAATTTCTGTCCCGTTAGAGGACTCTGCATAGAGCAGTAGGGAGGGGTCATTTTAAGTGTCTGATGAGTATTTGAGAAAGTCACCATTCAGGCTTGGAAAATGTTGCTCAGGCAGCTGAACAAGTCCATGCTTGTTGCAGTGAGCTGTGGCCACTTGCTGCAGCTGCATTGCTTTCCTTCAGTTGTTTGGTTTTTTTTTTTTCCCCTGAAGCTATGGGTCCTTTAGCTCTGAAAGGTTCTGAGGTCTTCTCTGTGTGTTTGTATGCTTTTTAACAATAAAAATACTTTGTTAGTGGCATTCGTTGTGGTTTTTTTTTTTTTTTTTTTCATTAGCAACATTGATTAAGACAGCAATTCATGACATTTTTGGCCATCAGCCTCCATTGTGGTTTTCACAATACACCATTATTTTCTTTCTTCTTCATAGTGGGCTACTAGCCCAGACTCCTTCCACTTCTGCTGCAGTAGCAGGATTGATTTAACAGAAATCTCTCTGGGCTCCAAAAGAAAAGTGACTCATCTCCCCTTGCTCATCCACATCTTAATAAAAAGAAGTTTGTTTAATCATTTTGTTCTGAATGTAGGGTATAGATTCAGTCTTGTCTTTGCAATCTGTTAAATTTTTCATTTCAGCGAGTGTGTTCAAAAGAGTTAACATTATTTTAGAGCCAAGTGGGTGCTGAGGGCAGATCCTGCTGGCTGCTGCTGCTGTAGCAGCCCTGCTGCCCGGGCTGGCAGCTCTGCCACGTCGTCGTGGTGGGAGATGTGGAAGACGTGCTTTGCAGCTATGGCCCTGGTCGCTCTGGGAAACCAGGCACCCCAGCTAAAAATAGTCTCCTCTAAGTTAGCAGCCTTGCTCGTGAATACACAGGCATGGGAAGCTGATTTGGGTAATAAGAGATTTCCATGGTAGACTGGGAACCAGGGCTATCTGGGAAGCAACAGACAGGGGAACGACAGAGATGTAGTGTTTTTAATCCTAGCATTGTCAGTCTATGGAGTGCTTGATGTTGCATCCTTTAATTTTGCTAACCACTGTGTATTTCCTCAAGATCTCAGTCAAGGTCAGAATTTGATCCCACTAAATGCTTTACACATGTCTGCAAGAAAGTGTTTGTCTCAAAGACTGTAAAATTTTAGCAAACCAAGGACTATGTGAGGAAACAAAGAATTATTGTATCTTTACCCTGTTCATGGGGAGTTAAGGTAAAGACTTCTTTAAGAGGCTCTAAATTTACTGTCAGAGGAACTTGATCTGAATTTTCTGTGTTCGGGATGTGAGCCTCCAGACCAATTCCCCTGTTCTCCTTATTCCCTTTGACCTGGCATTTCCCTCTCTGCCTGCTAAGCTTTCTGTAGCCCCCCTTCTTTACACTTGTGCAGCTGAACTGAACTCCTCTTGCTGCCAGGGGAATGCTTTGCTGTGGGGTGAAGCTGGACTCATCAGTGCTTTATTTACTGGTGGAACCAGCTCATTTTGCCACCTATGGAAGCTAGATCAGCTGGATCATCTCTGATACAAGGAGGAAAGTAAAGGTGGGGGTTGGGCAATGCAATAGATAAAGGCTTAAGTGGTCAGAATTTAAATCTTAAATTGCCAATTGCATGGCTGGCTAGAAAAAGGAAATGTGGTAAGAAAAAGGAGGCAGTAAACATGATGATTAAGTGGATCTTACTCAGAGTAAATTATAGCGTTCCTGAATAAAAGTCTTCTCTTTAACAGAGAAATCATTAAATGTTAAACTCACACTATTATTTGTGTTTCATTGGGTAGACTTGCATGTGCAGAAATATCCATTTTAATTAGTGTTGAAGTCTCATGTACAGAGCACTGCCTGATAGGTATTTTTATACTCTCTCTCAGTGAGCTCATTTTATATGATGATGATTTCCTCTAATTTTTAATTAACATGTCTAAGTTAGAGTTGGGGAAAATGATCAGTGTTTCATTAACTGCCTCACACTTGGAGATCTATGCAAACTTAATTGATATGGTTGCTACAGGGTACTTTGTCAAAATGAGCCATCCTGCCACTGCCTTTCTCCCCTTGCTTTTCAGTTACATGAATTTGAGTGAAAGACATACTGAAACAGCAAAGAGTTTTACCTCTAAAATGACAGCATGTGATGTGGTGTTGTATTTCAATGCAATGTTTCATCCAGAATATTTCAAAACACTTTATAGACTCTGTGCTGGGAGATCATCTGTTTATCACTGGTATATAGTGCCCCCCCTTTGCAAAAAGCGTATATAACAGTGCTTGGGAGAAGAAGTGAGAATATTTCTTGCTCCTCTGGGGAAAATTATTAGCCTAACTCTAAGAATCACAATTAAAAATATACCTGCTAGTCTGTAACAAATACCATAAATTCATCATGTTTAATATCACAAATTATTAAAGCCTATTGGTAATATTTATTTAACCATATATATAAAAATGAGTTATAGTATCTCACTGGAAAAAGTGGTTGCAATGTGTGAAGGCAGGATGGTCTGGTGGTAAAGGTGGTGTACTTGTAAAGTCTTGGCTGTGGCCCCAGCTCTGACACTAGCCTGCTTAATGACTGGGGCCAAATCACTGGGTACAACGGTTGATGTTGGTGTACTAAAGAAAGTAATTTTGGGGGAGGAAGAGACTGTTCCTAGTCATGCTCATTAGCGACTGTATTCATACTATGTGTTTTTCAAGGAGTTTAGGTTAAGCTCTAGTTATTGTAGCCATAGGGTTTCTTTTGTCATAGAGTGATCATGAGAAAGGATATAAAACCAGCGAAAGTAAAAAAGAGCTAAAACCTGGCAATGTACTCAGTACTCTGCCCATGGATTATGCCATCAACTGATTTAGAGATTGTAAAGCCTGAATAGAAATGCTATCTCTGAACTTGCTTTATCTCAGGAAAAACAAGACTTTTTCCTGTCTGATTATCCTAGTTAGAAGAGCTAAGTGCAATAGCAGTAGTAGAGTTGATACATTATAAATTATTCAAATATATTTTTCTGAAGCCATAATTAAAAGGAGAATAAACCCCTTGTTTTCTTTACAAAGTGGTGAAAATGGTTATAGTATTAATATATACTTGGCTTCCTCTAAGATTTTATACTCAGAAATGTGATAAATCTTTTGTTTTAAAATATGATATTCACATGAGATATTAAGGCATGATATTAATTTAAAGGCAATTCATGTGATATAAAATTGCAGAATAATTGAGGTTGGAAGAGACATCTGGAGGTCATCAGGCCTACCTTCCTGCTCAAAGGAGGGCTTATATCAAAAGTGAGATGAGGTTGTTAAGGGCCTGGTCCAGACACATTTTGAATTCTCCAAGGATAGAGATTCCTCAGTTTTGCTGGGCAATCTATCCTAATACTTAAACTCACATGGTGAAAAATTTTTCCTTTTATATCCCACTGGAGTTTACCCTCCAGACTGTGTTTTTTCTTCTCTTGTTCCCGGACTCTGGGATGAGTCTGTCTCTATAGGTAGTAAAAGATGCTGCCTTAGTCTTCTTTTCTTCACTGGACAAATGGTGCTCCCTTAGTCTTCCTATCTGTCATGTGCCTCAGCTCTCTAACCATGATCTTCTACTGGACTTACTCCAGTCTGTCAATCTTTGTTGCAGCAGATTCCCCAAAATGGGCACAGTGTTCTGGATTTTGTATGTAATTTTTGACAGGGAGTTCCTGAGTGATAAATATCAATGGTAGGATCCCCATGATTATCTGGCCATAAGAGGGCAAGTTTGTATGCCAAACTTGCCAGGAGAAGCTGAATGCAACCTGGAATGATGAGTAACATAAATCTTTGCTTTGTATTCTAGTTCTGAGAAAAAAAGTGTAGAAGAGAAAGCCAGTTTGAGAGGAGAGGAGGGTAGAGAGTGCTTGGTTATAATGGTGATATTAAATACAAATTCTGAAGTGTCATTTTCTTGGAGAGTTGACGAAGCAGCGAGTTATGGAGAGATGAGTGAGAATGTCTGATGGGAGCAAGCACGTTGCAAGCCCTCAAGCTAAATGAAACACTGGAACTACTTCAGTGCTAAGCATGATGTAATGCAGCAAACACTTTCCTTTTTAACTATTTCCAGTTCTGCAATTAGGAATGTAACCTGTTGCGTTATGAGAATAACATTTATTTTTCCTGATAGGCTTTTTAGATTTGGGTAAATATGGCAGTTGGAACACATGGTGTTTCCTCAAAAGCTGTGAATTCAGATGATGTCTTAGTGTTGAAAAAAAAGAGTGTTTACAATCTAAGGCAGATCTGTCAGCTACAGAGGTGAGTGTATTTTCCACCAGCTAGAATTGTTCTTTGGGGCAAGTGACAGGAAACAAAGAAATCTCTCTTGTGGGAACTTAATTCATGGTTTTGTGAGAACTCATGACCTTAGTTTCAAGGCTTTAGTTCTGAATCTAACTCTACTCAGCATTCCTGTATTTTCAATCACTGATATGGACACTGACGTGAATTTTACTGTTAAGTTTGTAGATGGCATGAAAACTGCTAAAATAATGAAGGTTGTTGCAAGGATAATCTGAAATTGCTGATTAGATGATGAAGTTCCAGCAAAATTCATTTTAATACAGCCAGATGAAGAGCAGTGCATCAGGAAATTAAAAAATGGATATAAGACTCTCAGGGTGGAAAGCTGCTTTGGAAAGTAGCAACCCAGAAGTCAATGTAAGGTATT
Organism: Brachypteracias leptosomus; assembly: GCA_013401335.1. Classification (NCBI taxonomy): domain Eukaryota; kingdom Metazoa; phylum Chordata; class Aves; order Coraciiformes; family Brachypteraciidae; genus Brachypteracias; species Brachypteracias leptosomus. Next base: position 42,202 of record VYZX01000466.1, read on the forward strand.
TTGGAGTGTAGCTTGTTCAACATATACTTAAACTGATTGCTATGGCAAAGAGGACTCATGAGGTTTGTTCTTGGTGCTGAAATTCATATCTGTATTTGTGAACTGAACTTGGAAAATTTTTCTATTTTTCTTTTTCTTTTCTTTTTTTTTTTTCTTTCCTTGTTTCTGGCTGCAGACTTTTCCTTTACAAACTTGCCTTCTTCTGCAGAAAATAAATTTGATTCTACTGGCAATTAGCCCAGGGAAGCAGAGACTAGTTAGAATAATTATTGCTGGAGGTGTAGGCGGAGGTCTACAAAGCCTAAGGCTAAACAAGAGGAGGCAGATTAGAAACAGCTCTTTGGAGTTAGAGAGATGAATAATATCTAGGCTTGGAAAGTTTTTGGATTCTTGGGAAGAATCTGGAAACATGGATTGAAAAAATGCTGATTATTTTTGTATGTATGTGCATTCATTTATTCCCACCTCTGCATGCCCTAATTTTATTGGGTGTGTTTGCCAAGTGGTCTTTTCCGTTTAGGGAAAGAAGAACAAAATGTTTAACGTAGTTTCCAACAGCAGCACTGTGCTGGTTTATCCCAGAATCACTATTCAAGGAAAACTGTGATGAAGCTGCTCATGGGCTGTCCATAAAGGATGTATCAAATACAAGCCAGAAAATTAACTTGCCTTTCTTGCTGCTGTTCAGATCAGATGCCCCCACCGCAGAGATGTTCGCAATTCTAGAGGACGCACTCTTAAGATAAGGGTTGAGGGATAGGGAGAGCACCCACAAAAAAATGATCCAGATGCTGGAAAATAAGCTTTATGAGGTGAGTTCTAAAGAGGCCAGTCATTAATCTTATCAAAGAGAAAAGGTCAGGAGGTAATGTGATTGCTGTATGTAAGTACTTACATATGGGAATATATTTGTCAGCGGGGACCTTTTAATCTCCTATACAAAGACATGACAAGATCCCATAGCTAAAGATTGGAGGTAGATGAATTTAATCTAGAAGTAAGTCACCATTATCTGTCTGTCTGTATAAATAAATATTGAGACCCTTTACTGGAGGAAGATGTAGGAGTTGTATGTTTTTTGAAATGTAGATAGCTATATTTTGAGCGATGAGGTTTAAACATGTTTCTGAGTTTATATGTGTGTGTATGTGTGTGTACGTATATAGATAGATATATCTAGAGGGGAAGGAGGAGAGGAAGCTGGACATGAAGGACCAGGTGATCCCTTCTAGATTTGGACTTTGCATCTGGGATGCTGTTACTTTATTCCTTTCATCTGAGGGCCATTGGAGTGTTGTTGTTTGAGTGTTCATAATGGCTGCAAATCTCAAGCAAGATGGAAATGATCTGCCGTCTCAGAGATCAGTCTGCAGAAGTTCAGGAGACATCCATTTTCCTTTGGGCTCTAGTTGCAGTCCCACCTGCTCAAGTGCACCCCCAAGAGATAAATATATGTTCTTTCAGGTAGTTGAGGAGAGCCACAGTCTGGGATGAGACAGTGCCTGAGATAATGGATACAAAGAACCTAGATCTTTGGCTTATTGCCTCTTTATAGAGAGAACCTTTTTAGGAAATATGATTATGTTTTGTGCTTTATGAGAGCCATTTCCACTGCCCAGAATTGTTGCTGCCTCGTTCCTCCATTGAGAGACCATCTCCTCCTTACCCTTGTGTCACAGGCAAACAGTCTTGACTGTGGAAATTTTGTCCCTGTCCCCTCTTCCCAGTATAAGAGCAAAATATCAAATTAATAATTTAGAATAAATGAGAATATCATGCCTGTTTTTGACATATAAACCTTCAGGAGCAATCAGATTCTTATACAAAATACTTATAATATTAGAGTAAGTTAGACTACAGGTACAGCTTAGGAGCTAGAACCTACTTGTTGGTGAGTCTAAAAGCTAGGCTACAAAATGCCTCACAAGCTGCCTGAGATGCCTAAGTACAGAAATCATTCACTTTACAATAAAAAGGAACCACTGCTGGGAAGCAAAATGTTTTATTTTTGTAAAAACATGTATTCTTTTTGTTCTATTGTGGGATTTTTTTTTGTTGGTTGGTTGTTTTCATTTGTTTGTTCGTTTGTTTTCTCTTTAATTTCTTTTTAGTTCAGGAAATAATTACTTTGTCTACCACCCTAGTAAGCATTTACCTCCGTAGCCTTTATCCACTTGGGTTCATTATCAATTTAAGCAGAAAACATTTAGCTTTTGTGATCATTATCTGCCATTACCTGCTGTGAGGACTGTTATACTTTACTGAATTGAACATTACTGGAATTAAGGTTGTAGTTTCAATTCCTTTAAGAAATTTTTCCATGCATTTGCAGCTCAATTCTAAGCATTCTGGATAGGAAACATTTAGCTACAGGCAGTTATTTAATTTTTTATTTCTGTCCTTTTCCTTTGGTGTCAAAAATAAAATTTTAAACAGCATCATCTTCTAAAACTATAAAATAAACAGATTGTCTTGGAGGCTTACTGGTTTCCCCCCCACTCTTTTTACTTTTGTCCATCCCCCCTGCCTTTTTTCTCTAGTCTGTCAGTGTGAAAAAACTGTGAGAGTCACTGCAAAGCTGAATAATAATTAATAATTAAAGACAGATCCAGGAGAATGTATCTATAATGCATTGATTTGTGGTGGTAGGAGTATGTAAGTTGCTTTTTTTTTTAAGAAAAGAAAGATTTAGAAGCTAGTCTTGATTTTAGACATAAATGATTTTACAAACTTCAGACTAAGCTTCTTATTAATGATAGTGTACAGTGAATGGGGTGTTCAGTTTGCAGATCTCTCAGTCCTTGTTCATATTAGCTGGTCATGCACAGCCATAGATCATTAGTATTCCTTGCTCTGAGAAAATGAAAACAAAAGCAAGAGCAACCCTAGGTACGAGGGTACTAAAACCAAAACAAAGCCTTGCCTGAGCTGTGAGCAGGGACCCTGCACATTTCTCTAAGCTATTTTTCTTAAGGCACTGAGGAGTAAATATTTCTTAGGGACTGACAGTTCTCCAAATAGCTTAACCTGCTGAGAAAATGGAGACTGCTTGAGTTGGATAGGAACCAAAGAACTGAACTGACATGTTCGAGCATCTGTTTTTCCCTTCCTGGTTGATGCATTTCTCTGGTAGCACATTTACTGCCTTTTTATTTTATTCATGGGGAATTCACATTATCTCCAGGTATATGATGATGCCTGTTTCTTCACTGTAGTCCTCTATGTCCTTTACATTCGTACTTTGGACCTTTTCTTTCTTTTGTTGAAAAAAATTTTGATCATTGTCCTGTGGTGCCTTAATTAATTAGCACAACCGATAAGGAGTGGTGTGTGTTGTGTCTCCTCCCTAAGAAATACACTCCAGGCTGCTTGTGTCATTACCTGGGGAAGGGAGAGAGAAGCTACAAAACATATCACTTCAGGTAAATTGCTGTCTATTTGTTGTCACAGAGATTAAAGGACACTTTCACCTTTTCTGCACCAGGGAATATAGAGGGGACTTGATTTCTTTCCCTGCTGATAGGGAATCAATGCCCTTGAAATTGCATAGGTTTCTGTGGGTAGCTCTGTGAGCTGGATTGTTTGTGGATGTAGGTAGGAAATCTCTGCATTGAGTTAACGTCTCCTAGTGCTGAACTTCTAACATTTATATTTTCTTTATATAGCAGTAATAACGATGCTGTATTAACTAATACTGTAATGTATTATGCTTGCTCCTTTTAAGTTTCTCAAAGAAAGCCTGAGCCATTTCAATCTGTATCTTTCCTATGTTGTGCACAAGAGTTTTCATTGGGATACCATTCACACATTTACTGTTGAAAGTCAAATTTTAGCTGAAATAAACTTTTGTTCAGCTTTTGACATGCTTCTGTCTTCAGGAGGTGGCTGAATTATCCTGAATGGATGTTTTATTCATTTTATTGTGTCTACAAAATGAACAGCTACAAGCTATTTCTTGGCCTGGATTGCAGGCATCTTTTCCTTTCTACTTGCTGTTGAAAAATACAGACCAACTGCCCTATCTAGAAAGATAATTGGATTGGGAAAGGTTGGAATATTCTTCCTGTGGTGATGAAAACTTTTTTTTTTTCCCCCCGAAGTGGGGAAATTTAAGAAGTTGAATTTTATTTTAGATGTATGGTTGATATATTTGTTCTTATGGCCTTTGGTCTTCTAAAATTATTGCAAAATAAAGTATTTTTTAAAAAAACAAATAGACATAGTTTATCATGGATTGACATAATAGGTCTGAGTCAGCCTCCAGTAGTCTACCTCTGCTCAATTTCTCTTCTGCATTTGAGTGAACTTTTAGTTTAAGAAATGTCTATTCAGGGAGAGATCTTCAGAGGTGTAAGTTCTCACTGTAGGATAAAGAAAGATTGTGTCATTAAAGATTGAGCCTAGCTGTTCTCTTTGTCTAGTTTCATGTCCCTTGTAACTTGACATTTAAAGTCATAAATTTGTACAACTGTGTGCATTTTGTAGAAAATATAACATGGTTGTTTCTCTTCTGCACAGAATGTATGAGACTTTTGCAAATACCGGTTTCATCCAAATTTGATCCTTCCCTTCATGAAAAAAATTTCATGATCTGATTTACTTTTAATATGTTTAGAATGGGCTTAATCCAGATTCCCATTGGTTTAAACAGACTTTGGATCAGACTCAAAATAAATGCATGGATATGGAAGGATAAGGAGGGAGCAAGAAAAACATCCATTTGCTAACAGCATCATGCTGAAAACTTGCCATTGGGTTTGGGCTGTATTCTCTGCACTCTGGATACTAGTGCTTTTCTGTCATGGTATCAGTTAAACCTCAAACTCCAAACTCAAGAAAAAGAAATTGCAAGAATTAAAAGGTTCAGGGGTTTTTGCCTTTGTTTTGGGACAAGGTAATTTTCATAAGAAAGAGACTATTGATGTGTAAACAGAAAATGCTGTGCTGTAAGTTTCAGAAATAGAATCTAAATATCAACATTTACAAATATAGAACAAAGTAATTATAAAAAAGATTGGAAAATAAATAGCAGTTCCAGAGAGATGCTCAATATAATGGACAGCAGTAAATGTTATGTACACTGTACACAAGTTTTAACTGTTTAATAGTATTAAGTTCTGTAATAAAGTACCTTGGTATGAAACACATGATAGTCATACATGCGATTTTGAAGAGATGAAATGTAGATTTTTAGTAGTTACAAAAGCTAGTCTGCTGCACCTTCTGAGATGATATATAGTTGATATATAAGTTTCTTCTAACTTCTTCCTCAGATTTCCATTTATTTCTTGGTAGAAAGGCAGGCAAAGGGAAAAATGAATTTTTTCCCTATTGAGAATGTTGAGTTTTTGGCACAGTTTACATGTCAGATAGGACATCCGTGGTATAGAAGCACATAACTGTACTGCAGACCTCCTGGCTCTGCGAAGTGTTGGTGCATTGCTGTAAGTCATGGGGACCAGCATTAGGGTAAGTGGTCTTGAACAGATGCAAGATTTGAGTCTGGGAGCATCATGTATTGGAAAAGAGGATCCTTAAGGTTAGTGGCATGCAGAATTTGTCATGTCTGTTGATTCTGCTTCTTGGTTTGTCCTCTTATTATATATTGTTTTCTGCTCTGTCTGGACTTCTGCAATTCATTTAAGCATGGATTCATTTATCCAGTGCTTCCGAGACAGTCTGAAAGTGTAGGTCCTTAGCATGATAAATCAATAGGAAAAAAGTATTTCCAAAGGACTATTCAGATAGGCAAAACTGATTTCCAGAGAATTCTGTCTCTAGGGGCTGCTACATCCTAAAGTTAGGTGGGATAAATCAGAGTGATACTTCTCTGCCTCCATTTCCTAACTGTAAAATAGTCAGTACTACTACCTTATGTTAAGAGGATATGAGAAGCCTGAAATTACTGCATTTCTACAGAAAAGAGCCATGAGAAGGTATAAGCGTTATAACTGTTCAGAAGTATTCTAGGCATGAAATAAAAATATTTTCCTTCCAAGTCTTATGCTTCTTAACTGTTGTATCTATCCCTGTATCTATGAAGACAGAAGAGAGTATTTCTTGTAACATGAAGAAAGAAGTTCTTAACATATTTCTAAAACAATCTGGGATCACAAGGGAGAGACCAAGCATGAAAAACATCAATCTCTAAGGGGAGAATTTCACATTAAGAGTTTGCTTCTGAAACTACTTTGCAGCCCCAGCTACAGCCTGCTAAATGCTGACATACATAAACTGTCTCTAAAGAATCTGTCAAATGCCTAAGACTTTGCTGGAGTAAAATAAAGAAATATAGACCTCATTTATCAGGGCCTACAATCTTTTCCTGCTTATATCTGCTTGATCTGAAGGTCATTTAAAATGTATTAGAGGTTTAAGATTGGAATGCAAGGCTAATTTGAAACCTGGCTCTAAGATGACCGATTGTGTTAATATTCTTCATACTGGTTAAACTAAAGCATAGTGTCCGTGTGACAGGACATCCAAAATGATGTGGCATTGCCTGGTGAAATAGCTGTTTCTTTTCACAGATAATGCTCTGTAATTCCACTTAGCTTTAATGGTCCCATGGCTCTTAAAATAATGAACACCTAGGGCAAAGGCTGGGTAAGGAAATGCAAAAAGCTGGCGAAAACCCAGTGTTCACAGATTGGAAACCTCCTGGTTTGGCTTTGGACTGAATGTGGAGAACTCTCCAGCACTCCCCCGGTCCCTTCCAATGTTTTCTCTGACATATTTGGCCCCTGACCAATTTTCCCAACTGCTCCCAAGCCCTCTTTAATAGTCTTCTAACCCAGTTGGATGTTCCCTCGGCAAATTTACGCCCTTTTCATTGGCACAGATATGAAGTTCTGCTGCTTCAGGGATAATGCTGAAGATAAATGTGCTTTCATCCTTCTTGCTTTCAAAGGAGGTCACTCCCAGTATTTTACAGTAGCTGAACTCTGTTAATGTCATTTGAGGTGTTGCACATTTATTCTGAACGTGGCCCCAGGGAGCAGTCAGGCTTGGCACTTGAGTGGGAATAGTCCCCTTTCACACCATAGTAGGGGCAGTGTGTTGGTACTTCTGCTGGAATTAATTATTTTAGCAAGATAAGTAGAGATGAAAAGTTAAAAGGAAAGGCAGGCAGAGGGAGACCAAGTTCCACCCAGTAAAAGAATGACAAGTTTGTGGCATTGGGCCTAGTCTGTCCCTGTGCGAAGCTGCAGAGCAAGTGGTCCTTGCTCGGAGAGGCACCCAGCCCCCGTCACTGGGAGGGTGATTGTGCTGAGGACTGGAAGACTTTTTAGACACCACTTGAAGTAACATGCCCAGATCTGGTTTGTGTTATTCCTGTTTAACTAAGCAACCCACTGACTTTTTTTTACTCTCACTGTTTTTGTGTCATTGTCCAAGCCTGAGTTTGTCTTTGGAATAAGGGGTGTACCCCCTGGGCACCTTAACGCTGTTCAACGCAACACGCATGCTCCCTGTCACAAAAGATGCGAAACAAGTTTTACATTTGCCTCTGTTATGTCTCTGGTCTTCTGACCAGCATCACTGTCACTGTAATATAACTGCTTTGATCTTTAGCATGTCTATCCTGGCAGTATGCCTTTTAGGTAGGAGTGTGCTGTTGTCCCCTTCTGTAGATCATGTGGCCATGTTTGTCTTTCTTGTTTATAAAGAACAAATTCAGATACCTACAGTATTCAGGAAATATAAAGTCCAGTCCTTATTAATGATAAGAAGGATATTAAACATTGTGATTCTTGGCTGATCTTAATACAGCATCAAAGTCCTTGCTGCTATATGCAGTCTAATAAAGCCTCTTTATGATAGGCAATGAGGTCTTATTTGAACACTGTAAGCCATTCTCAGAGGTAATTAAATGTAATTTTGAGGTCAATGTAGATTGATGCAAGCTTTGATAAATATGATGTTATCTAGTACATCAATATTTAATCCTGTGGTTCTGGTGAAGACAGAGCAGCTGTGAGGGAGAGTAACCAGTATGAATGTACCTGCCAACAGCCCTGTGTCAAATGAACGGTCTTCACAGCTTGTGATATCCTCTACAGATGTTTCCATACATCTTGCTTAATAATTTCTTACTTGAATTAAAGAATGTAATTATTTCTGTATGGTAATGTTAAAAACCAGACAAACTCTGGCTTTGAAAAGGGACTTAATGATGCAGATTGGAAGCTCACCTTCAATTTTTAGATTTTACTATTGGTCAGTAACACTGCACGGCAGATAAGGAATATTTCACACACAGCACTTAAAATTTGTTCTTTCTTTTCTGGTAGTGAATAGCTATATTACATTGATGACCAAGGTGAACTGACTATCCATAATATTGGATTCCTGAAATATTTGGAAGAAAGTAAAGATGTTTTACGTATGTCTTCTCTGGATATCAGCTCTTCTTCCTCTTGAATTTTCATGGGAATGGAAAAGAATATTCAGACAATAGGTTTGCTTCTGCAGGAAGGATTTTTGATTCAATTTAGAATACATTATTAGAGGAGATAAGTAAAGCTAGTCTATATTTCAAAAAGAATTTACAATTAGGAGTCAAGCCAGACTAGGAAAAAAATATTCTTGCTTCATGCTTTAGAAATTTATTCTCTTGGCATGTTTGCAGATGTGGTTTTAAGAGCTTATCATGTGCTATTTTAAATATTTAAACCTAAAAAATACTCTGGTTGTGTAGAGAAAGGCAGTGCCAGAAAACTGAGGATTCGTGTGTCAGAGGTGACATTGTTTTCAGCTCTTTGAAAAAGAACAGGAAGTTTAATTGCACAAGCAGTTAAAACGTTAGACACTCTTTCCCAAGCTGTAGATATAATCTAGAATTTTGGATCCCGTAATTTTGTGGCCTTCAAATTGAGTTCCTGCTTGCTTGAGTGAGCTCTGCATTTGTGGTACACCCAGAAATCTGCATCTAATGAATATAGAAATAAGCAGCAACATGAATATGTTAAGAGTAGCAGCAGTCCAGGTCGGTTGACCAATTTTACATATGCTTTGATTTTTGAGGGCTGACCATTAAATTTACAAACACAGTAGTCTCTATTGAATGCTGATGGGTCAGGCAGTACCACCTAGAAGCCTGTGCTCATCCAAGCAGCCAACAGCTAAACTGACATAACAGCATGAGTTGCAAATTACTGAAGGCTGGAGGTTTGTGAAGCATCTTTATTTATATACTTCTCTTATACTTTTGCATTTTTTGTCTACCACGGTGGTATGAACTGGTATGGCTACTTCAGTCATGTGGCTATCTGTCTGTCTGTTAGATATGATTGAAATCAGTCCATGGATTTAGAATTGTAATATAGAGATGAGCTGCCAAAACCACATATATATACAGCATACATGAAGTGCCATCACATAAACATAATTTTCTTAGGAGCTTTCATTGAAAATCTAACGTCAGTTGTTGATAATGTGAAGACTTCTCTTCTTTTTTGAACTTGGACTGTTGGCTCTTGAAGGCAGTAGATTGGGGTTTTGTTCTATATTTGTATGGTACTAACAGAATAAATCCTGTACTGTGCTAGATAGTGGATTAAATATATTGGATATTTTAAAGTTACTCTTCTGTATAAATGTTTGCAGAATCAGTGTGTAAAGTACTATATGTGAAATGGTTTTGAATCCAGAATCAATCACAGCCACCACATTCAAGACTATGCACTTATTCAGCTTTTGTGGATAGGAATCCCTCTTAGAGAATAGGAATTGAGTCATTATTGTGTCTTGCCTTGAGTTATGAATAAATTCACTGTACAGAATTATTACTAATGCTTAAGACAAGTGCACTGGTGCAGTCAGTGACTTCATACACAGCAAGTTCTCTCTTCTACCAATACAATTTAGCTGGAAGAACTATATATCTAATTCTTTGAATCCTTCATGTTAAATCATGGGTTCCTTTTATGAACTTTACTACTGGAGAGGAATAGAAGCTTATACAGTGAATTCTTAATAGGTTTACTAATGGTCTAAACGTCTCCTTTTTCACCTTTCATCATCACTCTGCAACAGAGTAAACCTAAATGCTCTTTTGCTGATTACAGTTCTCATGATCATTAAGTTGTTAATGGTATTATGGCATTTGATCCATATAATAGATAGTGGTAATATACCTTCATATTAATAATCTCTTGGTTTTTACTTTTCTCAGAAGAGTCTTTGTTTTTGCTGCTGAAAAAGTGGAAATAACTTGAGAGATTGGAGCAGTAGGTGATTGCCTACAATTTGTTAGGGAGTTTTTTGATTATTAGTTCTCAGAAAGTTTTGAAAATATAGGGTGTGGTGGTGATGAATTAATAGGCTGTGCCTAGAACATATTGATCTCCCTGAAATAGTTTACAGTGGAGTACTTATACTATAATAGTTGAAAAGGTGAGTTATGCTGTGTTCTTGAACAAAACAGCAGTTTATTTTCCAGAGTATTAAGTAGGTGTTCAATGACTCTCATAAACACTTCGCTGGATTTCAGTGGGCTCATTCGCAAGAATTAAATTAAGCAGATGCTACAAAGTTTGCAGGAGCTTCAGTCTGTCTAATCAGTATATTCTCCTGGCAGCTTTGGCTGCCCAGAACTATTTACAGTGTGCTCTCGCCTTCTAATAAACTTGGAAAAATACAAAAATGTACAATCATGTTTGCATTTATGTGTTTGAAAGTATGAGTATTCTGCTACTTCTGAATAGAAAAAAAAATCAAGTCACAAATAGCGGGGGTCAAATAAAGCTTAATCTGTAAGAATCTCCATGTAGATAGAAAAAGGGAGATCTCTGTTCAGAAAGAAAACATAACGGAGGGAGCATGGAAAAAAAGAAAAAGGATTTTTTTCCAAAAGTCAATGTTTATTAAAAAGAGAAGGATCTTAGCAAATCCTTCACAGAAAAGGAAAAAAACCCAAAGGTAAAATATAAACACCAGGGCAAGTGATGGATCTGGAATTCTCTTCTTTTTCTTTTCTCGCCCCTCTTAGCTGACATGGTGATGAAAAGAGAGGATTAAAATGGGCTTCTTTAAAGCCAAAATTTTATTAGGAAATGATTAAAAGCACATTGTATCCCTTAAAGTGAAGTTTTGCTCTCTTTGGTGCAGCCTTGCTGCAAAGCATTTTCAGAAGAGAACAAGAGAAGAGGAGAGGGAAAAACATAGATCATTCTAACTTTAATTATTCATGGATAATATTATCTGTGGAATTTTCCATTTGTTTGCCCTATCTGTCATTCACTGAAAACTCAGTGAGCTCCTGGAGACAGGTCTACATCCGGAAAGGGTTTTTGGGTCAGAAACTGCTGCAACTCTTTTGTTTGGAGGACAGTTTTGAGCTGTAACTACCATAAGAGTGAGAATTCACCCACAAAGGAGTTAAGGTATGGAAACAGTGGAATGGTATTGGAGAATCAAAATTCTCTCCATGCAACACTGCCTTCCCACTCCACCCCCTGTAACGTCTCCCCCCCCCCCAAAAAAAAAAAAAAGTTGGAGGGAAAATGAAAAAGTAGTGTTGGAGAAATTTCTGAACTTCAATGTCTCCTAGCCAACACAAATTGACCACAATTAGAGTTATTACTCCCACTGAAAACTTACTTCCGATGCATATTGCATATAACTTCTGGAATCCCAAGGGATTTGTCTTCCATACCTTGGCCCATATGGAGGAGTACTGACCAACTTTGGCTTTATGGAGAGGTCAAGAGCTGTAGCAGAAGCAGCAGGCAATAGAGCACTAATTTGGTGATGAAAGCTGAAAGTTTTTGTTTTCTTTTTTCCACTTTTAATTTCAAATCTGTTCAGTATGACATGGTTGGTGTATGCCTGTCCCATAGTATCAAAATAAAATGATTTCTTGGAAGGAAAAAGGGTGGAAATATTGTCTCCTGAATTCTCTGCAGGGAACCTTACAGGGAACTGGAGATACTGTGCTCTGTTTATTCTAATGAGTCTGAAGGGAGGTGAAACTGCTGTGGTCTGCTGTCTTGCTGCAAAGGGGCAGAAGGCACTGGGATCAGAGCAAGCACTAGAAAGGTAATTGCAAAGCTGTAAGGTGCAGTAAGGACTGCTACTAAGAGAAGTCTGTGATGCTCAAATACTGAGCAAGAGATCTATGCAAACATCCTTGTCCTCATTTTTGACCAAAACATGTATGTATTCTTACTTATACTTCACTTAGACCCCCAAACAACCAAATTTCTATGAAGGAGGATTGCCTAGGGACTTTTGTTTCAGGGTAATGAAAGCAGAAGGGATACTTTTCCTAGGTATAGTTGTTCAGGAGCACCATCAGATGTTTGTAGATCCCTAGCACACAACAGTGGACTACTGTTGTCACCTCCACATCTCCACTGACGTACTCTGGGGACTAACTCAAAAAACTGTGGGTGAATTTAAGATGAAATGGTTTAAAAAGGTTTCACAAGTCTCCTCATAAAACAGGAGACTGGATGGACAAGACGATCTCTAGGTAACCCTATAAATCCTTTGAATAAAGAATCCGGTATATCTAATTCTCCTCCATTGCCTACATTTATTTTAGCTGTAAAATAGTAACACAAAAAAGCAAAATTTATTTCAGCTGCCCATGATTGATCGTAGAATGAGCTGGTTAAGAATCGTACCCTCTATCATTGTTTAGTTGCTGTTGTGCTTCAAGCCTCTCCCCATCTACAGGCCACCCAAGTGCTTTCACTAGGACAGCCATGTGTATGAACCTTTGGCTTCAATTCAACCTGTAAAATGCTTGTAATTATGGAGTCCCATTGAAACAAAATCAGGGAAATGAGGCTTTGCTCTTAGAAATGACACACAGGATCCAGAAATCCTGAAGACGTATGTGTTTTTATTGTGAAATGATTTCTCCTGTTCTTTGGATCTGTTTATTAATTGAGAAAAAAAATCTTTGCAGGAATCTGAAAAGATGCCCACAAATCGGAGGACAATGCTTTTAAAATCTGTTAAATAGCTGACCTACATTTTTCAGATATTGGAACAAAATCCACTGGCATAGTTGAAATAGTGGCCAGCCCCACAGCAGCCTCATACCTCTTAAGTTGCTACAGGAATCTGATAACAGTGTTTAAGAATTCAAAGGTGGCTTATTATGGCTTTGATTTTCCTACTAAATTGTTCTCCCTACTTCTGAAATGCAAAACGAGGTGTTTTAATTTTAAAGTTAATTTAGTAGATGGATTGGAAATCCTGACATCTAGATCAGAGCTGTGACTTAGATTAAGGTACCGATCTTGCAGTGTAGATGAGACACTTTGCTGCTTTTATGGCTACTCCCCAGTGCAGTTTGCAATTACCTGAAAGCCGTTAATTTGACATCTGTGGAACTGCAGTAGCTTTCTGATATGGTTTGTGTATCCTCTAGATGATCTATGGCTAGCAGAAGGTACAGTGAGCCTACCCCTTCTCCTGGAGGTCTTTAACGCATAGGACATGTGCTGAGTTACAGCAGTGGCTTTTCTGGGAGGTTCTTTGTTAATGCTTCCATAAGGTTAAGTTCAAAGCAGATGGATTGAGGGTAACCCAACAGGAGCTTGTGTGTGTGATAGTAACCAGTTTAATTCATTGGACTTACCCTGTGGCAGAGTGGCTCCAACAGACATTGCTGAAAATCATTTGAACTTTAAAAGTCATGGTTGAGGGATATACAGGGATGAAAAAAATTGGCTTGCTAAGTTCAAAATTCAGTCTTCAGTTCTGCGTGAATGTAAGGAAACAAAGTAATCTCTTATGTCTTTTGATTTTTTTAATTTTTTTTTTTTTTATTTTCATGCACCAAATATGCATTTTTGTATCTCTTAAAAAACCTCATAGGTCAATTTTTGTGACCTAAGAAGAATTTCTGTTGTTCAAAAAAGCACGACCTGAAACTTTTTCCTTAATAATTGGAGCCAATGGATGCTCCCAGTAGTGAAGTTTCTTTTTCTCCTTTATTGCAAGCACCAGCAGAAAGCTGTAGTTAAGGCACTGACAATGGAATAAATAGCTGACCTGATGGAGCATGCGTGGGCTGTAGCCGGAAATCTCATCAGTAGATACTGTTTCCTTTGGGAAATGGTTCTTTCTCTTGGCTTTGTAAGTCTTGTAGTAACCTATTTAAAAGTAAAAGATTTTTTTCCCCCTCTTGCTTTATTTTAAACCAAGCCTTTATTTTTATAAACCATCAAATTTAAACAAGGTGATATGGTAGACTGTGAGTCTTTTGAGAATAGGAGAGAATAATACCATTTGTGAATTACGGATTGGTTCTGCTTTTATTTACATCAGTGTATATCCAGGAATACATGTTTTGGATTTCTTTGTTTTAGATAACCCTGAATGAGACTGGTATTTTAGCTCTTTTCTGTAAAACATTGTGGTATTTCCAAAACACCGTGTACATAACACCCATGCTCTGGAATTCTGTTCTCTCACAAGTTCCACTGTACAGAGACTGCAGCATAAATGTATCATTGACATATTAATTATCTGAATAATCAAAGTGAGTGCATACAGTTGTTGTTTGCTGGAGATTTCATCTGGTCAGGAGCAGAGGAAGTGGTGGTGAGACACTGGAACAGGTTGCCTAGGGGGGTTGTGGATGCTCCATCCCTGAAAGTGTTCAAGGCCAAGTTGGATTGGGCCTTGAGCAACCTGGTGTAGTGGGAGGTGTCCCTGCCATGGCAGGGGGCCTTGGAACTCAATGATCTTTGAAGTCCCTTCCAACCCAAACCATTCTATGATTCTATGATAAGTGCCAGCTAAGTAACAGCACACTCCAAGCTGTTGGAGACTGACACTGACCCCTCATTAAAGCCAAGAGGAACCAGAGGTTCTTTCCATTCTGCTTCTATGGGGTTGCTATGTCAACATGGGGATAAGAACCACTAATATGGACTGACAGCAAGTGAAGGAAATATCTTTAAATGATAATGTATATATACACCATAACATTCAACTTGGTACACCAGACATGGGCTAGTGCTTTAAGTTGTCTGACCAGTGAATTTGTTGGATGTTGAGCAAATGGAAAGTGTTTCTTGCTGATGTTTCGCATAGGCTGGAGATGTTTTGTGGATTAAATTTATTTGTGTATTTTGTTGGCTGTTGGTGACGTAGATGAGTAAGGTACAGAGCACAGAGCTGATTCTTGAAGGAAAAAAAGTGATTGTTCTAGGAATGAAAAATGGCAGATGTGGAAGTTGCATTTCTGATCTTATAGGGAAGACCAGAGCTCATTTTCTGCTTGAATTTATCAGGATAATCCTCCAACACTTTGGGTTTTAAAAAGAATTGCAACTCTAGGTGTCCAAGAGAGTTTCATCCTAGATTTAAACTAGCAACCACATTGGTTCTTCCTGCTGAGGAAGTCGTACAAATTGCCTGGAGGCTGTCATGTGTTGGGGGGATTTATGTGACTATTCCATCTCCACCACTCATGTGAAATGAACAATCTTTCACAAAGTCACCAGATTTGCAGAAAACTTTGAGTGCTGAAATCACTCTTAGAGAAAGGAAAATAAAACCCATTTTAAAAGCAAAACTGGTAAGAAGTAAAAATAAAGTGAAACATAGTTCAGATTTTCAAGACCCTCACTTTCGCACTTACCAGAATAATGCTGCCCATGGTGTGCTTCTGTTTCTTATATCGGTTTACATATATAAATATATTTATCCTTGTTTTCTTTCTAGGTGATCCTAATCCTTACCAAGTATTATCATACTGACATGGGGAAAGTGCTGGAGAGCTCTTTGTGGAGGTAAGTTCTCTGCTTTTCCTATAACCCTTCACCTCCAGTTCTCAGAATAGACCCATCTCCTTTACCTTTCTAAACTGCTGCTGAGTTGAGTTGGTAGCTGATTGATGCTAATATAGCAAAATTATCCAGATTCTCATGGGCTTTGTCCTTCTCTTTCTTCAATGCAGTTCCTGTGGTTCAATAACGAGTTTGAAATGAGCTTTAACTGCAGAGACAAACAATGATAGGGAGTATAAGGTACCTTCCTGATGCCACTTTGCCATTCTTCTCCTTTTCTTGGAAACTTTGCATCAAAGTTACTTAAAAACTTTGAAATACTTACTCTGTTGGGATGTATCTGTTGGGAGTTCTTACTGCTCTTGAGTACAGTATTGAGGTTAGTGAATAATCCTGATTTGGAAACAGTCACGATTGAATGAAATATGAGACCAGTGCAGGTTATAATGTGTCTTATGACAAATGGAATATGTAGCAATGCAAATAAATTTCTAATTTGATTCTCACTTCCTTAACATTCATGAATTAAGATATCAATATATTTGTTGCTTGTGTATGCATGAATGGCACGTGCTGGTGAATATCAGCACAAAACCAGGGCTAGGGTAAGCCTATGTTATACTGGACACACTGGTTACCTTCTCATGTCTTAATTTTGTTTTACTAACCGGGCTTTTAGTGCTCTTATTTTCTGTGTATCTGTATAAATCTTCCACCACAAATTTTTGATAGATCCTTTATGACACTTCAAAAGTGAAAGTATTTCACTGTTATCAATAAATATAATATTGCTCTAGTGTTTGCTATGCTAGTTTTGATGGGTTATCTGTAGCAGTAGAAATATTCTTTAAATATTCTGTCAGGATATCTAAATAGTTGTTATAAATTACAAGAGACTTATTTGAGGAGTCTCACGTAAAATTCTTATGTAGCCCATAAGCTTCAGGTCTAGAAACAAATGAGTTATCTAATACCTTATGCTTTGGTACTTGTAAACTTCATATTGTCCCAAGAGCTTATGTGGAGACTCAACCTTTATCTATGTGTGTAAGGAGCTTTACAGAGATAATCCAAGAAAAGGAGTGGGCAAAGGATTAGGGAGTGGGAAAAATCTGTGACCAGGACATGCTTCACAATAGCCTTGTTACTTACTTTGAAGGAGGCTGCATTATTTTAACCTTGTGGGTTTTCTCCTAGTGACAGCATATCTTTGCAATACTTTGTTGTAATACTAGTGCCTGAATAGTACAGTCTGGCCAGGGGAGTGATCCATGCAGCACAAAGGTATTTTCAAGTAAAAAAGAAACTTCTGGTTGTAAAAAATGGGGTGCTCAGGAGAGAGATTAAGATCAAATGGAGTCTGCTTAATATTGGCTCAGGCTTGGCCTTTTTAGGGCTATGATGGTTCATTTGTAATTATCCTTTAAACTTAGAAGATGCGAAATTAATTGCACATTTGTTTCTGTTTTGATTTTTGTCCAACATCTTGTGCAAAGACGACAACCAAATGGCAATGTGGCTACTCCCATAACTGCGTAAGCACACATTGCTTTCCTCTTATGCACCCCTGGCCCATACAACATGTGCAATATGTTTCAAGTTTTGCTATCCATGCTTCAGTGTAATCTATCATAAAAGTCTTTTAAACTTATTCAGCTGGACTCTTCAAAATAAACACTCCGCTCTTTCAAAATAAACATAAAACAGGCTTCAGATAATGTTGCCTTCTTTTGAGAACATAAACACTTTAAAGAAGGTCATTCAGACCTTGCTGACAGCTGGTGTAAAGAACAACTGGTGTGAACTGCATTCAAATAAAAGTGATGCTAGTGTGCATCATAGGGAAATCAGGCCCTTTCACTTACAAATAATAGATGTACAAGATGCTTTGGTTGCTTATAAAACTAGAAAGAAAAAGCTGAAAGGAAGCAAGTTCTTAAGATTAGCACTTGGGCCAGGGGTGGTAGCTGATCCATCTCTGGATAATGTTCTGCGCTGAGCTCACCTTCTGCCCTTGCCTCTGTCCACTGTGGGGTAAAAGTGGCCTATGTGGTTGTCATACTGGGTGAGTTACAAAGTGCCTGCATCTGGAAAAGCACAAATGACAACCAACTGGTGCAAAAATATCAAAAATAGTGTCTCTCTCTGTTGAGATGTAATTCATTATTTGTACTAAATAAAATAAAAATAAATACTGAATGAAGCTGTCTATGAAGTCAGGAAACTTCTGTGTTTTTCCGTGTCAAATGGTTGGGTGTAAATTGCTAAGGCTTCATGTTTGCTGATGGAGTCAGGGTGTTGTGCTCACATTGGCAGCCTGCCCAGAATGCACAGTGTATATATTTTAAAACTTTTTTGTTTGATTCTCTTTTCCATTCCTCTCATTTGCATCAGAACAAATATACAGTATAACGTGTGAAAAATGGCATAAGGTTTTTTGTCAGTGGACAAAAGCCATTAATCTTGTGAGGTTTCAGTGCCCTAGTGGGAATGGATCCTGTTCTTTTGTTTCCTAAATCAGCCCACTGTTTTTCTTCTTCCTATCTTGCCTGGCAAGATCATACCCGACACTTCATATTCTTTATGTCTCTAAGTGAAAATAAACTTGTTTTATAACCTAATCAATCCTTACCAAGTTTATTTTTTAATGTTGTTAATGTCCCACTTCTATCTTGCCAAGCAGTAGGGGTACTTTTTTGCTCCCACAAGGAATTGGATGCAACACGTTACCATGGACACGAGGGGACCTCCGCAACACCCACCAAATTTGTTCAGTGTCATCATCCTACACGCAGCCTAAAGGTGTAAACACTTGTGGGCAAAGGCAGACTTGCACCACCCACTCTAGCTGTACACCATCCAGGTCCCACCTAAATTTTAATTACCTTGGAATTTTTTTCATTGTTGAATAAACAGTGAAAATAGTGCTGGATAATGAAGATCTTGACAATTTTTTACTAGTAGCAGCCATGTCTGGTTACACAGAAGATGTGGAGGCCTAAATCTTGGTGGAAGCATGTAGTTAGAAAACTCCAGGGTGTGCTTCTCTAGTCAGCTATTTCTGATACTTTGCTAATTTGTGTATTGAGTAATTGTTAAGGTTGGGGTAAATTGTATAGCTATTTGACTCAAAATAAGGTAGGGAAATAAACAGAGATTACATTGCCTTTTGAATATAAATTAAAATGACTTATTGGGAAAGAACAGAGGATTGTTTTCAGGTGTGTTTTTAGCCTTTCTAAACTGTAGTAGGTATTGGGAATACAGGTTGGTTGTTGTGTTAGGCCTCATTAGCATAATGAAAAAACTGATACTGTGACTAAAACTTAAAAATTCAGGTACTAAAATTATCATCACAAATTGTGCGTATACTGGAGATGCTTTGCATACTAGTGCTGTTCCTGTCAGAGTCCACACACATCTTTATCTATCATGTTTACAGTTTGAAGGACCTGAATCAAACAGACCATTTAGGTTAATAGATACTTTAGTATGTGTTTTCATATGGACAGATTTGTGCATAAAAATATAGGTGTGCGTGTTTTACAACCTGTGCTGCTAGCTCTCTTCTTCCTCAGACCNCTCAGGTGTCTGCTTGCATATGTTGCATGCCTGCGGCTTTAGAGGTATGTACTTGAAAATTACAATAAAATATTTTATCTTTGAATTGGTAGACTAAGAAATTAATGCTAATACTTATCTGTACATCTGAGTTAATTAATCCTAATAATGTCTCTTGGAAATATTATGATTATGATCATGATGACAATGATTTTTATTATTCCATTTTATACACACGACAACTGAGATGGTAACATTGCTGAGGGTTATCCAGTGACTCAGCACTATATGTCCAGGGAATTGGCTTCCAACCCTATGCTTAGACTTGCTCAAAGTCCTCTTTCTGGTATGCGTGCAGCCTTTCCCTTCTTAGCTTTATCTCAGCAATGAATAATAGATGCTGATGATAATTTCTAATAAAGTTTTGATTGCATATTATCAAGCTGTAATGATATGGTAGTGCTAAAGCGACTTGCTGTGTAATTGCCATTGTTCCCAATGGCATCACCATGTTGTTATTGCTTCACCACAGCAAAACAAATGGCATTATTTGATGTTAACTGTACTCCTCCTAGCATTTCATGCTGAAACCTGTTTTCAGAGATGCTGGGATATTTTGCCATACCTTGTCAATAATGAACCACAAAACAAAGAAACAGGCTTCCCCAGCTGCTTAAATATGGTTGGATATCCTACCTGAACTTCCTGGGACTCCTTACTCCAATCGCAGACTGAGGAGGGAGTGAGGTTGTAGAGCTGTGTGAGGAGGTCATGAGTCCAGGTCAGTG
Source organism: Brachypteracias leptosomus (assembly GCA_013401335.1). Classification (NCBI taxonomy): domain Eukaryota; kingdom Metazoa; phylum Chordata; class Aves; order Coraciiformes; family Brachypteraciidae; genus Brachypteracias; species Brachypteracias leptosomus. Next base: position 62,309 of record VYZX01000466.1, read on the forward strand.
GCTGGGCAGCTGGAGGTGAGAGCAATTGGGTGAGCCTCACGGACAGCATGAGACTTGGCAAACCTCAAGGAGTCAGGAAAACCTTGTCTTTGGTGGCATAGCTGTTTCTGTCTGCACCCACAAAAAGCCACATATTCAGGGCAAGGCCCATTTGCACAAGCCCACGGGTTGCCAGAGGTGATCAATACGCAGTGACCGTGTGATGCTTTGGTCATTACACAAAGGTGCTTGCCTACAAAAAGGTTAAAATCCAGGCTACAAAGTGCAGGAGATTATTTTAAGGTAGATACACTGAACAACACACCACTCAGGAAAGTAAAATTTCCAGACCCTGTGTGGCTCTCAGACTGTGAGCAAATGAGTATGGGCATTTGTTCCAAAGTCTTTGGACTTGTAGGTGAAACTCACTTCACCTGTTTCATGAAATTAATTTGAAAAGCAAAACAAAAAAATACCATTATAGTCTGATGCCTCAGTGAAATTCTTTCCTGAAGTGTTGCAACTGCATTCTGTAGTAACTTGCACTTCCAGATGGTCTTATATTGTGGTTCTGCTCTGAGAAGTGACTTTTTAGAAATAGCCCCAAGGGATGAAGTAACTGAGCCTGTAATTTCCATATCAAATTTTCTCTCTTTCCAAGTAAAAACAAAAAAAGAAATGACTTTCTAATTATTAGCCCAGTGAACTCAGCTTGGGATCTAATGTCTAGCTGTGCTTTCTCTGGCTAATGCATCATCCTGAGTAATGCAGGTTCTGCAGTCAAAATAAACTGCCCTCAGTTATACCTGTGCAGCTCTTTTGTCTGCCTATTATATCCTTATTTACACCTGTTTCACTGTGAAAAGATTTTGGGCAGTACTGTTGAAAAGGCAGTCCTATAATTAGAATTTTATTTCTCTTATTGAACAACAGATTTTTATGCTCTCTTTGATCATATTTCCATATTCACCTAATAGCATTACAAAGACTTTCATTATCTTTGCAGCAATTTCTGTCTCTGCAGTGCATTATTATGAACTGAATTGTGTGGGAAAGTCTCTATTTTAGATTTATTTTGGGTATTTAAAATGAGCTGTAAAGCTATAGTTAGAAAGTGAATGTAGTAGATTTCAGCCTATCAACAATGTTTTATTATGGGTGTCAGGTAAGAAAAATGCTTATAAAGAAAAGGAAATGAAAGAAGCATCTCTTGACAAACCTTGGGATGTGCAAGATATTGAAGAGATGATTACTGATGTTTTTAATGGGCCGTGGCATTTATTTAGGGACCTCAAGGGTGCTGATGTTGCGGCGTGCTTCTGTAGTGTGTGCTCTAATGGGCACATAACCCACTATAGTCTCTCCCAAGACCAAAACCCATCACATCAACAATAACCTTACTGTTACCTTGGTGCTGCAGTCATTCTGTCGCATGTTTTGGCTGTAGGTTTTGGTCATTCAATAAAGGGATGAACTTTGGTCGTGGATGTTGGGAACCATTCTGTGAGTCATGACCTCTAGACCCCTCTGAAGAAGGTGTCTTTTAAATGGCCCTCCAGGGCTCGGGACTTAGCTTAAGGAGATCCTTTTATACCTGTGTTACCATAATAGCATTTAAGAAATATTTTTATGTGTAGTATGCATGAAACAAATCCCACAAGCAAATAAAAGCTACCAAAGAAGTCTATCCCAAATTCTGTACTGAGTATCTGTTGCTCACAGATGAGAGCGCTGTGTCATAACTACTCTTCCAAGACCTCAACAACTTGGAGTAGCGATGATGATTTTGAATATTTACATGTTTCTACACTAATTTGTGAATACACAAAGAATATATGATATATGGATTAAGATCCAGTTGAAAAGCTGTGGTTTATATAGTTAAGAAAAGGCTCTTGCTGCAATACGCTTATGTTTTTTGGAGCTGGTTGTAGCATGGCTGCTGAGCATCTTCAATATATCTTGGAGGATGGGAATTTTGCTACTTTACAGGTTGATTTCTTAGTTTTTTTCCTTTTCTTTAATCCTCCTTCTGGAAAAGCAATTAAATCATTGTGAGATATAACTCATAATGACTGAGTCAATTTATTAAGAAAGAATAACCATTTATTTTAAATTGTTTAAGAATCCTATTGTTTTACTAACTTGAACATAAGTCATAGAATTTCCGATTTAAAATGGAAAAATGGAATTGGTATCATAAACATTTTCTTATAGGCACAGACTGTGTGAGAGTTGTATCACAGGTTCTTGTTTTAGGTAGATTCCTTTTGGCTGGAACTGACAGTAATAGAATAAGCAATCTTTCCTACCCAAAACCCCATCCAGGTCAGTAGCAGTAGGAAGGTCAGGAAAGCCACTTCACTGACATTTCCTCAGATCTGTCATGGTATCTCATTGCTTAAGTCTCCCTACAAGAAGTGATCACCTTTCTTGCTAGCCTCAGTAGATAGGTTTAAGGTGAGGAGTAAAGAAACGATGTCCTTCTGTTCATTAGTCATCTTGGAGGTTTGTAATTCTGAGCGTGTATTAATTCCACCCTCCCCCTCAGCACAGCAGAGGGAAGCTTGTGTTGGCACTGCCCACCATCCACTTCTATATGTTCAAACTGAGAATTGCAATCTCAGAGCTTTTATTGTGATGTGATTCCTCTACTAAATTCATATGAAAACAGTTGAGCCATCAGTTTTTAGATGATCAGAAGTACTTTGCTGCATTTCCATCCATTAACTCCCACTGTCAGCAGGCCAGCACAGCAGGGAGGTGCGGGGCCCATAACCTGGGGGCAGATGAAATGACACTGTATATATATATTAAGCAATGTTTCCTTTGCTACTCTGCAAAATGGAATAAATAAGAAAGCACAATCAAAGCATCTAGTTTCATTGCTCATCACATTTCTATGATGATGAATGAGGTATAAAAACCTGAATAGGATATATTTTTAAAACCTAAAAGGGGTGGAATGATGGCTTAGGGGAGCATATGGTAAAGTAGATATGGCACTGCACTCAGAAACTAGTGGTACTGCTGGTTCCACCTTCAGCCTGACATGTGACCTTGTTTGAAGAACCTACCGTTTCTGTGCTTTCTTCTGCTTGGTCTTTGCCCAATTTGTTTCTTTGGAATAAAAGTAATTTGGAGAGCTGATTGTATTAATTGCAGTGAGATCCCCATGAGTGCTGGGGCTGTAGTGCTGCATTAATACAAGTAATATGAAGGAGCTGTAGCATTCTGGAATGTTTAGTGTTTGTCTCCTTGAAGATTTTGTCTTGAGCCTGAGAAGGACGGGAGATCATCAGAGAGCATTGACATACCAGGAGACTCATCTGAAAACACTTGTCCCTAGTTTCACTACAAGGCAATGACAAAGTGCCATTTTTCAGCTACCGTTTTGAAAATCCTGCTTTGCAACCCCCTGTTGCTTCTCTTGGCGTTGGGCACCTTGTGTCACTGATGTGGTATGTGGCACACGAGCAGCTTCGCCTGCTTCTCTAGTATGAGCGGTCTGCTCTGGTGCATCCCTGTGAACTGATTGCAAATTAATTTGGTTGTTGGGGCTGAATGAATGAACAGCTGCATAGTTAATTATGCAGAATGGTATAGAGAAATGTAGTGTTAATGTTTTACACTCTCATTATCCCTGCAATATGCAATATATTTTTCAGTGTGAAAATAACAAAGGCAATATTTCCCACATAACTTATTTATTAAGAACTTTGTATTCTGCTTTAATTTGGTAGGGATCAGAACAATTAAACATTCCATACAGGCCAGTTTCTGAAATGTAAGTATAATCTTATGTGCTGAAGAATTTGAGGATATGGGCAGTTTGCTAAAATTAAACCCATTTTACAGTAAGATTTAAATGTCTTGATTATTTTTGGTGTTCTGAAATATGGAAGGTTAGTTGAGAGTTTTTCCTTTTCCTCCCTGCAACCTCTCATTGAACAGATGACTGTTAATTAGTAAATTAATCAATTGAATTTCTGTTCCAGCTACTTTTTTGGCTTTTTTTTCCTGTTTGGTTTTTTTTGTTGGTTGGTTGTTTTTTTCATATGATACTTGGTTTTGTCCCTTCATAGTTCTGCTCCTCCTCTTTTCCCTTTGGCATCATTTCCTCCTATTTCCTTTAGAACAGGGATAGCGACTTATTTTGCTTCAACAACTAGCCATTCTCGAACTAACCTTCAAAAAAATATGTCCCTTTGGCATCATTTCCTCCTATTTCCTTTAGAACAGGGATAGCGACTTATTTTGCTTCAACAACTAGCCATTCTCGAACTAACCTTCAAAAAAATATGTCACTTTCTCACCAACTTTCTCTCCTACTGGCCTTTTCTTGCTAGCTAGTACCCTCCCTCCTTCATAAGACTGGGTTTGTGTCTCTTCCAGGCCTGACTTCTCCAGTCCAGACTGGAAAAGCTGCTTTTGGATGAGGTGTTAGTGCCTACCAAAAGTTTTTGCATTTTTGCCTAACATGTCAGCTCCAAGGGAGAGTACCTGTTATCACCTGGTTGTTGAAAAGCAACTCTGTCAATTTGTTTTTTTCAAATCGGGTATATAGTTTCTTTGCCAAATGAATGTTGTTTTTCTTGAAAAGGGTGCATGCAGTTCAAATAATGCCCCTTGATAAAAAGACACTGCCAGCAAAGTGTGCTTTCTTAACATCAAGGCTAACAGTGCAGCTGAAAAACATCTACATCATTCAACCTTTTGATATCCAGTCTTCCAGTCTTTCAAGCTTTCGTTGCTGGCAGGAAGAGGATGTATGGTCGTGCTTTCTGTAGGATTCAGATAGTTTTCTGTAATGCTGATCCCTCCTTAGGATCACTGACTGTTCTGCAGACTTCAACAGAAAATGTTATCCCATGGGAGAGAAAATTATTTTAAATTTTACTCTCTTCCAAGAATTTGGAGACTTATCAGTGTTTTATCCTAATTGTTACCATATGCTGTCCACTCCTTAATTTTGTAATGTCTCTTTGGGATAGAACTTAAAAGTAAAGTTGTGCTGTTCTGAAGTACACTGGCTAGAGTTTGAGTTTTCTCTCCCTTTCTACCCCTGGGTAGTGTCTGTGCTAAATACTGGTCTTTTAGGTTTCAGTAGTTTTTAATTTGCTTTTTCTTCAGCCTGACATGTAAAATAAGAAAAATGGTAATATTTTACTTTTTAGCCTCATTTAAAAGTAACTGGAAGCAAAATATACATGTGATGGTGTTTTGTATGTGTGATGATTTCAGGTGCATAATACTTTTTGTGCTATTTTGGTTCAATTTTTTGCTTAGTTCAGATGCTCTGTGCTAATGGGAAGGACACATCAGTAAAATATTATTCCACTGTGCTATGAGAAAACAGCACTTTCTGGCAAAGTGCAGAAGCCCAGAGTGAAAACTCTAATGCCTTGGATTTCCATATGGCCTCAGGTACAATATATGTATCTATCCACGTTCCAGAGTGGAAAGCATACAAGAAGCACATTTAAATAAAATTAGAGAAGGAAAGAAACTTAATTATTTAAAGATCAGAGAAGTATGTTACAAATATGCTGCGTAAAGCACCCTGACATATCACAGCATTACCTTAATAGGTCACAGTAAGAGTAGACCTTGACTCCTTGCTTAAATATATGTCAGGTACAATGCCTCTGTGTGTGCACTGCTATACGAAATGCAGGGTTGGATTCCCAAGAACTTCACAGTGATAATAGGACTTAGCTTCTCAAAAGGCATGTTAACATTTATACTTCAATAAGTAAATAAGAGTAAATATTTAAGTATCAAATTATATTTGATTTCCATGTTAGCTGGAAGTCTTGGCTTTGGTACTTCAAAATGCTTGAGTTTTTATAAATTTTTTTGAGATTTCATCTTGGGAATTGATACATGTTTCTGTAATAAATAATTCATGTGTTGAAATAATTATAATATTATATCACATATCAAACTGCTTTACTGGGAAGTTACATACGTTCAGAGAATGATTTTGGTTGCAAGAGAGGTCTGGTGGTCATCAAGCACAACCCCTGCTCAAAGCAGGGATTGCTGCAGAAGTTAATCAGGTCACTCATGGCCTTGTCTTGCCCAATTCTGAAAATATTCCAGGTCAGAGATCCCACAGCTGCACTGGGCAACCTCTGTCCATGTGTTGCTGCTCTCATTGTGAGGGGTTATGTCAGCTGGAATTTCCCATCTTGCAGCTTTGCTTTTCATCTATCATCTTTTCACTGTATACCATGGTCTTCTCTTATTTATGACCTCCCTTTAGATACTGGAAGCCTGAAATCAGATTCCTCATTAGCCTTGCTTCCCAGACTAATCTAGCCCAGCTCCCTCAGTCATTCCTTGTACATCATGTGCTCTAGTTCCCTCACCATCTTTGTGACCCTCCATTAGACTTGCTCCAGGGTGCTGATCTCTATTTTCTATAAAGCAGCACAAAATTATTTTATCCCATTTGTAGAAGTGGGATGATCTACCTTCTGGAGTCCCTCTCTGCTGCTCTCCCCACATAAAATATACTGTGCTTGGTTGAATGGCTTAGTTACCTTATTTGTCTGAATATAAAAATAAGTGTGAAAATTCCCAACTGCCAAAATAATTAAGAGGGGAAATTCAGTTCTTCAAAAATTACTTAGACACTTAGTCAGTTCATTACCTCTTGAAAAAGATAACATTGGTCTTGTTTGTGCTGAACCTCCCAGTGTAAAAACAGTGGGGATGCCAGCATTAACTTTTTGTCCTCACTTTTGTTATGCAGTATGAATTCTTGATAGGTTTTGATTTAGTTGCTGGTACATTATTTATGACATCTCTTGGCTGCAGCTACTGTAATCCGTGAACCAAAGCCAAGCCTATTGTTTCTAGTCATAGAATTGTAGTTTGTTGTAGAGCAACTCCCAGGTAATTAGGCAGGATGTGCTGTAATTGGTTGTAACATGGGCTCTTCTAAATAAAGCATTAAACAGACTGAATGACAGATTAAAGTATATTTTTTTTCATTTGAAGAATTGTCTGCCATAGGTAAACATTATTGTGGCCACAAACATTAGGAAGATTAATTTTTCTAGGAAAGGAAGGGGAATTATGTGCTGCCTTTTTATTTTATTTTTTTTTCCTAATGATCCTTCACTTAGAAGAGAATTCTTTTAAGCGAGAATATTGAAATGCACAAAGCAGAGTTTTTGAGCACAAGAATTCACGTACTAATCCTGGATGTAGGTATAACTAAAGTCTTATCCAAAGAGTGGACTTTGTAAGCAGTTTTTACTACTATTAGATTTACAAAATTCTGGACAATTTTGAGTCATCTTTAGCTTGACCTATACTTTCATACATGTATATTGATTAACAGGGTTTCAAGGTTTGGATGTAGACACCTGAAATTGCTAGAGTGAAAACTGCTGATTGCTTTAAAAAGTGATTATGAACTGAGAAGAAATTGTAAGAGGTGCAATTTGGTGGATTTCTTGTCTCTTGACATCTTCCCATCAAAGCTGGATTCTTTTGTTGAGTAAGTGATGGATATAACTTAACTGGAAACAATGTAAAGGAAATGGGATGAAATTCATTGGATCTGAAAATCAGGAAATACAGTAACCACCCCAAAATCCATGAGAAGTTAATGGATTTGCCTCAGTTCACGCAGCTATCTTGTGAAACAGCCTTTGCTACAAGAACATCCAGGACTGCGGATGGGAAACAAAAGGGAGTTATTTGAACATAGTGTTTTGTTAGGAGAGAAATTAAAGAACTAAGTGTCAAAGCTTTTCTCTTTTATGCTTCTGTCCTGTTTTGAATCTCTGTGCTCGGTTTGACTGTCTCATGGGGAATGGTGTTTATGCAGAGGCTCTAGTCTGCTCTCTTGCAGAGGGTGAAGCACAGAGAATTACTGTGTTACACTTTACAATGCAAGTGTTGGAATGACACTGGGCAGAGTCTAGACCAGACAGGGATTATTCCAATTTTCGTCTTGCTCCACAGAGTGCTGCATATTCAGTGTTTAATTTTCCTCTGCACCCTCTCTGTAAAATTCCCATGAGCAGTAGCAGCTGTTGCTGCCATGCTCACCGTGAGCTGGGTTTCCCAAGCAGTGAGTCACAGAGGGATTTCTCTACCAGAAAACAGTCACTCCAGAAGAAATGAACTGTGTGGTTTCACCCTTGGGGACAAGCTGACCTGCATGGCCCTCTACCATCTTTCCTCAAAAACAAGCTGTATTTTAGGGTACAAATGTGTGTGCCCTACTGGGGAACAAGGCAAGAAATTGGCTTAATTGGTGTGAAGAGTGCTAGTGCTTCTGGAAGCAGTGGGGCTGTAATGATTTGCACAGGTTACAAGTCAGCTCCTAAAATTAACAATAGCCTTCAACTGCAGTTTGTTCTAATTGTGGATATTTTAGAGCCGATGTTTGTGGAGTGGAGTGTTATTTATGATGGAAGTAGTAATCATCTGTTCCTGTTCTTTTTTTCCCCTCTGCTTGGTAGCCTCTGAGGAGGCATTCCTTTGATCAGTGGGTTATCTGTTCCACAGATGAAGCCCTGCAGCAGAAAGGGGTTAAACTTGAGCTCAACAACAGGAATTTTCTCATCTTGACATTTTGCACAGCAATTTTTTTTGCATCACAAAGCATCTTACTTGGGGTTGGAGGAAGACAATGCCAATTGTGTACAAGATAGATTATTCTGAGTAAAAACTGCAGGCTTTAAAGGCCTTGGGCTTCCTTAGTGCATCTGATATTTGTGCTGGTTTGGACATTAAAATGGAGAGAACTGGCGTGTTAGAACCAAGTCTCCTCATCCGTTTGTTCACAGCTCCCTGACCTATTCTTTGCTCTGTCACAAGCAAGTATCTTTGTTGAGCTTCATCCCTTATCACCCATTTTGTCACTTAGTGTAATGGGCAGAAGATATCAAGGAGGCACACTGGAGGCAAAGTGGCTCTGTCGATTCTTGGCTCCTGGTTTCCTTCTGCGTTTAATAGCAAATGGCATGAGGCCCAGTGTTGAACCAAGTCCTTCTCCCCTTACAGGCTTAACTCAATCCTGCCTGGGCAGCTGAGTGGCAGCGAGACAGCCCGTTGCAGAATGGCAATAATTTCTGTCTGTTAGTTGCTCACAACACCAGGTTTAGCTCTGTATTGAAAACAAGCAAATGTATCAGTCTCACCTCTACTTAAAGATCAAAATGTAAAGCATAACAAAATGTAAACATAAGAAATCTGGTTGCCTTGAGCTGTCTGGTGCCACTGCTCAGAATTTGGTCAGTGGTAGGGTGCACACTTGGTGTGGCATCTGGTGCTCTCATATTTTATTTTAAAATCAGCATGTGACTCACTTGGCATCTTGTAAGACTCACCAAAGCTGTTATCATATCCCTTAAGTTGATCACTGTATCTGTTCATGTGCTAAATAAATTAACACAGTATTTTCATAAATGCTAAGTAATTACTGGTAACTCACCTAATTTTAGAAAGTGAGTGTTCAGTACTTTCTAGTTACTAAGGTCTTCCCTCTGAGTGCTCGCAATGGGAGTTACCCAGGCTTTTTAAAGTTTGAAGGTAAATGGTGAGATGTCCATGAAAAAAAAAATTATAAATTAAGAAAATGGACTATCGATCAAGTTTTGTGTTTTAGTTACTGAGCATCCAGAGCTCTCAGGATCTAGTAAGGATGACAACTGTTTTGTTTATGCAATAGAACAAGAAGTATAATCAAAATGAAATTTAGAATGTGAACTGATGTCGTTATTTCCACTTTGTTTTTCCACATCTTTACTGAAATATTGGTTAAGCTTTTTTCTTTAGAAATTAGTCAGGGAGTTTTTGGACTAATATATTCTGCTTCACTGATTCTTTTCAGTGTCATATTCTGGGAGTTTGCTATCTTTTAAAATTGAAATTTCCTGATACTCATTCTCTATTTGAGGAGGTGGAGGGAAAGCACTGTGAAGTATCAATAAGGCACAGGTTAAATATATGAAAAACTGGTTAATTCACAGATCTTTCAAATTTAATTAACGTTGAGTAATCATAATTGCCTGGAGTCAGCAGTGTTCAGTACCAGCCTTGCTTCTAGTCAAGATTTTAACCACTTATTTGGCAGTAAATACAAATTATTGCTGATTACAGTTGTGTAACAAAAAAGAATTCACAGTGTTATGAGGACTGGACTGGCAGAAGAGCTTTAAGTTGACCCATTAAAACAAAGTTCAGCTTAATGGAATGCTATTTATCTGGGAACAAGAAATGTGGGATATGAGGTACAATATAGTTTGGTATATGGTGGAAAACCATGATGGTAAAAAGGCTGAGGGGATCAGAGAGGTGACCCCCATGTATGTGTCTTGGGTAGTTAAGAACTTCATGTAAACAGCCCTCATGGATAGGGTGAAGAGCAGTATCTTGGTTTCTGTGCACTGCTGTGAGGGTAATGCTGAGATACATCAGGGCCTCTTGTCCATACATTCAGACACACATAGAAAAGTGAGAGGGTCATGGAAGCATTTGAAAGCTGGAGAAAGTGGCCTCCTGTGAGAGATGCACAGCTTATCAAAAGGAAGTAAAGGGCTCTTTAATCTAATGGTTAAGTTTACAAAAGGGCTTGATGTTTGCTCTGCTCAACCCTAGGTGACCCTGGCTGTAGCCAGTAGGCTTCAGGAAAATGACAGCCGCGTCTGTTCATTTGTTTTCTGATATCCCCCATCTTATCTGTTTTGACCAAAAATACCTTTCTGACTCCTTGCCCCTTAGCCAAACAGATTTCTTCATAAACTGCTTTCTACTAGTTTCCTTAGAAAAGGAGGCAGCAACTGCTCTGTTGGATGGGCATATTTGTTCTCCAGTTGTTTTTGCAAGGTTGGGATAGAGGGAAGGAAGGACAAAGAGTAGCAAGAAGCAAGTAAGAAAATAACTACATGGAAGAAGTCATCACTGTCCTTTACAAAAAGCTTTCTAACATTTTGACATGTGAAAAATGCTTTTAAAACAACATTAACTTAGTTCATAAATTTTACCCCACTTAAAAATTAACAATAAATAACACCAATTGTTTATTGGAAGAGCTGGTAATCTTAGTCTGATTGTTCACAGTGAAGTTGTTAAAATGATCAGAAACCCCACCAGAGATGATGCTGATTTATGTTCCTGTAGGCAGCTGCAGCAGAAGGACAAGGGAACTAGTAAAAATTTAGCTGTGTCTCATGGCTTAAGCCCAACCAGCCAGCACTAAAGACCACGCAGCCGCTCAGTTGCTCCTACCCCTCTCCAGTGGGATGGGGAGGAGAAAATATAACAAAAGGCTCAAGGGTCAAGAAAAAGGACAGGGAGGGCTCACTCACCACTTATGGTCACAAGCAGAAGACAGATTCAACTTTGGGGAACAATCAATTTAATTTAAACAAAAAACCACCAACAATCCACCAATTGAATCAGGGTAGGACAGTGATAAATAACAACTGCATCTTAAATACACCCTTCCCCCCACCCCTCCCTTTTCCTCAGGCCCAGCTCTGCTACCTCCTCCCCACCAGCGGTGCAGAGGAGCAGAGAATGGAGGTTGCCGTCAATCCCGGTCCATTCCATGTTGTTTCTGCCGCTCCTTCCTCCTCAGGAGGAAGATTCCTCACAGTCCTCCCCTGCTGCAATGTGGTATCCCTCCCAAGATGAACAGTCCTCCATGAACTTCTCCCACCAGCACAAGTCCCTTCTGCAGGCTGTAATCCTCCCAGCAGTGGACTGCTCCTGTATGGGCTTCCCTCGGAATCATGGCCTTCTTTGAGAGCAGTCCCCTGCTCTAGTGTGGGGTCCTCCATGGGCTACAGATGGGATTATTCTCCACTGTTGGTCTCTAAGACCTGCAAGGGCTCAGCCTGCCATCTCACCACGGGCTGAAGGGGATTGTCTGCCTGGCATGACTCCTTCCTCACTGACCTTGGTGTCCACATGGTTGTCTCTCTCTCATGTCCCACTCCTGCCCAAACAAAAGAACTCCCAAAACAGAAGAACTTGCACAAGTTTTTTGCCTCTTAAATATGTTATTGAAGGGGTGCTGATTTGGCCTTGGCCAGATGTCTGTCCAACTTGGATCTGAGGGAGCTTCTTACAGGAGCCACACCAGTAGCTTCTTCCCCTGCTACCAAAACCCCACCCAACACTGAAATATACTCTTCTTCTTGGATGTGGATGATTCAGATCAGAGCTTTGGCCATCAGCAGGATGATAGTTTTTATTTTTTGTCTTTTTAGATTCATCAATATTAGGTTTTGAAACTCTGAAACCTCATTAGTTAAAGACCATGTGAAGTGAGAAAGTATCATCACCTCTGCGCAACTGAGAGACAGGAAGGAATCCATACTCAAGCGTGGGTGATGCTTACCGAAAGCTTGTGTGACTAAGGTTTCTAAGAAAAGTGCAACGTGTACAGATCACTTCTGTGTGCCTTCATGTGCCTATGCACTCTCAGGCCCTGGGATTTCCTTCTGAGAGCAGATGCAAGGATATTATTCCTGGGTTTTCTCAGCTTCTCATCCACATATTCTGTCACTTTGAATAGGAGTGTTTTCTCAGGAGAGCATTGAATAAAAGAAAACAAGATATTTCAAACTGAAAGGTTATCAGCAACGTTGCATGACTGAAAACATCAAATGAGTGAATCTCCCGCATGTCTTCTGTGTCACTGCTGCTTATAGAAACAACCCCAAGAAAGAGACAGAACACCCAATGACTTAGATTGGTAGCATTTAATAATTTGAAATACTCTAATTAACCACGTACTTGTTAGGAGAAGGAGGAGAGGTTGGTACTTGGAAGGAGAACAGATGACTTACATGATTCAGAAATACTATGAATTAGTAAATGTGGATTTTGTTTAGGTTAAATAGAGATGTTATGAAATGATGTTAGACGAATTGAATGTGGGGTATTTCTCTGAGCAGAGACTATGTTTTTTGTAGATTTTAGTGGTCAATTTGAGTAATATCTGTGCTGGGTAAGCAGTCTTCTCTAATTTGAAAAAATTATTCAAGTTTCATTCTGAATTGTAGTGTTATATTTAGACAGATTGAAAATTTTTATAACTTAAAATAAATGGGCAGGAAGGGGAAAAATAAATCAAGGTGAATTTCCTATTGTAGGATATGGTTTTGAAAATCCCTGTTACAAATACCCTGCAGAACACCTTGTACATGCAGAGAAGGCTTTTAAGGAGATTATTGTTTTAGTAAATCTTCTATTACGTTTTTTCCTTTCTTGCTATTCATATTCCCTCCTCTTTTTTTCTATCACATGAGGAGTGAGGGAAGATGAGAATAAACTTGTTGTGTATAGTGAGAGTCAGAGTGATGTAGTGCAAAGCAATATTATAGTCATTCTCAGCCACAAATTCATCATTTTCAGCCCTGTATTCGTTGAATTGGGATAAGGAGCTATTGAGTCTTTACGAGTCAGATCCAAGCACCTTCTCCTTTAGGAGGAAGATAAGGAAGAAAAATAGATTTTTCAAATAACGTAGCCTCCTTTGAAATCCTGTGGAAGTTATATTGAAAGGAGAATCACTCCCTGGAAAGCTTTTGCAATGTGAGAATTGAATTTAACAAGCTAAGCTTTCTGTGATAATAATTGCACAGCTAAGGATGATGCAAATTTAATGGCTCTAATCAGATGAAGTGAAAGAAAGCAAACATTAGGTTTATGCTTTAATTTGTGATTTGCTCTACTGTTGATTCTTCCATTTATGAAGAAATGTGTGTTGTGCATGTTGTTCTTTTTTTCTTTTTCTTTTTTTTTTAACCTATAAAGCCTTGGAAAATATTAATCAAATTGAGTGCTCTTCATCAACCTGAAGTGATTTCAACTTAAAATGATACATTTTGCAACATTTAAATTAGTCTATTGAAAATTATCACATAGAAAATAAGAATGACCATAGTAGGTCACAACAGAGCACTGAGCTGGACACAACTGTGTACTGAGATGGACAGTCCTTTGTCTCTGCCAGAAGCTCACACCAAATATGAACTGTAAGAAAAGGATACAAGTCTATAGTGGAGTTTCACAGAATCATATAATTGGAGTTGGAAGGAACCTCTCAAGACTGCCTAGTCCAAGTCCTCTGTTCAAAGCTGCAGTGTACCCATGCTCAGCTGGGTCTGGATATCTGCAAAGATGGAGGCTCGAAAATCTATCTGGTCAACCTCTGCTCATGTTTGACCCTCTTCATATTAGAAGGTCATTTTCTGATGTTTAAATGGACTTTCCTGTTTTTCAGTGTGTACCTATTGACTATTGTCCTGCTACTGGGCATCATTACTCATTTTTCTTTACAGCCTTGCCATCAGAAATTTCTGCATATTAATAAGATTCCCCCTAAGTCTTGTCTTCATCAGAACAAACACTCCCAGCTCTCTCAGTCTCTCCTCATGTGACAGATGCTTCAGTCCCTTAACCATCCTTGAGATCCTTCATTCAGGACTCCATTCAGTACATTTATATCTCTCCTGTACTGGGTAGACCAGACCTGGACCCAGCACTCCAGACTCATCAGTGTTGAGTGGGAAGGATCACCTCCCTTGACCTGCTGGCCATGCTCTTCCTAATGCAGCCCAGGAGGCTGTTGCCCTTTTTTGCTGCAAGGGCACATTGCTGGGTCATGTTTACCACGTTGTCCACTCTTAATGAGTTTCATGAGATTCTTGTCAGCACATTTTTTCAGCCTGTGGAGGTCCCTCTAAGTAGCAGCACCATCATCTGATGCATTAGTCACTCCTTCCAGTTTTGTATCATCTGCAAACTTGCTGAGGTTACAGTCTGTGCCATCATCCAGGTCATTAGTGAATATGTTAAGCAGTATTGGCACTAGTGTGAAGGTATGGGTATATTACTACTGCCTCACCTTCAGCTGGACTTCATGCTGCCGATCATAGCCTGCTGAGCCTAGGATTTCAGCCTACCTCACCATCTACTTATCTAGCCCACACTTCATCCGTTTGTCACTTAGAAAGTTATGGGAGATGGTGTCAAAACCTTGCTGAAGTCAAAATAAGCAGTATCTACTGCTTTCCCCACTTCCTGTGAGCTACCTAGAAGATTATCAATTTGTCTAAGCCTGATTTTCCTCTTTATAAATCCGTGCTGACTACTCCCAAACCTTGTTGTTTCTATACGTAGAAGTGGGTTTCAGGATTATTTGCTCCCTCCTTCCCAGGAATGAAGGTGAGGTGGACATGCCTGTAGTTCCCCAGATCCTCCTTTTTGTCCTTCTTGAAGATAGGAGGGACATTCATTCTTCCAAGAACACTTTCCCAGCACCTTAATTTTTGATTCAGGCAGTTCCTGAGCCTGAGGTGCAGTCTTTTTGTTTAATATCCCTTCATAGGTTGGGGTTTTTTTACCAGTAGCTAGTGCTATACTGGAATTTTCTATTTTGTTCTCTGATACCTTCCTAAGAGTTTCTATATTTATTGATTTATTTTTTTTTTAATTACTGTTGTATGGCAGATTGATGTTTTCATGGTACTCTGTATCATACCACTCAGGTACCTTTACAGAATGGTAGTAGTTTGTACAATTTATCTACTATGAATTTCTTTTGCCATTTTAATGACCAGTCACTCAGTATCATGAGCTTAATCTACAACTTTTTGTATTTACTATCCTACTTGATATTTACTTGTCTTCACTTTACTCCTTTGAATGACGTAGTGTTATCAACAGACTTTTGCCACCATCTGCCCCTGCTTCTATCATTATGAATATGTTAAATAGGAATGACCAAATTACCTTGTGGGACTCCTTTGACTTTTCCTCAATAGCAAAAATTAATCAAAACATATATCCCATTTTTAGAATAATCATTCTCCCAAATGAAGACATGTCCTTTCATCCTACTATACTCTAGCAATGTAGCTTCTTGAGCACATTTTGTTGGGGATCTTTCTGAAAGATTTTGAGAGCAGGCTATTTGGTTGAATTTTCCTTTTTATGTATTCACCAATTCTGTCAAAAACCAAGGACATTAATGGGTCACGCATTCCCTCTCCGAAGTCATGTGGACTCCCACTCAACACCTCTTATTTCTCTGCATGTCAAATTACAGAATTGGAACAGGTTTTACTAATTTGCCTCGTGCAAACATCAAACTTTACTTCCCTGAAGTACCTCTCTAAATTGCTCTCGGGGACCTTTAAAAAATTGGAATCCATACTTGCAATGTCCATTTCTCTAATACAAACATTATTTTAAATGAGAAGACACTCTGTAATTAATGGCTTAGTGATTTCATCCTTGAGTTCCTTTGGAACATTTGGATGAATACCATCTGGTTTGGGCAGATGAGTAGTCTTGATTCGTGTAAAGTATCTTTCACTGACACTTTAATATGAGACATATCTTAATACAGCGACAGCAAAGATTTCTGACGTGGGAACCTCGCACAGCAGCTTCAGGGTGAACAAAGATGCAAAACATTAGTTTGCTTTCTCAGCTGTGGCCTTGTCTCTGGATGCTCTTTTCTCACCTTGCTCATATATTGTCTCCACAGATTGCTGTGGCAGCATTCACGTCTTTTAGTAGGTTGACAGAAGATTTAGTATTACAGTGTAAACTTTTTCAAATTGTGTTTCATAGTTTTTTATTTTGGCCTATTGCATTTTAGTACTACCCTTCTGAGGAATTTTTTTTCCCCTGTTATCTTCTGCTGGACAAAAATTCAGCCTGTTAAAGTTGTCTGTCTTTTTTCAAGTAATGTTTCTTTTTAATCATTCTTTTTTTGCCTTTGGTCTACTCTAGGTAATATGAACTTGCACTGAAATTCAATCTTATGCCTTTAAAAAGACATTTCCGATATTTTACCTGTATCATTGCTTCTTTTAGCTTTCTTTTTTTTAACCAAGCTTCCTCCTCCTCGTGCAAGAATCCTGTTGAACACACTCCCATTGTGGATATTTTGGCTTCCTTGCTTATGCACAGATGTTGAATCTATGTCCGTGCTGCTCAGCGTTGCAGTGACTCACTGACAGCCCTGCTGAGACCCGCTGAAGAGTTGCTTCCCCTCAGCTTTTCCTGGCTAGCTGCTCACGAAGCAGGGTCTGAAAATTTGCACTTGGCATCGTGCCCCCATATAACACTTAAGCAATCTACGTGGGGTCATTGAAATCTCCCATTACTGCTGCGTTTCCTCATCTTGCAGTCGTGGAGTTCACGGAGCACACCGGAGTCACACAAGGCCAGCCCGGTGGTGGTATGTTAAATATTGCATACTGCACCCCCAGCTCTGGGTGGGACTGAGCTTCCAGCACCTAGAGCTTGCATGCTACTTCAAACAGTTAACTTATTTATTGGATTTAGCTTCAAGCTTTTCCTGATGGGTAGTACCCTTGCTAGCTATTAGTCTTTTGTTTGTTTTTTTTATTTTCTGCTTTTCATGCTTGCTATATCTGACTGCTTTTAAACACTTGTTATTTCAGATTTGCTTAAGAATACAAGATTTGACTCCCTTCTCAAAAGATGCGTTGTCCCAAAATGCATGTCCTTCTGCACCTTTCAGCATTCTTTTTCTGTATATCTTTTCTTAATATGCTTTCCCGTCCTGTGGCTATCAATATTATTGATTTAAAATCTACTATTAAGTAGAAAAATGGGAGGAAGAAATCTGCATTCATTTTTCTGTTAAAAAAATAAGCAAGTGATGCTAAATATAATCACATACATGAAATTGTTTTTACTATCAATATATATATATATTTTTTTAGGTTCTTTTACTTCCTTTTTTTTCCCCCTATGACTGAGTTTACACAGTAGAGATGTCAAAAATGAGGGAGCGCTACATTTCTTTTTAGGGAAGAGGGCCCTTAACTCAAAAGCATTCCTGCCTTTCTCCCTCACTCCAGTGGCTTCCCTGGGAAAATTCTCACTAAGATTGAGGAAGCCTTTGTAAAATCCTTGGCCATGTGTTTTGTATACATTTGTCATCTGGCCTTTTCCTTTTTTCTTTTTTTTCTTTAAATTTATTTTTTTCCCCCTTTTTTTCTTTTTAGTTATACATATTTGATATAAAACCAAGTTGAAACTAAACAGAATTCAGAGGCTTTGACTTTTCTGGTGAATAAAAACAAAGATAGTGCACATGAATAAAACAGACGTAGCGTGTCTGCAGCAGCTTCCCACACTCCTTCCATCTAGCAGCCAACACTTTCTGTTGGCATTTCAATTAAAGCTCTGTGTATAGGAAAAGATTTGCATCGTTTAAAATAAAACTGCTGTTTAATGCCTCATAGACATTACCTCCAGAACATTATTATTCGTTAATTTTTACGGCTAGATGCAGCTTAGTCATCTGGATTGTAGTTTATCTCACTACCACTTGTGCCTGTAATGCCCATTTGGGATTTGAGCAGTGATGTTTCCTAGTCCTTTCCTCACCATCTGTGCCTCTTGCTTCTGCCTTCCCCTTTATAGGGAGACATCTCTTAGGTTCTTTCACTGGAGAAGAGATCTCTCCTCATCTTCCCCCACCCATTTTTTCAGGCTGTTTTAAGATTTAAGCAGTGATGTTAATAAGAGGAGATTAGCATTTCTAAGAATAAATACGGTTCTTGATTGAGATTTCTTAAGGTTTCCATGCATTTCCAAACATGATTCACATATTTTTAAGAAAAGGGCTTTTGTTTGCTTTTGCAGTAATAAAACTCTGTCCATGACCTTCTTGTACAGTGGAAGGTCCTTTTCTTGCTAAGGAGCTCATTACAAGAATAAGTCTTTGTATCAGACCTGTCAGGAAAAGGAAGAAGCCTTGTTCCTTGTCCCTGCATATCTTCATCAGGTGTATTCTATGTCTGATGAAGAGGAGAGGATAAGTAGGAGGTGAAATACTGACAAAAACTAGAGAGGTGGGAATAATTCCTAGGAGACCATTTCCCACTTTCTCAGTTTCTCTGCAGAAAATACTAATATGCAAAATATAAATAAATGCTGCATGGCAGTTAAACATTGAGGGTTATCATTAGATGGTCAGCTTGTGTATGTCAAATCAACTGTGAGTATTTAGAAGTATAGGGTTGTGAGAGGAGGCTACTTCAGAATGTGAAGTGCTTTGTAAGCAAGGACTGATTGTCCTTCCTTTGAGATTTTGCACTATACCTTATCATCAGGATCAAAACAAGGTCTAAACACCAAGGAGTGCTTTTTTAATTAGCTTTTACTGTCAGTGTAATGGGACTTCAGGATATTCCAGGTGTATACAGAAAATGAACTTGCCTGCCATGAGGTGGAAATCTTTTCTGTCATTCAGTAGTGAAGCCGTAATCACTTCAAGCTGTGGTCTTGTTGGACCCGTCACGAAGCGAGCAGGGCTAGGCCAGGCTTCCCTAGTGCTGTATCAAACCCAGAGCTACATGCTAAGAGTAGTTAGGAGAAAAGGTAGCCACCGAGTAACAGATACTGACCCTCTGAGTGATGAAAATTGATGCCAGTGGTGTCTCTTTGATAAGGTGCTAAATAAAATAATTATATTTTGTTATTAGCAAGCTAGTCTTTATGAAAGGAGAGCACTTAACCCTGTTATTCTTCAGCTGCTACGTGCACATTTTTCAGACTTTGTGGAGATGTTGATCGCAAGTGATGGTGATGTAATACTCCTTGTATTTGTATGTGTGTGCTTCTCTATTTAGACACATATATCATTTAGAAGAAATTGATCGTACTCTCAAACACAGGAAATACCAAGTATTGGAGAACACCACACTCTACAGAGAAAAGGCATGAATAGATGCAGTGGCTGGGAATTGAAGCAAGACAAATTCAGATTAGAAATCAGGCACACATTTTTAATTGGGAGCATAATTGTATGCTGAAACAAACCAACCAGAATAAGTGATAGATTCCTCTAGTTATCCAGACTGGATGGCTTTTAGAAAGACAAGAGTTTTTTTTGGTCAGACGAGAGTTACCATCCTCTTGTGTAGCTGTACTTGACCAAAATGCTCTTGCCAGTTTTATGCAGCAGGTCAGGCTAGAGGCTCTAATGCTTCTTTCCAGATTAAAACTAAGTGAATCTAAATACTGACAGTATTGCTGTGCGACAGATGTATCTGACACTGAAAAACAAACAACCGTGTTAAAATTCAGAGGGGCAAGTGTTGAAGGAAGGCTCATGTTAAATTCCTAGTTTAAATTTCTTATTTCTAGCTCTGTTTGTAGTATGATTTATTTTTTTTTTTCCCCTTCTCATGGGCATATTCTTTACCTGTGTTGGCAAAGAATTTGAACACAGAACAACTTTACAAATTGGGATCTAACTGCATTTCTTAATGTACTTTAGTCGTTGGTTGTATTAGGGGATGCTAAGATATTTTGTCTGATGAAGAGGAAGAAGCAGCAATTTAAAATAGGATTTCTTTTCCTTCCTGTTTTTGGCACATTGGATCCCTTTCACGTGTAGACATAGGAATTTTTTTTTTTTTTTCNCATGCTCTGTCATATTTTTCCAGTTCTTTTTCTGTTGTTTTGTGGGGTTGTATCCTTCTATTTGTCATTAATTTGTGGCTTCTATATCATCCAAAATCTTGGAGTAGAAAATTGGACAAAGTGTATGAGAAATTTCCAGTGGTCTTACACTGGCAGAGGAAGCTTCATCCATTCCCTGCACTGGCTGCTCCATCACCCTTAATGTCAGCAGGAAGAAGCAGGTGCCAGTAAAGTGGGGACAGGGAAGGCTGCAAGAAGTGAACTGTGCCAGCCTCTGAGGAAATTGTAATGATTGTGCTTGCATTCTAGCAAACTCTGTTTGTATGTCTTAGGGGAGTGAAGGGAAATCAGGTTTGAGCAGGCATTTTTAACTGTTTTTCTGCACCGTCTTGTAACACTCTGTGTTCTGCCTGACAGTATATTGGCAGCCAGGGACTGCTGGCATCCCTTGGAGCTGGAGGAGGAATCTTGCCTTGAAATTACATGGACACAGTCAACTTTCTGCAATTGTAGGATCTCAGCCACCCAAAGCTGCTATTGCCATCCATCTTCTTCATTTCAAAAATTTGCTTTTGAATGCATTTTCTTAAAGCTACAGGAAGATATCATATAGCTTTTAGTACAATACTGTGCAAGAATTTATGTATGTGGTACTCTGAGAAACTATGAAATGTATAGGATCTCGTGGGGGGGTGTCTAGTTCTGCCTCTTCTTTCTTTTCTTCTTTTTTTTCCTGTGGTATACAGATTACACAGAAAGTAAAAATACCCTTCCAGCTGTTTTCCCAAATTTTAAATAGGTTTGGAAGCTTCCTATGAAGTCATCAGTCACCTAGTTACTACACATAAATGTGTTCCTAACTGTAACAGGTTTCAGATTTCTGGCTGAATTCCTCTTTGCCTGTGTCAGAAAAGCCCCACAAACTACAGACAGCTGGAGCTAAACAGAAATAATCATTCTCTGGAAGTGCCTTTACTGCGTAGGCAAATGGACTGCAGTTACATAACTGTGTTTTACGTTTGTGTATTTTTGTGAAGACTGTACACAATATTTAGGAAGTTATAAATTTTAAAGTGCCTTTTTTGCTACTTTTCTTGCAGTCAAAGAGTAGTTTGAAGTTGGGAAACTTATTAGTAGAGGCTTGAATCCATTTGTTCTGCCCAGAAAAAACTATCTAAATTATTTAGCAGTGCTACTAGAAACAAAGAGGAAAGCAAGGAAAATCCAGATACTTAAGCTTTAATGAGCAGTTGTAACTAACTCCATTTCCCTTTTCTCCCTTCCACATAGGTTTTATTTTTCAGAATAAAAGCTATCCTCTAAACGCATAAAGTGACTGTGACACTCCCCAGACATTCCTATTAACTTAAATGCGTAAATTAGGTAGGTAGTTGCCTGAGGTCTAATGGAGATGAGTAGAGGCCTCTGGAGGATGATTGGTAAGATAGGAGTTATGACCTGACCATGGCAGTTGCCTTTCTCTGTCCACCGATGTCTGCAAGGTGAATGTTAAGTGGGATGGATCTGGATCGTAAGAGTCTCATTGGGAAAGGAGAAGTCAGTAGGTACCAGCTCTCCAATTCTCCTGTTATAGAATCAGAGATGATGATCTAAGATACATTTAGGGAGGAAAGGAGGAAACAGAAATGCAACATGAACAGTTCTGGGGAAGTGGGCGTGGGGAAGTTCGGCTTGCTGCCCTGTTGAGCAAGAAACAGCATAGAAGGTGGGAGGATACAATAGGAGAATGACTCAGTCACAGAGTGAGAAAAACAGTAGCAGATCAAATTAATCTTTTCAGAATACCTTTCAGATGATGTCCATGTTTGGTTCATTCCCATCACATAGTCCATGCACGACATTTCTGGACTAGGGAAAGGTTTGCTGATTATATGTTGTATACTCAGAGGTCTTGCTAGGTAGGTGATGATAACCATGACCATAGTCTTTTCGATTTAACAAGGATGTTGCTGTCATCACTTTCTGCCTCGCTCAGCGAGTTGCTAGATTTCTCCTTCCAAGAAGTATCCAAAAGAAATGGATGTTGTAGTCCTCCCCAAGGAATCCCTGGTTCCCTGGGCAGGGAGACTTCCTTTTCTTATGGAAAGAAACAGCTTAGTGTGCCATCTCCATCTGCTGGTTGAGCAGATTGGCAACAGGAGTATATGAACTGATTTCAGAACAAAGAGAATGAACACATTGGAAAATATGAATATGAGAGTAGAAAGCATAATATATACTTTAACCCTTACTGAAAAATGGAATTTCATCAGCAAGATATTGAAAATTGCAGCCTTCTCTTGGATTATTTAAATAATCTTTTACATTTTCATGGCAGGGATATAATTACAATATTGTTTGATTAATTGCATAAGGTATTACTGTAGAATATAACTTGACTGATACAGGCGTATCAGTATATCTATACTACTGAAAATATGGTAAAACAGACATCTTTACATGGCTTGTTTTAAAATTCAGCCATGTGTAAAACAATTATATAAATTGTGTATTTTACAAACTGTGTATTTAGTTTCTGACAATGTGTTTGAGAATTTCATTGTTATCCTTAGGGTGTAAAATTACTTAATTACTAATGAAAATGTTCAGCTGACCTGAAAAAATGTATTACCAAAGTACTTCTGTTAAATATTTTTTGTTCTGTACAGAGCAGAGGAAGTTCTCATTTTTAAACTGGATGTCACTGAAGTATTCACTTACTGTTGCTGCACTTCATCGTTTGAAATGTGCTTAGAGGAGGAACTTAGGAAATGGATTTTCCTTTTCAGACTGTAGTACATAAAATAGTCTGAGTGACATGCTGATACCCTTCAGGGCAAAGAGATTTCTTCTGTGCCCAAATAATGGAGGTGAA
>VYZX01000467.1:9412-27378 GCA_013401335.1 Brachypteracias leptosomus
GAAGCCCCATCCCTGGACATTTGGAAGGCCAGGCTGGCTGGGGCTGTGAGCAACTGCTCTAGTGGGAGGTGTCCCTGCCATGGCAGGGGGGGTGGGACTGGATGATCTTTGAGGTCCCTTCAACCCTGACAATTCTATGATTCTATGGAGCAAGGCTCAGAGGTGCCCACCCGGTGGGGCTGGGGGCTGGTGGGTGCCACAGCAGGACAGGGCCCCTCCTGTGCCCTTTTGAGGGATCTGGGGGTGCCCTGGGTACTGCAGCACAGAGATGGGNGGAACGTGGCTGCGCGGGGCGGGTTCCGGTCGGACCGAGGGGCGGGAGCAGCGGGGAGGGGGCGGAACCGGAAGTGCGGGAGACGCGGCGGCGCGGACCGGAAGCGGGGCCGGGCTGTTGCCGTGACAGCGGGGCCGGAGGCGCCATGGAGGCCGCGGCCGCGCTCACCGACATGTACGACCAGGCGCTGCTGGGGATCCTGCAGCACGTCGGCAACGTGGAGGAGTTTCTGCGCATCCTCTTCGGCTTCCTCTACCGCAAGACCGATTTCTACCGCCTCCTCCTGCGGCCCGGGGACCGCCTGGGCTTCCCGCCCGGCGCGGCGCAGGCCATGGCCCTCCAGGTACCTGCTGCGCCCTCCCGGGGCCGTTGCTGCTCGGCGGGCGGGGGCGGTGACGAGGCCCGGCCGTGCGGGTTGTCGGCGGAGGCCCCGGTGGCCGGGGTGGTCACCGTTGCTGGGCCCCCCCCGGCCGTGCGTGTCCGCTCCGAGACGCACCGGCCGTGCCCCCCCCGGGGCTGGGTGGGTGTCCGCCAGCGGGACCGACGGGTCTGCCCAGCAGCCCCCGTGTTCCCGGCCGTGCCCGCAGCAGGAGGGGGCGGGAGGAGTGTCCGGGCAGGTGCTGCCCTGGCTGGGAAGCGTTACCCCCGTGAGAGGATGAGGAGCCCCGGGGGAGACGGGGGCTACGGGAGCCTCATGGCAAGAGCTGGGGTGTGAGACCCCCCTTGGAGTGATGCCCCATGGCCTTCAGCTGGCGGCACTGGGCCAGGGAGGGGTCGTGCTGGGGGAGCAGGGGCCTGGAGAGCAGGCAGGGCAGGTGGGGGCACTGGGAGCTGTGTGTGGAGCTGGTCTGAGCTCTGCTCAGGGCAGGCCCTGGGGCAGTGGGGGTGCCAAGAACCCTGACCTGCTCTTTCCACACCCTCATTGCCGGGGGGCTCTGACTCAGGGGGTTATTAATTGTTATTAGCAGGGAGGAAACAAGCTCATAAACAAGCTCATAAATAGGGGTGAGGCTGGATCTGGGGTGTTTGTCTGCTCAGCCTGGGGGAGTTTCCCTTCCCAGGTGGGTCAGGCCAAGGATGCCATGGGCAGCTGGGGGAGACCCCTGCCCCTATCCTGTGGTAGTCCCACTTGTCACTCTCCGTGTCCCCATGGGAAATGGGGAGCCCAGGGGTGTCTTAGGCCTCAGAAAGGAAAGCTGGGACCCCAGCCCAGCTGGCAGTGGGGCAGGGATGGGGTTAGGGGCACAGCAGGGTGCAGAACTGTGCCCATGGCATTCCTGCCCCACGGGGGTGCTGCCCAGGGCGGCCCCAGGACTGCAGCCACAGGGACCCCGTGTCAGGGGCAGTTCAGAGGGACTTGTGCCCCCTCCCAGCCTGGCCACGGCCCAGAGAAGGGGCCAGTTTTGAGGCTTTGTGTGGGTCTGGCTGGAGCTCAGACTCTGGCTGGGGAGAAGGAGCCGAGGCCAGGACATCGTGTGGAGTGAAAGGGATGGCAGAGAGGGCGGGGGCAGTGCCTGGCTCTCCCCTCTCCTGGTCCCCATCCCACGGGCTGCTCCCCCCATGGGCAGGATCCCGGGGTCAGGGGTGTGAGCCCCAGGCTGTGACAAAGGGGCTCCTGTCCCTGCTGTGCTGGTGGGACCCTCCTGGTGCCACCTACCTTTGTCTTGGGGTCCTGTGCCCAGAGCAAAGCTTGGACCAAGCAGGTGCCCGGCCTCGTGTCAGCCTCCTCTGCAAGGGCCGGAGCTCCAGAACATTCCTGGGGCTGTTTCACACTCACTCCCTTCCCAGAACATCTTTGCAGAGGTGAATGGGCTGGTGCTCGAGGGGGAGGAGCTGCAACCCCTTCAGAGCAGGGTCAGGCCCCAGCTGCATCCCACACTGTGCTGGGAGCCAAACCCACTGAACCGACACAACCAGTGCAGGGTGGGATGTCACCATCTCCTGCTGCTGACCTGGGCAGTGACCCCCTGGCGCTCTGAGGGCAGGAGGGAGGGCTCCTCTCTGAGCAAGTGCAGGGGTTTGACCTGAATCTCTCAGTTCTGGCTCAAAACTCCACGAGGTCACAGCTCCTGCACCACCTGAGCTGGACTGTGGCCTCTCCTGGGGCAGCTCATCCTGGTTGTGCCTCCTCGGAGGCTCAGTCTGAGCTTTGGACCTGTGAATGGGCCCTTGAGGAGCCTGGAGGGCAGGGTGAGGGGAAGCCAGAGGGGTGACAGTTCCCCCAGAGCCCCCTCCCCATCAGGAGCTGGAGCTCAGGGCTCTCCTGTTCCCTGGAGCCCCCTGCCCAGGCTGCTGTGAGTTCAGAACACGGCCCAGGGAGTGATTTCAAAACGGCTTCGAGTCATAGAATTGTCAGGGTTGGAAGGGANCAATTCCAGGGGCTCAGGCTTTGCCCTGAGCTGGCCGGGTGGCTTTGGAAGCAGTCACCAGGTGGCTTTGCTGGGGGCTGAAGCGACTCGGTGCAGGGGACACGGGGTGTCCGGAGAGGGAGGGATGGTGGCGGCGGCGCCAAGCAGAGCCTGGGGAGCTGCTGACCCGGGTGCTCTGCTCCTGCTCCCCCAGGCGTTCAGGGTCTGCCCGGGGAGCTGCTGACCCGAGTGCTCTCTCCTCCCCCCCAGAGGGAGCTGCTGACCCGGGTGCTCTGCTCCTGCTCCCCCAGGCGTTCAGGGTCTGCCCGGGGAGCTGCTGACCCGAGTGCTCTCTCCTCCCCCCCAGAGGGAGCTGCTGACCCGGGTGCTCTGCTCCTCCCCCCAGGCGTTCCGGGTCTTTGAGCGCATGGCCCGGCAGGACGACGAGAGGAGGCGCCGGGAGCTGGAGGCGAAGCTGAGGAAGAAGGAGGAGGAGGAGGAGGCAGCCGCGGCCGCCGAGAGGGTGAAGCTGTCGCCTGCAGCTCAGGAGGTGGAAGTAGAGACCACAGAGCACGTCCCAGCCCCGGATGCTGGGGACACCCCCGAGCCAGCCCCAGCCCCCAGCCCCGTGCCCGTGGAGCCCNCCCCCGGGGGCTGCAGCCCCAGCACAACCCCAGCCACCGGAGCTGCCCACGTAAGGGTCTTACCTTGTGCTGCTGGGGGGGGGGGGGCAGAGCCCCGGGGGGGGTGGTGGCTGCTGGGCAGCCCTTCTCAGGGGGCCACCCCCTCTGTGGGCACTGGGAGGCCGTGAGGGTTTCCCCCCGTGGCTGGCATGTGGTGTCCTGGGGGTGTTTTGGTGTCTGCCCCTCTGCTGTGGGCAGGAAGGGGGCAGGTCCCCACAGCAGAGCTGGGGTCACCCCCTGCACCTCGTCCCCTCTCCTGTCCCACCAGTCCCAGCTCTGGGAAGCCCCGACGCTGTCGTGACCCTTTTCTCCCAGGAGTGTTCTCTGGGGCTCCCCGGGCCAGCTGGGGGGGTCCCACAGACCCCCAGGGTACCCTCCAGTGGGTGCAGGGGCCTGAACATGGGTTTGGAGAGCCCTGGAGGGCTCCTGTGCCAGAGCAGGGCCAGCTTTGGGCATCCACCAGCACTGCAGGGAGTTCTTCTCTTGCTCCGTGTTCCTCCGCCAGGCTCAGCTGCTTTCAATCCGGGCTGAGCAGCCTCAGTTTGCACAGAAATGTCCTTGTTTGAGTCCTGTCTGTGACTCCTCCTGCTCACTCCATCCCTGGAGCAGTGGGAGCTGAGCTCCAGGGGGCTCCTGTGGCCTTTGTGAGGGTGGGGTCCTGTGTGGGTGTCACTTGTCGGGGCAGAGCTGCCCAGCTCTCCCTCAGGGCCGAGTTCCAGTCTCTGGTGTCCCCTCCCTGCCTGGGTCAGGGGGTTGCCTTGCCCAGGGGTGATGCTGTGCCAGGCCCTGGCACGTCCTGTCTCCTCCTTCCTCCCCTGGCATCATCTGTGGTCAGAGCCCGGGCGAGGGCCGTGCCCCCCCACTGCTGGGCAGCCCCAGTGTCCCTCCCTGCTCTCCTGTGGTGCCTGGGCTGGGTTTGGACACCTGAGCAGTGAGAGCACTGGGGGACTGGGGTGGTCCTGAGGGACAGAGAGGATTCAGAGCCCAGATCTCAGACGGACTGAGAGAGTCGGGGCTGTTCAGCCTGGAGAAGGGAAGGTGCTGGGGGGAACTTATTGTGACCTTCCAGGACCTGAAAGGGGCATATAGGAAGGTGGGGGAGGGTCTGTTCAAAGGGGTTTGTAGTGACAGGATGAGGGGTGATGGTGTTAAGCTGGAAAAGGGGAGATTTAGGTTGGACATTAGAAAACAGCTCTTTAATATGAGGGTGGTTGCTCACTGGAACAGGTTGCCCAGAGAGGGGGTGGAGGCCCCATCCCTGGAGTCCTTCAAGGTGAGGCTGGATGGGGCTCTGAGCAGCCTGCCCTAGGTAGAGATGTCCCTGCTGGGGTAGGGAGGTTGGAGCAGATGAGCTCTGGAGATCTCTTCCCACCCAAACCAGTCTCTGGTTCTATGATTTCAGGGGCTGCCACCCTTGGTGTGGGGAAGGGATGGTCTGAGGGTGAAAATCTTGGGGGCAGTGGGATGAGAAGTGGCAGGAGTGGTGGGGTCAGAGCCTGCAGCTCCAGCTCGAGGTGGTGGGAGAGGAGAGCCCAGGAGTGGTGACCATGGGGTGGGAGGGGAAGGGTCCCAGCCCTGCCCGGGTGCAGCAAGTGACTCTCTCCATCAGGGAGGAGGAGAAGGGCTCGTGCTTGATGCCACGGGTCTGACACATCCTGCAGGATAAAAATAAGCCCAAACTGAGATCACCTGAGAGGCCACGTCCTGCCAAGGCAGGATTGTCCCCAGGGCTGTGGGGCTGACCCCTCTGCCAGAGCTAATGAGCCAAAACCAGCCCAGTTGGAGAGGGCAGGGCTCTGGGGCCGGGCTGGGCTGACCCCTGAGCTGACCCCCTTTGTCCTGCACAGAGAGGAGCGGGAGGGACTCGAGCTCCTGGTGGAGCTGGGGCTGACCTGAGCAGGGGCCACTCCTGCCCCCTTGGCCCTTGTGCCCTCCACTCTGTCCTGGCACAGCCAGGGAGTGACCCCTGACAGACCCCAGCTGCTCGGGGGATGTTTTGGACACCCAGCCCTGCGTGGCAGCTCTCCATGGTCTGGCCATGAAGGGAAGGACCTCACCCCATGAACACTCCAGGCTGGGGCAGAGCAGCTGGAAACTGCCCCAGGGAAAAGGGTTGGTTGAGAGCCAGCTGGAGATGAGGCAGAGTGTGCCCAGGGGGCCAAGGAGCCACCAGCATCCTGGCTCCTGTCAGCAGCAGTGTGGGCAGCAGGAGCAGGGCAGGGATTGTCCCCCTGGACTGGGCACTGGGCACTGGGGAGGAACAACCTCCAATGCTGGGGGCAGGTTTGGGCTTGTGACTCCCAGAAGGACCTTGAGGGGCTGGAGTGTGGCCAGAGAAGGACAAGGAAGGTGGGGAAGGGTCTGGAGCAGGAGTGTGGTGAGGAGCAGCTGAGGGAGCTGGGGGGGTTGAGCCTGGAGCAAAGGAGGCTCAGGGGAGACCTTCTGGCTCTGCACAACTCCCTGACAGGAGGTTGTGGTGAGATGGGGCTGAGATCTCTTGTCCTCAAGTGACAGGACAAGAGGAAAGGGGCTCAAGTTGTGCCAGGGGAGGTTGAGGTTGGAGCTGAGGAACAATTTGTTGTTGGTCAGGGCTGTGAAGGGCTGTGCCAGGCTGGGCAGGGCAGTGGTGGAGTCCCCATCCCTGGAGGGGTTTGCAAGGGGTGGAGATGTGGTGCTGAGGGCCAGGGGTTAGTGGGGCCCTGGCAGTGCCCTGGCAGTTGGACTCAATCTGCAAAGTCTCTTCCAACCCAAACCATCCTGTGACTCTAAGCAGGTGCCTCAGCCCAGCAGCTCCTGTCCCACCTGATGCACTTTCCTCCCTTTCCTCTCCTGCCAGCCCTGGCTCCCTCTACCCCAAACCCCCTGGTGGGGTGGGACACCCGCAGCCCCCTTGGCCCCCACCCAGTTTGGGTGTGTGGTGGGTGGGACAGGGCTCAGGAGGACACCCCCCCCCCATCGCTGCTTTGCTGCCGGGTGCTTTCCAGGCCAGCACAACACGTTGTCTGCGGGCTCTAAGTAGGGCAGGGTGGCCAACAGGTTTGTCAGAGGGCTGCAGTTGGCCTCGGTGCCTCTGGGGGGCACTGGAGCCCCCCGAAAAGCAGCGGGGCCCGGGCGCGGGCGTCCTGGGCACCCCTCGACAGACTATTAATAATTGAAGTGGCTGCTTAATTCCGCACAGCCCCTCCTGGGCCCGGCCCGGAGCCACCAGCCCGGGGACGAGGGGCGCATGAATAATGTGCAGCTCCAGCAGTGGGGAGGCAGGAAAGAGCTTCCACACAAACGTTTCCCAGCTCCCCTCCTTCCCCCACCCCCGCCCGGCTCGGGAGCCGCTGCCACCCAGAGCTATATAAAAAGCAGCTCCTCCTGACAACCTGCCTGCTGGGGGAATGTAGGGCAGGTACCAGCCCAGATCTGCCAGCTCCCATCAGAGCTGCGGCACCGCTCCCCAGCAGCCTGGGGGGGTGGGAGGGGCTGGTTCGGGGTCGAGCTGGAAGGAGGGAGTGGGATCTGTGGGCTCGGAGGGTCCCCCACGGGGGAGGAGGAGGCAGGTCTGGGTCCCTGCAGCTCGGCTGGGTCTCCCCTCGCTGGTGGAGGGTGGGTGATGCAGCCCCCCTTGCTGGGGAGGCTGCCCCCAAAACACACTGAGGTGGTTTTGGGGTGACCCGCGTGGCAGGAGCTGTGCTGAGGGGGCCCAGAGGCCTGGTGGTGCTGCTGAAGGCAGCTCCTCAGCCCTGCTGGCGGTGGCTCTGGGTGTCCCACCATCCTGACTCCCCTCGCCAGGAGGGCAGCGAGGACCATGCCCCCCTCACACCTCACCCGGGGCTGTTCCCCAGGGCTGGTGCTAGAGCTGCCCAGGTCCCGGCTCTTCCCCCTGAGCTCCTCTGCTGAGCTCAGCTCCTAATCCCAACACCTCCACACCCAGCACCCTCCCCTTCCCCCACCCTGGATCCCATCCTGCAGAGATTTGCCACCCAGCAGTTAAAATAGCGCCCGGAGCCCACGTGTGGCACAGCCCAGCCTGGGTGCTCAGCTCTGCCCCCCCCTGCTCCTTCCCTTCTCCCAGTGTGAACAGGGGGATGCTTCCCCCTTCCCCCATCCTGGGAGCCCCATCCTGGGGCTGTTTGTGGGAGGGCAGCAGCAGCAGCTCTGGCAGCCTGAGGCTGTCCCACCTTCAGATATTTCTCCATCCAGCCTTTGTGTCTTCTGCTGGATGCTCAGCAGGAGGCAACTCTGGCAGAACCAGAGATTGGGTTGAGTTGGAAGAGACCTCAAAGATCATTGAGTTCCAACCCCCCTGCCATGGCAGGGACACCTCCCATGGGCTCAAGGCCCCATTGATCCTGGCCTTAAAGATCAGACATCTGGAGACCATCTTGGAGCTTGGGGACAGCAGCAGGACATGTGGTGGCCAGGCAGGCAGGTCCCCTGGAGAAGGGTCCCTGGGGATGGGCAGATGTTGAGGGGTTCCCCCAGCAGGTGACAGTTTCCCCCAGAGGACTCCAGCCTGGTTCCTCCCCAGGCAGTGGGAGCTGGGGAGGCTGCTGGTCCCTCTGCTCCCCAGCCTGTGCTGGGTCATGGTTTGAGGTGGGGGCACTGGTGTGGAGCTGTGGCCCCCACACCCCCCAGCTGGGTGTGGACAGTGTGTCTGGGGTTCAAAATGGGACCAGCAGGACCCAGAGCACTGGTGAGCACTGGGCCAGGAGGGTGGGCAGCACCTCACCCCTGGGGGGTCTGTGGGCACCTGGCACCTGCTGAGCCAGAGCAGGATGAAACCCTGGGACCTCCATGGCCCCCCCATTCACCCCCTTCAGTGCAGGAGGGGAGGGGAGGCTGCAGGGGGGGCTGTGGGGACCAGGGGCTGTGGCAGCTCCACCACTGCCTTGGCCCAGCCTCCAAGGAGACCCTGCGGGTCTGGGGAACCTGGGGAAGGGGATGGACAGTCAGAGCCCCAGCCTGGTCCTCACTGGCCACCCTGGCCAGCTGAGCTGTGCCAGGGGCCACCCGCCTGCTGCCTGCTCCATCGGTGGGTGCTGGAGCCTGGCAGTGACCTACAAACATCACTTGTGTGCTTCCCGGGGAGAGGCTGAGCAGAGCTGAGCTGAAACCTTCATCTGGTGAGCTCCAGCCCCAGCTCCCCCCTCTCCATCCCCGGAGCCTGGGCTTAACCCTTTGTGGGGAGTGTCCCCGAGGTGACACAGCAGCAGCAGCACTCTGGGAAATTTCCATGAGGATCCTCTGTGAGCCCAACTGGACTGAGCAGCAGCTTGGCTCTGCCCCGAGCCCAGCTGGGTGCCTGCAGGGTGGGCTCTCTGGCCTGGCTTCCTCCTCCTCGGGGTGCTGGGGAGGGAGTTTCACCCCTGGTCACCCTCAGCAGAGGAGCAGGGCAGTGGGGGAGGTATCTCTGGGTGCTGCCCCCAGGTTTGTTTCACTTGGAGCTGTTGTCCTAAGTTTTCCCCTCTCCGGGCTTTCCCAGGAGGGCAGGGAGTGGAGCCTGTGGCTGCTCCTGCTCAGCAGACCCTGTCTGGGGCCACCCAGAGCAGGAGCCAGTTAAACTGGTGATGTCCCCATGCTCAGTCCCTGCTGTTCTCCCAGCCTGACCCAGAAAGACAAGATGAAGCTGATGATCCTGATCCCTATTTCAGGCAGAGTCTGTCCTGGTTCCGATTCCTTCCTGCGCTGGGGAATTCCCCCGGGGGGCTGGGGGGAGCCAGACAGAGCAGGGGAGAGGGGCCTGACCCGGCCCCATCACCCACCAGCTGCCCCCAGATCCTGCCCCAGCTGTGGCAGACGCTGGGGGAAGAGGAGAGGAACAGAAGGAGCCTGTGGTGACACCTCCTCCCCAGCTTCCCCCCGACACCTTCCTGAGCCACAGCCACGGCTTGGTCCTGCCTGGACCTCTTGTCTCTGGATTTCAGCCCTTGCCTGAGGTCTCTGCTCAGTGTCCAGAGCAGGTTCTGCACCTCACACCATCCCTGTGTGTGGGTCTGGGCTGGGTGCAGGCAGAGGGAGCTTCCCCATCTCCCAGCAGGAGTAGGGCAGGGACCTTTCCCCTGGACAGGGCATTGGGGAGGAACAACCTCCAATGCTGGGGTCAGGTTTGGGCCCCTCCCTCCCAGAAGGACCTTGAGGGGCTGGAGCGTGGCCAGAGAAGGGCAAGGAAGGTGGGGAAGGGTGTAGAGCAGGAGTGTGGTGAGGAGCAGCTGAGGGAGCTGGGGGGGTTGAGCCTGGAGCAAAGGAGGCTCAGGGGAGCCCTTCTGGCTCTGCACAACTCCCTGACAGGAGGTTGGAGCCAGGGGGGAGTTGATCTCTTGTCCCCAAGTGATGGGACAAGAGGAAAGGGGCTCAAGTTGTGCCAGGGGAGGCTGAGGTTGGAGCTGAGGAACAATTTGTTGTTGGTCAGGGCTGTGAAGGGCTGTGCCAGGCTGGGCAGGGCAGGGGTGGAGTCCCCATCCCTGGAGGGGTTTGCAAGGGGTGGAGATGTGGTGCTGAGGGCCAGGGGTTAGTGGGGCCCTGTCAGGGATGGGGGAACAGGTGGACTCGATGATCTTAAAGCTCTTTTCCAGCCTAACCAGTTCTCTGATTCTCTGCCCTGTGTGGGGTTTTCCCCCTTCCCATCTGTTTTTAGGCTGAAAACTCCTCATTTGCTCAGTCATTTCTCACCTAATTGTCTTCACACTCCTGGTCCTACAAAATCCTCCATCACTCCTTGCTGGTGGGGCAGTGAGGTCCCTCCCCATGCTCTGAGTGTGGGTGAACCCATTGGGGTTCTCCACGTCCCACCCTGTTTCTTTGCCCCTGAGCTGTCCTGATGGGGCCAGGAGGCCCTTTTCCTCCTCTCCCAGTGCTCACAACCAGCTTTCCACCTGGGAGTGCTGGGAACATGAGTCTTGTGAAAGCCTCCCAGCTCCAAGGTGCTGCCTTGGGCAAACCTCCCTCCTCAACACGCCCAGGAGAGGAACAGCCACGTGTCCTCAGCAGTCATAGAATCATTGAGGTTGGAAACACCTCTAGGATCATCAAGTCCAACCTTTGTCCAACATCTCCCTGACCCCCAGACCACGTCTCCAAGCCCCACATCTACTCCTCTGTTGAACCCCTCCAGGGATGGGGACTCCAGCACCTCCCTGGGCAGCCTGGGCCAGTCCCTGACCACTCTGCCAGTGAAGAACTTCTTCCTAATGTCCAACCTAAACCTCCCCTGGGGCAACTTGAGGCCATCCCCTCTTGTCCTGTCCTTAGTTCCTTGGGAGAAGAGCCCAACCCCAGCCTCACCACAACCTCCTTTGAGGGAGCTGTAGAGAGCACTGAGGTCTCCTCTCAGCTCCTCTTCTCCAAGCTGAACAACCCCAGTTCCCTCAGGTGCTCCTCATGTTCTCCAGCCCTCTCACCAGCCTTGTTGCCCTTCTCTGCACCCTCCCCAGCCCCTCAATGTCCTTCTCATCCTGTGGTGCCCAAACTGGACCCAGTGCTCCAGGTGGGGTCTCCCCAGTGCCCAGTCCAGGGGCACAATCCCCTCCCATCTCTGCTGGTCACACCAGTTCTG
The DNA here is from genome assembly GCA_013401335.1 of Brachypteracias leptosomus. Lineage (NCBI taxonomy): Eukaryota > Metazoa > Chordata > Aves > Coraciiformes > Brachypteraciidae > Brachypteracias > Brachypteracias leptosomus. Next base: position 20,261 of record VYZX01000467.1, read on the forward strand.
ATCCAGCCCAGGACACTGGTGGCTTCTTGCCCACCTGGGCACACTCTGACCCATCTCCAGCCAGTGCCCACCAGGTCCTTTCCCACCAGGCAGCTCTCCAGCCACAAGTCCTGTCACACCCAGGCTGCTGCACTTGCTGGAGCTTCAGCACTGCCCTTGTGCCGCTGGTGTTGGGTGTCTGGGGGGGTGTGTCCAGTTTATACTGGGGGAGGTGGGGAAACTCCTCGTTGAGTCCTCCCTGCTTGGCCAGGACCCTCCTTGCAACAGAGAGAGGCCAAAGCTTCCTGCTGGGAGTTAGTACGTAAGGAGTGGAAAGAGCTGCTCAGGAGCCATCTCCTCGAGGGGCCGAGGTGAGGTCCCTGGGCTGGACCGAGCCCTTTCCAGCTGAGGAGAAGTCAGTTTTTCCCCATTTTTCCAGCATTTTCCCTGCATTGGGGCTCCTGAGCCGGGCTGCTGAGCTCAGCTGTGGAGCTGCCTCCCCTGGCACACCCCGGCTCGCTCAGGGCTCTGCCTGCCCTGCCAAGGTGCTCAGCTCCAGAATTAGGTCCCGGGACCAAAAATAACTAAATTAAAACCTATAAATTTTTCTCTTAACAAGCAGAAACTCCCAGGGCTGGAGGCCGAGGGACAGCGTGTGCCTGATTCTGATTTCACAAAGCAATATCTGGTTTAACACCACCTTGTTCACCAGGAGAAAGGGGCTGGAGGTGGAAAACTACCACGAGTGTGGCCCCAGCCACCCAGGGATGGGGCTGGGTTGTGCTGGTGATGGGGGGGCCTGAGAGGCCACCTTGTCCTGTGCTCCCTTGGGTTTCTTCAGCCTTCTCCCCTTTTTCCAGAGGAGCTCTGAGCGAGTCCAGCCGGGTCTGGCCACGTGTAGGGCTCTCAGAGGAGCCCTCTGACAGGCAAGGTTGTGTCAGCCCCGTGCAGACAATAAGGATCCCAGGGGACCTTGCTGAACGGGAGCGTGTCCTGCTGTCCTTGACCCACATACCCCAGCAGTGGTGGAATCCAGCCCCGTGGGGGCTCCGGAGCTCTCCTGGCGGTGGCTTCTCAACGTCTGTGTCACTGAGTTGGCTCCGTCAGAGGGCTCCGTAAATAACTCGGGAGCCAAAAGAGAAGAGTAAAAACTCTTCTGGAGAGCCTGAGCTTGGACAAGAAGGGGCTGGGGCAGAGCAGTGGGGCTGGTGGGACTCCAGCTGAGCTGGGTTGGGTGGGTTCATGGTTTGACTGCTGGGTTGGGCAGTAAAAGGCATCATCTCGTGTTGGCCCCTTCTCCCCACGGCATCATCTGGGCTTGATAAATGGTACAGCAGGAAAGTGTCTTGATGTGCTCTACTTTTGGTCGTTGGTCCCATCCTGGTGATGGATTGGAGCTCCTGAAGGTGAAGAGACCTTGCTGTAGAGCTGCTGGTGGTCATGCCTGCACTGGGGGGGGAGGAGGGGGAAACAAACCCATTGCTTTCCACCTTCCAGGCTGGTTTTGAGAGCAGGACCACCAAGGTGTGCTCAGGAGCTCCAAGGCTGGGTTAGTGGGAACCACAGAGGAACTTGTGTCCATTTTGAGGGTGCAGGAGACCTTCCAACACTGGATTTAGGGCGTTCTCCAGCAACCCAAACACACCTGAGCTGGAAGAAACCCTGAGGGTCAGGACTCAGGGGTGAAGCTGGCAGCTGGAGGAGGTCGGAGGAGATCAGAGGGGGTTGGAGGAGGTCAGAGGGGACTGGAGGAGGTCGGAGGGAATGGGAGCAAGTCCTGAGGTGTGTTTGGTGTGTCTGGAAGGCTTTGGTATTCCTCTCACTTAATGCTCTGCCAGAGACCTACTTAGCTGGAGAGCTCTGTACAAAGGGAGCCTTTACAAACCCTGGTGCCCCCGGGAGCCCGGCGAGGGTGCTGGGGCTGTGCTGAGCCTCCTCCTGCCTCGGTTCTCCTCCAGCAGAAGCAGGAGAGGCTGAGCACACCCCTCCTGGCGTTTTGGTGCTGGGAGATGTGAGATCTGGAGGAGGGGGGAGGCTCCCAGGGGCCTTGCAGGAGGAGCTCAGGGCTGGTGCAATCCCTGCAGCTTTGGAACACGGGGGTTGAGCTTTTGGCTTCTCTACCTGTTGCTTGGCTGCTCCAGCACCCGTGTTGGGACCCTGAGGAGAAGGGGACATGTTTGATCCCCTTCAAATTCATCTTTCCCTCTGGCTGGGGTGCAGCTCGAGCTGGGGTGGAAGCTGCCTGGGGAGTGAAGCTCTTCCCGTGGCTTGGGGGGGCTTTGAGTTATCATCAGGTCATGCTGACAAGCAGGGGGCTGGCAGCCCAGAGCTCTGGAAATCTGTTCTGGTGTGTGCCCTGGTGCCATCGGGCAGACGTGGCCTTTCTGTGGTGATGTGGGGGCTCTGCTGTCTGCCTGCTTGGCCAGCCCAGCTCCTGCTTCTCCTGGGATGATTCCCACCCAGTGGGCTGTGTCCAGCCCCTTAGCACTGGGGAGGCTGGATGCAGGAGAGCCGAGCATGTTGCAGCTATTTTGGGGGGCAGACTGTGGATGCCCATCTCATGCTCCTCTACGTTGGCCTCCTCGCTTGCTTGGAAGCCCAGTGAGATGCTCTGGGTCAGGCTGTGAGCTATGGGAAGGTCTGAATGCCATGGGATCTGAGCTATGGGATCTGGGCTATGGGATCTGAGCTATGGGAAAGTCTTCCACTCTACCTTGGGTCCTGCCAGTGCTGGCTGAGGGGAACCCACCCTGGGGCAGGTGTTTCATAAAATCATAGAATTGTGCTGCCTAGAAGAGACCTTTAAGACCATGGAGTCCAACCATTCCCCATCCCTGCCAGGGCCCCACTAACCCCTGGCCCTCAGCACCACATCTCCACACCTTGGAAACCCCTCCAGGGATGGGGACTCCACCACTGCCCTGCCCAGCCTGGCACAGCCCTTCACAGCCCTGACCAACAACAAATTGTTCCTCAGCTCCAACCTCAACCTCCCCTGGCACAACTTGAGCCCCTTTCCTCTTGTCCCATCACTTGGCACAAGAGATCAACTCCCCCCTGGCTCCAACCTCCTGTCAGGGAGTTGTGCAGAGCCAGAAGGTCTCCCCTGAGCCTCCTTTGCTCCAGGCTCAACCCCCCCAGCTCCCTCAGCTGCTCCTCACCACACTCCTGCTCTACACCCTTCCCCACCTTCCTTGCCCTTCTCTGGCCACGCTCCAGCCCCTCAAGGTCCTTCTGGGAGGAAGGAACCCAACACTGACCCCAGCATTGGAGGTTGTTCCTCCCCAGTGCCCAGTGCCCAGTCCAGGGGGACAATCCCTGCCCTGCTCCTGCTGCCCACACTGCTGCTGACAGGAGCCAGGATGCTGGTGGCTCCTTGGCCCCCTGGGCACACTCTGCCTCATCTCCAGCCAGCTCTTGACCAACCCCCCAGGTCCTTCCCCTGGGGCAGTTTCCAGCTGCTCTGCCCCAGCTGGAGCATTCAGGGGGTTGTGGTGACCCAAGGGCAGGATCCAGCCCTTGTCTTGGTTGACCCTCATCCCCTTGGTCTTGACCCATCGATCCAACCCCACTGCAGTGCCAGCTGTCCACAGCCTGCCCGAGCCCTTGCACGTCAGCAGCAGCTCCTCTTCCAGAGGAGGAGCCTCGTTGAGCCATGGCAGTGCCATGGGCACAGGGTTAATTCTGCTGGTGGCCACTGCTGGCTCTGGGCACCGTGCTGGGCACCGGCAGGATGGGCCCCGGTTGGCTCCATGGCACCCCCCGCTCCCCACACGTGGCTGGGGCCGGCCCGTGGACACCTTGTGCTGGATTTTCCCTGCTTGCTCAGAACTTCATTATTGCTTAATGAGATCTTTCCATTCCTGGCAAGCTCTGGGGCTCGAGGAAGGTTTCGTGCCTCGCGCGGGGGCTCTGGCGGCAGAGGGCAGAGACTTTGCTGTGGTTGGGACCTGGTGGTGATGGCAGAGTGTGGACAGGGCAGGGCTGCTCTAAATCCCTCCTCAGGAGCTGTCTGGCAGAAGGGAGCAGGTCGAGGTGCTCCACGTTGGTCGTCTCACCGACCTCCTCCCCCCCACATCACCCCCTCTGCCCTGGCCGGTCCCTCTCGCCCGTCTCCGGCTGTCGAGGTTGTTTCTCTTCTCCTCCCGCCCCCGCAGCTGCAGCACTTAAGGCTTGACACGTTCTCCTTAAAGCTGCCTGAATAATTCACCCTGGCTGGGCACACACGGCCAGGAGCCTCCCTGTGCATGCCAAGTGCCTGCAGGGGCTGCTCCCCCTGCCAGAGGTGCTGGGAAGGGGCGGCACCCGCTGCTCTGCTGGCCAGAGAGCCGAGGTGGGTCCCCGGTGCTGGTGGCCCTGGGAGCTGAGCTGAGCTGCTGGGCTCAGCCTGACCCTGCAACCCCCAGACTCCCATCGGCTCGGGTCCTGGCCTGGGAAGCTGAGATGCTCCAGGTCAAGAGGATCATTTTCCTCAAGTGGTTGTGAAAATCCTTGGGATTTCTTTCCGTGGAGAAAAAAAGAGTCCGCTGGGATTAGGCCCATTTTAACTCCTTCCCATGGTGCTCACCCACCTCCACCCCCACCCAGAGCCCCCACCCTGCTCTGTCTCTTCCTCAACTTGGGCCTTCATGCACCAGAAATCCCGGTGACGAGGAGCTTGGTGAGAGGCCCTGGTGTAAACCAGGAAACCAAATCCTCCGGCGTTGGGCTCCCACTCCTGATTTATGTCTGGTGTCACTCTTAGAGCTGGTGCTCTGAGGATGGAAGGAGGTCCAGCGGGGTGTCCACGGAGGAGAGGACTTGTCTGGCACTGCTCGTCCTGCATCACCAGCCCCCCTGGAAATCCTGGAGTAAGAAATGCCCAGAAATCTGCGTACGGGGCTGGGCGTGCAGCTCGACGGGCACCCAGCCTGCACAGGGACAGCTCTGCCTCTTGAGTACCTCCTGGTGACAGCACCACCTCTCCTTGGGTACCTCCTGGTGACACCACCACCTCTTCTCATGTACCTCCTGGTGACACCACCACATCTCCTTGGGTACTTCCTGGTGACAAAACCACCTCTTCTTGGGCACCTCCTGATGATACCACCACCACCTCTTCTGGTGTACATCATGTTGGCATCACCTCTCCTCAGATACCTCCTGATGACACCACCACCTCTCCTTGGGTACCTCCTGGTGACGCTTCTACATCTCCTTGAGTACCTCCTGATGGCACCACCACCTCTCCTCAGGTAGCTCCTGGTGACACCACCACCACCTCTTCTGGGTACGTCATGTTGACATCACCACCTCTCCTCAGATACCTCCTGGTGACAGCACCACTTCTTCTGGTGTACATCGTGTTGATATCACCTTTCCTCATGTACCTCCTGGTGACAACACCACCTCTCCTCAAGTAGCTCCTGGTGACACCACCGCCTCTCCTCGGGTCCAGGTCCCCTCTCACTGCTGTTGAGGGTCTGACCCCCCTCGAGGGGAGCAGCTCTGGGGCCGGTGGCGACGCAGCCCCAGGGAGCAGCTCCAGGGAGGGGAGAACAGATCGGCTGCTCCTCGCTGGTGCATTGTTAAAGGTTTCACCTCCCCCAAAATGACACATTGCGAGCAGAAAATAGAACAAGACAGAACACACAGACCCACCCACACCAGCCCCACCACCCGGCAGCCAAGTGCACGCCGTGCCAAACCCTTGGCTGCAGGAGCTGCTGCTTTGTCACCCTCCCTCTCCCCAGCCCTGCCACCACCTGCCCCGACCCGGTGAGAGCTTTGGTGTCCACGAGCTGACCACAGCACCAGGAGGGTCACCGGCCACCCCACCCCATGCTCTGGATCCTGCCTCCATCTTCTCCACGTGGCTCTGGTGCCAGGGATGTCTCCTGGTGATGGTGTTTGTGCAGGAAACCCCCTCGCCCGCTGCAAGGGACGAGCTTGGCCGGGAGAGCCACCGTGTGCCGGGGCCATCTCCAGCAGGAGAAAGCTGCTTCCCAACCAGGAGCCGGGGCCAATTTCTCGAGTGCCGCCGGCGTGAAGGGTGGTGTGTGCTCAGCACAGTTGGACCGGGCGAGGATCCGGCTGGAAAACCTCCAGGAGAGGAAGAGTTGCTCCAGGAGCTGGTGGAGCTGTCAGCCGCTTGTCAGAGGAGCCTAACGAGGCTGAGGCCTCCTTCCTCCCCCCTGGATCCTCTGCTGCTCAAGGGCAGGCGGTTAAACCTGGAAGGGAATTTGCTGAGGGCTCCGGGAGTTCCCCCAGGACCCTGTTCTGGGGCACAAAGTCACCCGAGGAGTCTCACACCCGAGGAGTTTGAGCATCAGGAGCAGAGACCATGTGGTGGTGGCTGTGGGAAGGGCTGGAGGGGCTCGGGCCAGCGTTCGGGCAAAGAGAGGAGCAGAGAAGTGACAACCCTGGTCCCCAGCCCTGGGACGGGCGGGTTTAGGCACAAGGAGAAGCTTCTCCCAGTGAAGCAGCTGAGCACAGGGATGGTTTGGCTGGAGCACATCACCCGGCCAGCCCGGGAGGGCTGTGAGGAGGAGGAGGCAGCGTGAGCAGAGCTTGTCCTGCCGAGCTGCACATGGAGGAGGCTGAAATGTCCCCTTGTCACCTGCTCTGCTCCAGTTCTGGCCCGGAGGGAGTGAGGACGGAGCCTTCCCCCCAGGGAGCTGGGGCAGAGCAGCCAAACAAGCAGAGAGAAGCACAAGAGTCACTGCAGAGCAGGTCCTGCCTCAGTTTCCCTGCAGACGCAACCCAGTTCCCACCAGCATCTCCCGGGGTGCCATGAAGCCACCTGGGCCCCCACAGGATGATGGAATCACCCTCTGCGAGCTCTCAGGAGGGATCCAGCACCCAGGACAGGCCTGGCTGGGCTCTGCTCAGCACCAGCACGTCCCTCCTGAGGAGGATGGAGCTGCCCCAGGGCTGGGTTTGTCTGTGCCATGGCCACGAGGTGTTGGTGGCCGGTGTCTTACCCACATTTGTCTTTCTGGTGGGATTTTTCTCTTCTTGGCTGCTCTGTGTCTGCTCTAACAGGCCCCAGCTCAGGCCTGGCCTCTGCTCCCCTTTAGCCTCTGAGCTTTTCCTGGGAAAGGCCGGGGAGGGGATAGCTGGGAAGTAAACAGGGTCCTAGAGTCAGAGAATGGTTTGGG
>VYZX01000468.1:24217-39337 GCA_013401335.1 Brachypteracias leptosomus
GTGGTGTGGTCAACAGGCTGGAGGGAAGAGATGCCATCAAAGGGACTATGATAGTCTCCAGAGGTGGACCAATGCCAACCTCATGAAGTTCAACAAGGCCAAGTGCAGGGTCCTGCACCTATGTCAGGGCAATCCTAAGCACAAATACAGGCTGTGTAATGAGTGGATTGAGAGTAGCCCCGTGGAGAAAGGCTTTGGATTGCTGGTTGATGAAAAGCTCAACATGAGCCAACAATGTGCCAGTGCAGCCCAGAAAGCCAACCGTATCATGGGCTGCATTAAAATAAGCGTGGCCAGTAGGTCGAGAGAGGTGATTCTACCCCTCTCCTGCACTCTCATGAGACCCCACCTGGAGTATTGCATCCAGCTCTGGAGCCCCCAGCACAAGAGGGACATGAACCTGTTAGAGAGGGTCCAGAGGAGGGCTACAAAGATGATTAGAGGGCTAGAGCACCTCTCCTATGAAGACAGGCTGAGACAATTGGGCTTGTTCAGCCTGCAGAAGAGAAGGCTCCGGGGAGACCTTATTGCAGCCTTCCAATATCTGAAGGACGTCTACAAAAGAAGGCTGGAGAGGGACTTTTCTCAAAGGCCTGCAGTGATAGGATGAGGGGTAATGAGTTCAAACTGGAAGAGGGTAATTTAGATTAGAAATTAGAAGGAAATTCTTTACTCAGGGAGTGATGAGACACTGGAAATTAGAAGAAAATTCTTCGCTGTGAGGGTGGCAAGACACTAGAACAGACTGCTCAGGGGCATTGTGGATGTTAAATCCCTGGATATGTTCAAGGCCAGGTTGGATGAGGTCCTGGATGGCCTGATCTAGTGGGAAGTGTCCCTGCCATGGCGGAGGGGGTGGAACTACATGATCTTGAAAGGTCTCTTCCAACCTAAAACATTCTATGATTCTATGATTCCACTGTCAGGTGCTCACCTCTGTGCCTGGGAATATCATGGAATAGATCATCCTAGAAACTATGCTAAGGCCTGAAGTGATAGGATGAGGGCTAATGAGTTCAAATTGGAAGAAGGTAGATTTAGATTGGAAGTTAGAAGAAAATTCTTCACTGTGAGTGTTGCAAGACACTAGAACAAGCTGCCCAGGGGCGTTGTGGATGCTCCATCCCTGGAGTTGTTCAAGGCTAGGTTGGATGGGGCCTTGAGGGAGCTGTTCTAGTCGGAGGTGTTCATGCCATGGTGGGTGGGTTGGAACTAAATGATCTTTGAGGTCCCTTCCAACCCAAACCATTCTATGATATGTTTCTATGATATTCAAAATATAGATATTTACATGAGTACTAGTTTTATTGATTTACTTTAACCTAAGTGAGGGAGAGTATTTTGGTATTAGATATCTGGATGTGGATCAAACAAGTAATAACTGTGGAATGTTTGGAAGGAAAGTAAGACTTCGTCCTCTTAGTTGAGAAGTTTTATCAAGACTAAACCCAGTTATAAGTTTTAGAAGTTTATTCAAAGTAGCAATGTAGATTAAACAATTTCTTATTTGTTTAAAAAATCCAAAGTAGAGAAATATTTCAGCTCTCTCAATTGCAGTAACATTACTACTATGTATGAGTCAGCCAGTATGTCTCCTTGCGTTTTATAGGGTCATTCAACAGCATTATTATCACTAATGTTCTGAGTTTCTTCAGCCATGATTAACTCCCTCGGTAGGCTGCTATATTCTCCAATTGCACTCACTTTTTCTGTTTAATTTGGAACTGAACAGTATGAGTTTTCATTTCTAGTGACTTGTTTCCAACAGAGAATAGCCGTGTTGTTACCATGCACAGTATTGCTTTTTTACTACCAAAGTACTGCTGTTTATTAAGACATATCCCTTGCAGGAGAAACATGACATTTTTTTTCTTTCACACCGATATACTACAAAAAGCTCTAAATCTTACCAACTAAAGCTCAAAATATATTATGAGAAACTTGGAAAGATAACATCAGATGCAGTACAAAGATAAGGTTTTCCCTTGACTAGGACATGTACTGCTTGAGAGCATCTTATACCTGCATAACCTTAATTACTCTTGTAATTGTTGTATGATAAAGTGTGGTATCATAATAAAGATCCACAATTCTAGTTGCTATGCAAGTGTCTGTGTCCATGATGCACAGAGTTTATGTAAATAGTTGCATAACTTAATGATTATATTCTTTTCTGCCACATCAAATAGTAAGTCTCCCCTTCCATCCCAAACCAAGATATTTTTCTCTGGTTTTGAAGGGAGTAAAAGATTTTAAAAATTTATTTCATTTTTTGTAAGTTTTTCATTTGTTGTAATGGTCATCAAACCTTTTCCAGTGTGACTAAAATTTAGATATGTGAGGTTAAAAGACTCCCAAGTTTTCATCAGAACAGCATTCAGATATGACTTTTTATGACATGTAAATGTAAGTATCAGATTTTAGAATACACCCCAATTCTGTGATTTATTCAGAATAGAGTTTGTATCAGTTCCTGGGCAGACTGTCAGAAGATTTCTATGGACTAGGCAACTTCTATAAGGTCTCTGACTTCACAGATGTTCAACCACTGACTGACATGCTCCAGAGTAATATGAGATCCCTTATGTCTTCAGTTATTGTTTGTTATTTTGAGGAGTGGTCTTCAACATAAATAGAAGATAAAGCAACTCTATACAATTCTTGTATTGGAAATCTCTATAGGACTGGAAAGGAGATGGTATGGTTTTTACTACACTTTTCCCCCCTAATTTTTCATTGTGATAATACTAGTATTCTCAAAATAGTTTGGACATTTGTGACAACTACCTGCAGGTTAAGACTGAGGATGAGTTTGTACAATATTATTAATTAAGGGTGAGTAATATAAATTATGCAAAGTTACATTCAGAAGTCAATTTTCTGAAAGATAATTTCTGTCAAGTCAAAGGAAAGGATAACTGCTGTATGATGTCACTTCTGTTTCCTCAAAACTGAACGCTCTGAAGTTCTGTTTGTTGATTGATCGTAGGATAGTCAAGCCCACCAATCTGGGAAAAAAATTACATCATTTAAAAGTTAAATCAGTAAGTGAAACCTGTAAGTATTATTTTGTTGATGCAAGCATACACAAAAAACCACATGTATATATATATATATATTTTAACATGTAACTATTATTAGCTAGTTCATTTCCTGTGAGCTCTTTGCTTTTTTTTTAAAGTATATTGTAAAACTTATATTTGTTCAAGCGGCAAGCAAAATCTATCAGAACTAAAAGTGGGATTTCATTCCCCTAAATGAGTTAGGGAGAAGTTAGGTATATGCTCCTCTTTCAGGTTCTTTTACACTTAATCCAGAAATGAAATTCCCAATAGGTTGTCACCACAGTTTCAAAAATGTTTATGTTGGTCTGTGTTCTGTGGCTATCCATCTTATTCCACTGACTACAAAAAAAACCCCAACCAAACAAACCACTCAGACAAATAGATTAGATTACACATCCAATTTAAGGATTTTTAGCAGCTAGGAGTGAGGAAGGACAGACTCACTCAGTTCTGATATGTATAGAGTGCCTTTTCTCCAGTGTGAGTGGAATTTTGGTAAAGCCATCATCCTACACAGGTCCTCAAAATGATGCATGTGTCAGAGTCAACTGGTGCATGGATCCCACATCAGTCCTCTGCACTGTGCTGAATTTCTTTTGCAGTGGTGACTTAACACTTCATTCAATCATTTCATGCTTAGCACACTAGGGCTTCCATATTTTCTTGTATCACTGCAGGTTCTCATGAAGGAAACATTTTGATGTCTTGATGCTTTTATACATTATAAATCAAACATGTGAGAAAAAATGGACTCCATACACCAACAAGGCTTTAACAAAACTCTGTAATCTGCAGAGGCAGCGTATATACTCACTCACCTGAATGGTAAATTCCAAAAGGGGCAATTCCAAGGAGTTACGTATGCCACTGTGTTCACTGTTCAAAATCTTCTTGGCATAAATTAAAGACAAAAGGGGAAAATCTTGTCTTCTCCAGAATTACCGCAGTATGGTAATGGAAGACTATAACAAGATTGTCATGAGATGTGCAATTTACATGACTTTTGAACTTCTTGCTTTTGTAAAACCTTTTAGAATATAGTAATGTCACTGCCGTCTCATGAATGTTCAGCTCTGGAACAGTGAAAATTGATACATACCTCATGCATTTCATTTGGGTAAAATCAAGTTTGATCTTATTGATCTTATTTCATAAACTGTCTTGAGTTGAAAATCATATATATGCTGAGGCTATGTGAATGTAAATATGCTGTGTCTGGAAAAACACTGACTTGAAGAAACTATGGAAAGAAATAATGTACAACCCAGGTTTAGCATGGGATGGCCAAGAAGCTTTCTGTGTCTCTCTTCCTACAACTTTCCTCCGTTAGCAACAGCTGTTGTGGTACATACTGTGAAAGATGTAATTGAAATTTCCTTCACTATGACCCTTATTTCTCTTTCTCTTCAAGTCCACAAAGCTCTATCAGCTGCTGAAGCATTTATCCAAACATCTTATTTATCCATTTTGAGTATTTCCTCTGAATTGCAAGTCTGAAAAAGATTTCAAATGTATCTAATTTCCAATTGAAATTAAATTCTATCCTAATACAAGTGATATTTAACAAAAAGTATACTGAGGACTGCAATTGTGAAACCACCCTACAGTCTGAGCAAAAGACAGGGTGTAAGAGTACAAGGAAGAAATGACTTCTCTAAGAATATACAACAGAATATGCAGCAGCATGCATAAATATATGAAAATAATATACAAAACTATCTTAATAAGACCTGATTTCTTGTTCACTATTTTAGAAATCTCATTATGGTAGTTTTGGGGAGTTGGGCAGTGATTGCCTTTTTCCAGATTTCACACATGTCTTTAGATAGGTCCACACATCCCTCCAAAATTCCACATCCCTTATATTTAACCTACATCTGTGAAAGGCAAAAGTGTATGAAATCAGGTTGCCTATATATTTGAGACTTTCTGCTCTTGATTTTGTTGGTTAATTTCAGACAGATTTGCCAGAGATCCTCAAAAGCAGCAAGATACTATAAAGTTTGTGTAAACAGGAATTGAGATGGTAAAAAGACTCAGATTAGTGCTTCCACTGAGCAAAAAACTGAAGCATAAATTTGATCGGATTATTCAGCTAGAGGTTACCTCTAGCAGAAAAAAATTCCAGAGTCCAACTATAGCAAAAGCTTTGTTCAGAGCTTGTACTTTTTTAGAGGCAGGATTAGTGCAACTGTAAGACATAAAGGTGGTGGAAAACACACTTAATAACTTGTTAGTCACAAAATCCTCCTTGGTTATTTTTTTATTATCATTGTTTTATTAATTTTATGTCTCGTGCATCATTTATTCTGAATGAATGGTCAAATTTCACCTTTGCTGCTGATGATTATGGCTTGGCTCATAATCTAAACCTGCAAGCTGAAATGCTTCAAATTACTATAACTGTAAATCCAGTGTCATACTGCAGTGTATACTCAGTTAGGAGTAGGTAGATTTTTAATGGTTTACAGCTATGAGGAACAGGCAGCCAGCACGACAGTTTAATTTTAGAAATCTTATACGATACACAGTGGGACAAAAGTCTTAGTTTGTTGTGAAAAATAATTTTGAGACTAATGAGATCAGAACCTCTGGCTGTAACTGATAAATGGAAAGTGTTTTCTCTCGTGATCTGAAAGGAACTTAAGACTGCACAGAATACAGAATTTGATTTATTAGTGGCCCAATATAGATATGTTAGTTTCTTTTTGGTGTCAATAGTGATGGAAATAGCTCCACAGCTTTGCAGAATAACTGGCTTTTGTCAAGGTGTAAACTTTTTTTTTCTTTTTTCATCAATTCTAGACATATTTGACTTATTCAAACATTTCTAAGCATAGTTCTGAAAACATTAGCTAACTTAATCTAATAACTAGTTTTCCTGTAATGGCAAAAAATGCTTCAAAGGTTGCAATATTTAGACACAGGAAAAGATACTAATGCCTCCTATTATAGTTATTTGTATTTAGGGGTTTCACTTTCCACTTGTATTAACACTTTGAAGATTTTTGTTTTAATTGTACAGGGAATACTATTGCCAAGAATGCATAGATAATTTGCAGTATATGAACTCTTCTTTTTCACAAAACTGTATTTATGAAAACTGGTAATGGGGCAAAACTCAGTTTCTCTCTGAAAACATACAGATTCAAATGAAATTATTACCTCATCTAACATTCCTTCTTACTACAGCACACTAGTTATTTCCACTATCTGGGTTATTTGGGATACAAATTTTACATCTATCTGATATCTCTGTTTGATGTAGACTTGAAAAACTGTATTCCTAAAGGTGGCTATCCAGTAATATGCAGCCTTGTGATCTAATTATTTAGCTTTTCACTTTTTAAAATCTGACAAGCTAATAGGCCATTTTTACTGGTGTCAAGGTTTAGGGTCTGGGCTGTCCACTAGACCTACAACAGATGGTCTCTGTTAACACCTCTCCCCAAACAGGAAGAGAAAGGGAATAAGGAAGAGAAGGATTAGAAAAGAAAACTAAAACAGCTTTGAAGAAAATAATGATAATCAAGTGGACATACACGAATAGATACAAAACCAATATTGAACTCAGTCCCCCGATGGCAATTATGTCACCGTCACCACTGATGCTGTGGAGCAGGCACTGGGGAAGTACCAGCCTGGGTTCAGTGGCAGATGGAATCAGATCCAGGAGCTGGATTCTGGAACAGGATTCAGGAACGCACAGATCGGAATCAAAGGCAGAATGGAGAGAGTCCTCATCAGATTCTGGCCATTGAAAAACAGAGGTTGACCCTTGTGATCCCTCAGCTTTATACTAAACATGACATATATGCAATGGAGTACCTTGTTGGTCAGTTTAGGGTCATCTGTGCTGTCCAGTCCTCCCCATAGGTGTGGCCTTCTACTTTCTGTGTCCGCAACGTGGTGCACAATATTTAGCAGTGACCTTGGTTTGCATACTGTTGTGGGCTAACACTACATAGCCACTTGCACAGTGCTTTGCCCTTCCCCCCTCCCCCGACTATTTCTCTCCCCCATGTTGTGAGAGGAGAACCAGAAGGGGGAAAAAAAGGTAAAAAACCCATGGGTTGAGGTAAGGACAGTTTAATAGAACAACTCAAAGATAAGAAACAACAGCAATAATGATAATTCTAATGAAATGATATATAAAGCAATTGATACAAACCACAGGACTCTATGCAGTACCCAAGACATGCTGTCCCTGCTCCAACTACAGTCACTCACTGAAAAGAGGCACTGCTTCCTGAGACAGCCCTCCCCGTATAGCTGCAGCCTCTGCAGCTGATTGTGAACATTAACCCTGTCCTGTCTGAACCCAGGGCACATACCAATCTAGCAGTAACTTTAAACATCAGGTGTTATCACTGCTCAAAGCAGAAGTTGTCTGTGCAAATATGCCGTTAACTTCAGAAAGTGCAGTTACACATAAGAGACTTAGCTGAAAAGTAAAATCACTGAACAGAATTAATCCTGTTCTAGCTCTAACCAGGAGAACTGGAAGGTTGAGTACTCACAAATTCACTGCCTGAAGGTGCAGTTCTGTTTCATAATGTTGAAAATCTTAAGTAATATTTTTACATGTATTTCTGTTGCTTAACTTTTACAGCTTACTCAGCACACAATTCATTGATACACTCAGCCTTAGCCCCTAGAATTATTCTAAAAAGCAAGAAATACAGATCTCATTTTTCTCTGTTGCCTTTGATACATTTCCTTGATTATATCTGAAGCTACCTCCATGCTTACAGAAGAAAAAAATCCAATCAAAACCAATCAACCAGATTTCAGAATCTACTAAGTATCCAGAGGTGTCATTTGAAACATTAGCTGGTTAGTATTGTCTCTGCCAACCCTGTCATTTGACTCTCTTTGCTGTTTCCTGGCAGTTCTTTAGCACTATTTGGAGGCAAGGTACTCATTGTCATAAGCTTAACTAGTGAGCTGTAGTAAAGTGCACCATTTTCAGCAGATTTTTTAGTCTGGCTTTTTAATGTAAATCTAATGGGCAAACAGTTCACTGCAACTCTAGCTTCTGGCATATGGCATGCAGAAGAACAAGTCAGCCCATCAGATTGACCATGTAATAGACCCAGAAGCAGCTTTAGAATTGTAAAACAAAATTGCTTATGGAGTCTGCCAAAGTACCGGAAGCTGCTGTTGGAATAAATATTTTCCGCTCCTTAGCATCTGGCCTTTGTGGTTGCCAGCAAAGACTGAAAAAAATTGGTAGCCACTATCTGCAATTTTTGTTTGTATAGGTTTCCTTTCAATGTTAGGTCGTCATTATTTTAATTATTATTACTGCCATTGAAATTACTGTTTTTTCCTGAATATTTGAAAATGCCTTCTATTAGTTGTATTTCATAGTAAAATAGATTTACATTGACCTTCTTCTTCAGAAAATTAATTTAGTGTTTTATCTCTGCTAATGATCAGATATCTAACCAAGAATGTACAAAATTATTTAAGATATAGTTACATGAGTAAAGAATGCCTGACATAGGCATAAAGAAATTTATTAGGTACCAGCAGAACAAATTAGCTCAAAGATGAAATGAAAAAAGTTAGCACAATACTGCCAAGTGTATATACAAATCAGCTTTTTATTTAGATCAGCACATTTACCTATATCATGGCAATTCCATTTCATACAGATATCATAGGCATATCTGTAATGTTGAAAGCATTATAATTTCACATCCTTCATAAATTTCTGTAATGTCTATTATTTTAACAAAATGTGTAAACAGAGCAGCAATTTATCCCTTAAAATACCTAATTTTATAGGGAAACACTAGAATTCTGGGCCTTAATTATATTTTGTGGGAACAATTTTCATGTTTATTATATACTTATGAAATATTTGTATATCAAATACAACCTATTTGAGTGATGTAAGTGAGCCAGTATCCAAGTTTATGCTAGGATGGAGCCTCAATCTTTGCATATATTATTCTAAGTACAGGAACAAATAGATCCTGCTTTTACATCTACTGTGACAAATTCTGTTCTCAGATGTAACTTTAGCTAAAACCAACCAATCAGTTCTTTTTTACACTACTAATTATGTTCTTCATGGAATCTGGGGTTTAATATTGCTACCGACATGGTTAACAGCAGTGTGTTAGAAATAAAATATCCTAATGAAATCCATTGCATTTGCAAACAAGATTTGGAATAATCTGTTTTGGCATATTGCATTCATAATATCTTTGTTGACTTCAACAGAACAAAGAATAGACAGCTACTTATGAGCTTTATATTGTGTCTTTAAAAACATGATGCATTAAGAGATGTCATGATTAATTGCTATTGATCAAATCAGCATCCTTATTCATAAAAACTCCAGTACATGACTGTAGCATTGTAAGGCATTATGGCAGATGCCATCCAACTGCTTGGCAGCTGCTTGGTTGAATATATCATTTTTGATTGATGTCTCTGACACTGTGGAATTCAAAACAGAGCAACACCTCATACATTTTTGAGAGACAATGAGTATAAACTTGCAATGTGAGAAATTATTATGTGGAAGAGCTGCAAATCTGCAGTGAAGGTTCCTGCAACTGTTAGGATGTCCTTCATTAAAGGAAAGGAGACACACTACTTTTGAATGTACAAGAGAGAGGTAACTTTTCTATTCTAGAATACTTTTAGGAGGACAGCTTCTTTCCCATTCTTTGACAACACAAAACCTCCCTAGTTTTTGTAATGTGTAAGAGGTAGTTCTTTCAGAAAAGCATAGAATCATAGAATGAATTGGGTTGGAAGGGACCTCATCTTTTTACTGTTCTATATAGATACATTGTGCTTGTCTCAGAACTAAGGGCAGCTAACCATAAGCCAGTTCATCTGTTCAGCTAGTGAGCAGTCCTTCAGAGAATTAATAAAAGTGAACACTGAACAGGCACCATGGTCACCCCAGATCTGTATAGAAGAATATTGGTGGGACCATGCTGGACTCATAAACAAGAAATGCTTTAGGTAAGGGTGGGATATGAGCTAGTTTGTGAGCTACTTTTCTGTAGTGACGAGGTGACCTGCCTGTGTTTTGTTGTTTTGGTCTTTTTTTTTAATCATGCAGTAGGATTTGGATACAGTAAGATGGTGGAATAAGGCTAACAGATACAACATGGGCTGGACAGAAATGTATCTGACTAATTAACATTAATTTTACACATGTTAAATAAACAAAAGTCTATGGAAAAATACTGAGTTGGAAAAAACTCTGGAAGACAGTGTTAATTAATTAACAATATTTGTCATGACTGTTCATTTTCTCCCTTTTTTTTTGGCTTTTAGGGGAAAATATAAGCACTATTATGAGAACTTAGACAATTTTGTTTGGAGGTAGAGTCATGAAGAAGGGTATTAATTTACCTGAAACAAGAAATTCAGGGACAGAAAAGAAACAGTTGAAATGAAACAGAATAAGGATGGTTATAAAAAAGAGCTATATTTAGCAAGAAAGAAAATAACTAAAAAAATTCTGTCAAGTACTATAAGCCAGAGGGTAAAAATAGAGATATGTCGCTGTTATTACTGCAGAAATAGTGTGTACTTCAATACACCAAAACACTTTGGTGGCTGATGTACAAAGTCTTCACTGATTTTAACAAGTTTTCAGTTTGAGCAATAGATGTAGGTGAAGGAGCAGTAGGTGTCATGGCAACTGTGGCAGAAAATGCATCAGCAATAGTGGCAGCTGTCGTTAGAACTGCTTTTTCTCTTGTTTTTGAAGAGAGTCAATGAGGCAGAAAGTAATCCCCTACCTGTACTGTGAACATAAAGTTACTTGTCTCTACCACACTAAGAAGCTGTAAGGTGCCATCTCTTTCTTCAATTAGTTGGAAGCAAATAAAATCTTACTACAAAGACACAACAAATTACCCAATAAAATCAACAGAATTTATGGTTCTTGATTACATGGGTATACTAGAGTGGAATAGAACTGGGAACAACTCCCAGTAACCCTTCACTTTACAGCTTTTTGCTAATGTGAGTGAAATTATTGGCACCATAAAGAGAAAGCATGTTTGCCTGATTTGTGGAAGCCAGGAGCAACAGGAGCCAGGGGCAGGAAAAAAAACCTGTGGCTAAAGAAGAAATTTAATCAGAAACAATAGAAAGTACCAATTAGCCATGTTTAGTGTGAATCATTTTACTTTGCTAATTGTCTTTTTAATATATATTTTATATATATATACACATAAAATAACTTTTTAACTTGAATCTTATTTGGAGACTACATATGTCTTTTGAACTGCTAACTATGTATCAAACAGTAACATTATACGATAAAGTACATAAAGCTTGTAAAAACAAAATGTAGCTACTCTTCTTTATCATCTTCCCCTGGCTCTTGTTTTGAAAATGATGCTAACAAATTCAGCATGAGATGTAAATTAAGAAGAAATAAAACTGTAAAATTGACATGGAGGAATTATCAGATTGTCCTAGTTTCAACTGGGATAGAGTTAAACTTCTTAGTAGCTGGTACAGTGCTGTGTTTTTGCTTTAGTGTGAGAATAATGTTGAGAGCATGCTGATGTTATTAGTTATTTATTTATTGTTATATTTATTTATTCATTTATTGTTAGTTATTGCTAAGTGGTACTTATCCTAAATAAAGGGTTTTTCAGCTTCCCATGCTCTGCCAGCAAGCAGGTGCACAAGAAGCTGGGAGGGAGCATGGCCAGGACAGCTGACCTGAACTAGCCAAAGGGATATTCCGTACCATGGAACAACATGGTTAGTATATAAACTAAGAGGAGCCTACTGGGAGGTGCAGATCACTTCTCAGGCATCTGTCAGTGGCTGGTGAGCAGTTGCAATTGCATTGATTGTCTTTTATTTCTCTCTCCTTCTGTTATATTCCTTTTCATTACTATTACTGGTACTATTACTATTATATTTTATTTTTACTTTTATGTTTTGTTTTACTTTAGTTATTAAACTGATCTTATCTCAACCCATGTGTTTTACTTTTTTTCTAATTCTCCCATCCCACTGCGAAGTGGGAGGAGCAAGTGAGTGGCTGCATGGTGTTTTGTTACTGACTGGGGTTAAACCAACACACAGAAGAAAACAACTCAGTTCTGGACGTGTCCAAATCTCATGTTTTCTATGGCCTACTCAAAGTGACAACTGTGCAGTGCATCTGTGGTAAAGATAATTTTCTGTAATGTGGCCATGTCTTCCTCAGTCTCTATAATGAATTATTGTTTCATTATGGTCTGTAGTGGCCAAATTCTGAGAAACTGCAATGCAATGCAACTGCAATGAAATTGCAATACGTAATAATGTGTTCATTGAAGAAGTTTGCTTCTGGCACATTAGGCAATGCAAAATTTTGATCTTTTCTCCTCATATTCAAAAAGGGAGAAGGCACACTTTCAGATTGGTCATTGACAAAACAAAATTCCAGGTAAATCACAAAATCTGTATTTCAAAAAATTAAGAAGTTGTCAGATAAACTCTAATTGAATTAGTCTGTTGTAATTGGCTGCATTTAACATACACCACAGTACACTTAGTTAACTAAGCTTCTTTGTGATGGACAGTATAGACAACTTTAATCCTGATGACACTGTAATATCCCAGCTACCCATCCTCAAAACCACTCAGAAAGCATTCTGGAGCTGATAGAAAATGTATATTTTGCTTCAGATAAGCTCTGAATAAATAACATGGACAATGCTTCTAATTCCTTTAAATCCACATAAAAGCCTGGCAAGCTATTTCATGCCAGCTTTGACAGGTGGTGATAATGTTTTAGAAGGCACAGGATATATTGTGGTGATAGTAGCAAATGGTGACAGATTTACAGTGTGCTGCAGAAGGGAGCTGAACAAGCTTGGGTAAGTGAAATTGAAAAGTTTCATAACACACTAGGGTTTTTAAGCTGACTTTAGAACTATATCTTGGATTAATTTAAAATTCTTACAAGTCTTAAGGATGAGAAATGAATATGATGGTAGCAGGAAAACTGAATCGTACTCATTTAGGGTTATGGAAGATTGAAAGAATGAGAGAGCCTTACAGAAATGAAGATGTTTCAATCCATGAGTTTGTTACATTTAAAACATTTTTTACTTGTTTGTTCTATTTTATAGCTTCATAATTTCCCTTAATTACAGGTTCTCTCACAGTCTGCATTTTCATCATTTACAATGTCAATGTATGAATCAAAGGACTTATGTGTTTTGTTATGCTTAGAGACACTTCTAAAACAAACATTTGTTTCTTTCCTCCAGCGATACAGTAAATTGTATATCTGTGTACCAAATTATAATACAAACAACTTCAGAGGAAATGTGTGTTAGTACAAATAAGAAAATATAACACATCATTGATGTGCTTCACTTCAACAAAATGAATAATTACACAGTATCAATATTCATGAGGGTTAAGAAAAGAATCTCACAAAGAGCAACTATACCGCTAGGTCTGAGGACTGCTCTTACTTATTCTCTTCTGGTTGAGTTTTGTTGGTCTTTCCCAGTGCAAAACTTTGGATGAAGAAGAGAACGTAACTGTCATAAATGCATCAGGCATAGGATGAAATAACAGTTGAGCCTTTCCCAAACAGATGTGCTTTTTTTCTGAGATGGGTTTAACCAATTGTACTTCAACAAGGAATACAGTTTTACCATCACTCCACAATTACAGGAAAAAAGAGGAACACCAGCTTCATGGCATTCTTATCACTCCTAGATTCCACAGGGATGCAAAACAAAGAGAGGGCACAGCTAAAGAAAATATCACTGTTCTTCAGCAAGATCTCTTGTGTTACCAGAACTTTTTTCTCTATACTAAAAGACTTTTTTTTCTGATTGAAACTCTCTATGTAGGATAATGTTGTGGTTTAAGGTTTGGGGAAGGGGAGGGACAAGTAGAGGGGCAATTCCACTCTCCTTCCTGCCACGCTCTATAAAGGGACACAGGAAGTTCTGCTCACCCCTTCCTCACTGGGATTGCTGCTGAGACAGCACCTCTGTGTGGCTGAGCTACAGCTCCATGTGGCTCGGGAGGAATCCAGTGGCATCCGAGGATTGGTGTTGTATATATTTGTATATATATCCTCTATTGATACCTTTGTATATTCCCCTTCCTTTAATATCCTTTTTGTTGTTCCCTGTTAAAAGTTATAATCTTGATTTCCAACTTTGTGTGAGGCCTTTCTTCCTCCCCTGGGAGGGAAGAGGTGGAGGGAAGAGAGGTGAAACAAATTCTGCTCCTTGGGGGTTTGCCCTGAGCCTTAAACGGAGACAGAAAATTGGTGTCCAACATGGGGCTCGAACATAAGAGATTTTTCTTGATTAAAAAACCTAGCAAAGTTGGAAATTAGGACGGAATGTCTTTGCTGAGGTTTATAATGTATTATACATCTGTGCACCTCCTTTCTAGTCAGCTGGCTTTCCTGGTTTCATACCATTTACTATGGATGGTTATTAATGCTGGAACAAGATGGGTTAAATTCTTTGCCAGGATGCTTTATGTCTTATCTTTTAGACATATTTAGCATGAGAAACTCCTCTGCTCCTATCTCTGATGAATGTTTCCTCCCAGAGCTGTAGTGCCCCAGGTGTGGGTGGTATCATGTGACATTTCTGCTGTCTCTGTGCCTGAATGTGTTCTCGATGCTGTTGTGCACCTGGCAAGCTTTTCGGGCTGTACACGGGAACGCAGCTGCTTTAAGAGCCCCTGCCATGGCAGCGGCCCTGGGCCCCGACTCGGCAGCTTCGGCCCCGGGCCCTGATTCGACAGTTCCGGCCCCAGGCCCCGACCCGGAAGCTCCGGACGGCCGAGCCGCCGTGGGCAGGGGGCGGTGCAGCCAACAAAGGAACAGCCTCCCTTCCCCCGCCTGGTCAAACGGTTCAGGTAGCATCAGTCTCCTGGAAGAAATGTTTACAGAAATCCAGCCTGCAGGTGGGGGGTGGTGGCTTGAAAGCAAAAACGGAGGGATGACCCTCTCTGGGGCCAAATCAAGTTGAGTCAGAGTCAGCAGACAGCAGCGACTCAGATACTGAAATCAATGTCAGCACTA
>VYZX01000470.1:26685-76101 GCA_013401335.1 Brachypteracias leptosomus
CTGGAACTGCTCCAGTTTTACCTTTATACAGAGGTGGGACCTTTGACACTCAAAACACAAAAAGGAATGTACTACAAACCATTAGATTTTGCCTAGGATACGTAATTGCAGACATACTTTTCCAGAACCAATGGTGTTACCTCCCACAACATGGAAATTAATTTCCAATCTAGCACACAAGGATGTAGTGAGTATATGTATGTCTTATGGTTTAGAACCTTTTACACACATTTTTGCAATTGTACAGACTTTCCAAACTTACCTCCTCTATGGATAATCAAAGAAGTTTCACTTCCAACAGGACATTCTTTAAGTATATCCACTACTTCTGCATGGCTCAGGTTCTGTACATTCTGCTGGTTGATCTCAACAATGAGGTCACCTTCACACAAACCAGGACATCCCTGAATGTCTAGAATTTGCTTCACCCTCTGTCCTGTAGGACTGTCTGCTATAGTGAAGCCAAAGCCCTGGGCCCCTTTCACAATGGTTAAGGTCATGAGTTCAGCTTGGGTGGCCCCAGAAGAAGCCATTGATACATTATCATCATGGGCAGGTGGTGGGAATGTGCTATCAAGCTGACTATCTGCTGGAATGGAGTGCAAGGAGTGTGGTGGTCGATCTGTTACGTCTGGAACAGACTGAGAAGTCCTAGAAATGTATTCCAAATAAGTTTCATAGTTATGTCTTCCATTTACCACTACCGGAGGCCTCTCCATTACTGCAAGGGGTGGCACCATGCTGTTGGCAGGATCTTCAGGATCAAAGGGCAAAGGGTATCCACGACATAGCACCAAGTTGACACTCTGACCAATAGGAACAGACTGGAAGAGTTTGACTACATCTGCGTGAGTATGTCCAAGGACACAAACTTCATTAATATAGACAATGACATCACCTAGAAAGAGAAGAAAACATAGTGACAACATGAGACAACTTCAGTTACTGTATATGCAGTTCAATACTTTTTTATGAGATAGAACTCTACTACAAAAATAAAATAAATTAGATCAATATACTGGAGACAAAAAAGTAAAGCTTGCCTGCCAGGAATGTAATACAAATAGATGATGACAGTACTATTTCTTTTTGTGGAAATTCACAGCTGTAGAATTAAGCTGGATCCAGACATACACCTTTTCTTAACATTTCTCCCTTAATTTTTCAAGTACTTGCTAACTACTTGTGGACTTAACGATCAACAAAGAAGGATTCAAGACTGTGCATGCATGTGCATAAGAAAATACTTTTTGCATTGACCATTATATTGACATTTTCCTATTAAATGTCATTACTTTCCATCAGACATACAGGATTACTACAGTAATTTCCTATTCTAGGCAGAAACTGAACTGTATCTTGCATATCATAAATATGTTGAGTGGCATTTTGCTATAGCCACGATGGTTCAAGGACAATGACAGGACAAATTTTGTATGTAGGTATAATAGCTTTTTAGTAGAAAAATCTACACAAATGTCTGAAAACCAGTTTAATATTTCCAGCAAACCAGCTGGTTAAATAAAGATACTACCTTTACCTACAAATCTTAATGCATGTATAGTACAGAACTACTAGTATATATGAAAACAGAATGCTTTAAGTCAAGGGGCTATTTATGGATCTCCATTGCTCATGCACTTATTAGCTTCTGTTACTGAAAAGTGCAGATATAAGTTCAAGTTCCTTCTTGTTGTTTGAATGGATCTATTTATTTATAGCCATAAATAATTTTTTACTTTACTTTTAAGGTGCATATGAAAATAAAAATGAGCAATCAGTACAAATTATATTCAGAATAGTTTGATGACCAACAGCCAGTTTCCACTTTAATAGAACAGTTTACATCTTTATAACAAAGGAGAAGGATGTTCGGGTAGAGAACTCCACAAGTTTTTTGTGTTTTTTTTTCTACTGTGAAGATTGTTTTCTTATCCTACCATTAATTAGGAACAAGAAATCATTTATACAGACAAACTGTGAGGTGTCTACAAGGTATATAGTTCAAGAATTGACCTATCATAATGTAACATTTTTTAATGGTATTTGAAAATTCAGCAATAAAATGAGAATGATTTAGGAAGGATGAGGTGGTTTGTGTGGAATTGCTTCAAGTGTATTTATGAAATTGTGTCTTTCAAGTACTTCAATCAAAAGATCTAGTCAAGTAAACTGAGGAAAACAGAGTACTATCAAAATGCCAGTGCAAGGGCTACTTCTATGTGACAACAAAAGCCAAAGGCTGTTTCTATGTGAAAGTGAAATGGTCAATTCCCACATGATCAGCCTGTCTAGCAGCCTGACAGTAATTAATTGCATACGCATGAACTGGGATTAAAAGAAAGATTTCTTCAGACTGTGTCTAGGGAAAAAATGCTAATAGAGATTGTCTAAACGTTTGTGAATATTATTCACAGAAACCTTAGGAACTGCAAATGCTGTTTTAAATGTGCATCATAAATAGATTTCAAACTGTAAGCAAAAGCAGTAAGCTCACTTCATAGGCAGTGCTGAAAGAACTCCAATGCTTCTGTCTCAAGCAGCTGAGAGTAAAACAGTTTTCAAAAGTCAAGATTTAAAATAGAGAAATAATGTACTGTATTAAATTATTGTGGCAATGGCTGCACCCACTGTGATTTGATCATCCCCTGGTATAGAAAGATCTTACCTGCATTCTCATCCCTGGCTTCTGCATTAGCAGTGAGGCTGACATTGCTCATAATAGGACTGATACTGTCAAACTGAGACCTCTTCAATGCATACTCCTCTTTCAGTAGCTTATGCCTTAATGGTACCCTTGCAAATTTTTAATCCATGCAGTCTTTATTTCCCTGAATGTTGGCAATGCAGATATGTGGTGGGAGGAGACCAATCTGCTTGTTCATCCTTTCTAGCAATACTTAAGCAGGGTGTAAAAGGAATAATGCATTTATTGTGTTGGGCTAATAAATCATGTGTCTGTTTTCACACCTTCACTTTATGCATTTGTACAAGATCAGCTATGATATAAAACAATACAGTTTTCATAAATCAGAAAATCAGATAAACTAATTGACATTACACAGGTCTCCAGTGAAAAGCAATGAGCTTGTGTACAAGGAGTGTTGTCAAGAAACATATAGGCCAATTATCCTCTTTCCCCAGCCACTAAACAGGCAAAACTGAGCATTAGAAGGTCTTGGGTAAGAACTCCTTCTTCAAATAATGACCCTCCATTATCCCTCAAAAGACATCAGAGAACTCTTCAACATTTTCTGAAATAACATTTTTAAGGGTCTTTGTGGTTTATTCCTTGTGGAGGGATAAAAGGGGTTAATTTCAGAAATCCTTCAAATAAATCAATCTCTAGATTGCAAGAGTTTCTTGAAATCTAACTCATTTTCCAGGCTGAGAGTTCCTCATTGCTGACACAGGGAGAAGTACCCAGCATTTGGTAGGAAGACAGAGATAAGTTAAGAGCATTAGAGAGCCAGTGCCATGATAACACAAAGTTCAAACCTCTCTAAGAAAAATCCCTGAAAGATTCCTGAAGTATTTTTTCTGCCTGTTCTGTCCTGCTGCTTCTAATAATAATGAATGCACATGGACAAGCATAATAGCAATCCCTTTTATAATTCCTGCCTGATTTTCAGAGCAAGCCATAGTCTGCCTCCAGAAATCACAGTTTCACAGTGAGTGGGTATCTGAAGTTATGCAGAACATTTATATTAAGCATCAAAATGTCCTTAGCTTTTAGAATTAAACCTACTAAAATGATTGGCACTTGCTTACAGAATCACTGAATGATTCAGGTGGGAAGGGACCTCTGGAGGTCATTTTGTCTAATCCCCCTGCTTAAGCAGGGTCACTGAGAACCAGCTGCTCAGGATCATGCCCAGGTGGTTTTGGAATATCTCCAAGGAAGGAGACTCCACAACTTTTCTGGGCGACCTATTCCAGTACTTGGTCACCTTCATAGCAAAAAAGTGTTTCCTGATGTTCTGATGGCACCTCCTGGGTTTCAGTTTGTGCCCATTGACTCTGACCCTATCACTGGACACTACTTGAAAGAACCTGGTTCCATCTTCTTTGCATCTTTCCTTCTGGTATTTACATATATTGGTAAGATCCTCCTGAGCCTTCTCTTCTCCAGGCTGAACATCTCTGTAGTTCAACATCCTCACTATCAGCTGCTCTCCCCATTTTTTAATTCCTCACCAGTCCGTACAAACTCTACACATGCCATAGCAATCCTATCTCATTACGTAATTACCCTTATTTTTAAAATAAAAATTATTGAATTATAATAACTTTTTTAAGGAGACTGCAATATAAGATGACTATAGCATATTAATACTGAAGCACTTAAAACACCTGCAAAGAAAATTCTAACCTATTTCTTTTAAAAAGGAACATTAAATTAACTGCTAAAACGTATCAAAGCTGTTACCTGGGGAGAAGCACATGCATATAATAACCACAGCTCCCGATTGGAAGAGCTAAATTTAAAACTGACCACCTTGTTATTAGCTCTGTAACAACTTTATCTGATATATAGTACTGTGGCAGTCACAGTGAATATGAAAAGAGCTGCTGAGAGACATAATGCTCAGCTGCCTCTGCACTCAGAAATAATTTCAGGACCACTTGCTGGTATGTGAGAACATCGAACAGCCCATTAAAATATCTCTGTTCATACTGGCTGTTTCCTAGTCTTCACGTTATACAGAAAGTTTCAGCCATGTGCCAACAAACTCTGCAAAGCTGACAGGTAACCACTATCCACAGATCTTTTCACTCACTGGACTCTAGGATAAAAATCAGGGTAATGGCAACTGTTATTTACTAAATCTGACAAAAAGTTACACTAAAATGTATTTCTAGGCATTCAGGCACTCAAACTTATGTTACATAGGCCTAAAATTTCCTCTTAATGAAACCTGAGCAACAAATGTAAATCAGCTGTTTGTCACATTTGAAAGCGAGCAATTCTATGAAGCATCATTGTAGAAGTGGTTAACTCAGGCTAAAATCTGTCCCCATCATTGGAAGAACTGAGCATGCTGGCTCTGAACTTGACTTCCTCTACAAAGGCCAAGAGAAGGATGTGACAGACGTGTGTCTGCAACTTTACCCAAGAATTAGATCTGTTGAGTAAGCAGGTGCCATTTTTATACAATTTTAGAACCCATTTTAATTCTACTGTGACCCAATGCACATGCCTAATTAAAAAGCTGTCTATTCAAAATTTTTGTGCTTAACCAGCATGTATCATGTAATTACACTCAGGCAGATGTGGATTAGTAGAAGAAACTATTTACATTTTATTTGTATTTTGCATATAGTGGTAAAAGCTATTTAAATAGATGCATTTAACTTTTTTAGAGAGAGGAATAAAATACATTCCAAAAAAATCTAAAGACCTTGATTATTTGCTGATCCAGTAAACATGAAAAATTCCAGATTAAATATGTAAGTAAAGCAATAGCAAAAAATTCTTAAATGAATGCTGCTCATAAAGTGCTAAAGAGTAGGCAAATTCTCTTCCTAGCTAGACAGTTTTTCACTTCTTCAAGCATCTGAAAGCATAGAATGGATGTTCAAACTGCCACTTTACAAAAAAAGTAATTATTTAAAAGATGATAAGTAATTTGTAAGCAAGGACACATAAAAAGAAAAAGGTCCAATATTCAAGGCAGCCTTTTATTTACAAATTACATAAGCCTGTTCTGTCTAGGCTTTGCTTGCAGGAACTACTTGCGCATCCTGAAATGCCTGGTGTGAATGAACTGCATGACAAAACATCAGAGGATCTGAAAAGCAAGATAAAAAATGCATGCCATGTTTGCATAGCTATTTGGGATCACTTTGAAAGGTGTCAGAGGCTCATGCAGAAGCAACCCCCCTTTTTTATTTTAGAAAAAGGAGGTCAAAATTTACAACACATTTGCTTTTGTATGCAGAACATTTTATTTCTGTACGCAGAGCACCACATTTATCTAGGTAATGGCTCCCAGGAGGAGGAAAGTAGCCCAGCCAGCCTCCTGGTAGCCAAGAGGCATAAGGGGATGGAAAAGCATGATGCAAATACCAAGCAGGCCCTGTTCCCCCCTGGGAATACTGGCACTGGGCAGCCTGCCCCCGGCAGAAGGCATTCTCAGCAGCACTGTGGACTGCACACCACTGCAACTGCTAGCTCTAGACATGAACTGCCAGGAAGGAAAGAGTGAGATGAATGAGGTGAGGAAATAGATGAAGCATTTACAAAGAGGCTGCAGCACAAGGACAAATATCTTTATATGTTGAAATATATATACATAAGTAAGAATTTTTAGCAACAGGCAGTCATGTTTTGATTGTGAACTCAAATGGTTAGTAGAGCTTTTTTCCTTTTTTGAGTAATGCTAGCACTATGAGGACAAGCAATAACCAATCACTCACTAAACTAATACTTAGTGAAAGTTACAGCACTGAGTTGGACACTTTAAAAACCTGTACAAAGACAGATGAGTAGGATTAGCCTCCATTTTAAATCTATAGAGGTACAACTTGAAAGTTCATTTTGAATTTAGACACATTGTGGTTTCTGGTGACATTTCCTGTGACTGAAGTGGGCATTACTGCCAGAACTGGGGCAGGTTTATAACTCTGTTATCTATTTACTAAGACCATGATTTTAATAATTTTTTAGTCTGTTTTTCTTGCCACACTTACAAGGAGTGCTCATTCAGGTGCCTAACTTCAGCAGCTGGCTCTCTGAGATCTGATTTCACTATCAGGCAGGTCATAACTTCATTTAAAGCTAAGACTAATTATCTTTGATTTGTGGATTTTTTGTGTATTCATTGTTGAGGTCCATGTTCTGTTGACTGAGTTCAATTGGAGCTGCCAGCACTCAGCATCTCTGAAAATGACTGAGCCAAATCATGGATGTGGAGCCAAACGCCAGGCACCAAATCTGAAGGTGTTGCTGTGATGGATTGTTTAGCAAGTTCAGGCTATTATAATAATATGCATCTAAATGCTTCCCATGAGAAATGCTTACAATTGCCATTGCCCCAGATGCTGCTGTTAACACTCTAGATTCACTCCCAAACTTTATACTGAAGAAACTGACTCTGGCTAAACATCTTGTGTCCTTAATCCTGCCAGTTGTAACAAACCATGTGCTCATTCACTGCTTCATACTAGTTATTAGAGCGTCTACTGTTTTACCAAACCAGAAACACAGAATATCTATATGTGTATTCCTATTTGTACATACATACAAATCCTCAAATCTTGCTGTATCTTGAAAGCAGTCCACTAGCTTTACAAGGTCAGCACCTTCCAGAGATAGAGACAGATGGTTCTGGAGAAGTCTGAATTAATACAGGTTAATGCTTTTATGTAAAATGAAGCATTATATTTGTATCCTGCAGAATTTAAATGTATCAAAACAGTTATATAATTTCCAGTTAAATAAGTGGATTTTTACAAATAGTCTACTATATATACATACCTCAGTTCACTTAAAATGGAGTAAACTTTGATTACCAATTAATCAACAAATACAAATGTATGACTAGTGTATGAGTCATTTTGTACTTAAAAGTTTTATAAAGGCTGTTCAACCTTTAGGGTGATAGATGCTTATCTTCTATATTACCTTTATTTTATGGTTTTTGATAGTAAAATCATCAAGAGAAAAGTTATCTCCACTTCAGAAAGCTTTTCACATCATTTCTATACCAAAAATCCACTCAGGAGTTTTTCAGGCACGCATAAATACATTACTTACTTTAAAATTGTATGGCAAAGAGAAATAGTGGAGTTCCTTTTGGTTTTCTCAGGTTTTACTATATTTTTCCAGGTTAATAGAGGGTAATGTATTATCAAACTGACCTTCCTTCCAAGCAACTGTTATCTTAATATCTCTAGAGCCTCTTTCACTGCCAAGTACTCATTTTCAAGGATAATATATTTTTATTCTTTGCAAAACAATTTAACACCTTCTCCACTGAATAATGTATGCTTTCTTTTCCAGCCTGAACACTACACTGAGTCTAAACTAAAAAATTCAGCTTGCATAATAATTTTTTTGTGAGATGAAGAGGAAAAATCATTAACGAAAGTTCCCCCAACCCCTTCTTTTAAGACTGTTTTATAGCACACAGGAAACTCCAGCCTTATAATGGCTAGGAAAAGGTCACTTTTCACCCTTACAGCTGCATGGCTAAGAATCACATTCTCCTTTTATGAGAATTATCCAATCTCCCACTAGCTATTCTGGCTCCTTGTATGTCTCATTCATCTTCTCTATTTTCTGTTTTGGTTTGTAATCTTTGTGAGAAAGGGAGATGAGAATGTGCAGTACTCTTGTACGGTTTATAGCACCGAGGAGTCACCATTTCCACTGCAGTAAATATTTGAACAGTAATAACACCACTGCAGGGTAAATACTCAATCATTTTCCAGTGTAATATAGGAGTTCAGCTTAATGCTTGGATCCCAACACTTGCAACGAACTAAACTGTGTTATGGATACATCAATTACTGCTCAATAGTCGAATCTCAGATTTTATATATAAAGGTGCATTAATCCCCTGATGTGTATAAGGACACACCATACCTTCCTCTTTAGAAAAGAATTAGTTTTCTGAATGTTTGAATTTATTAATTTGTTAATCTGCTAATGAATAAAAGTAAATTCAAATAGGTTATTATAAATGTTTGTGATCCTGTATCAGACTACTTGTTCAGACCGAAAAAGAAGTCTCAGTGTGTCTGCCATCTCCTAATGTTCTCACTGAGAATCATCCCATGGGTGGCCTGTAGTTAAAAAGCCCTTCCAAACATGATCGCCGTATCTAGTTTTCTCTCAAGAGGATACCACTTACTGTTATTTGCTCCTATACAATATCTCTATCCTGCTCCTGACATAGTAGGTAGTGTCATCTCTCCTGAGTGTGTCCACCAAAAATTGAGAGCAAGTTGTGGTCTCCCTTCCAATTGGAGATATTAGCCATAGTGACTGTTCTTTCCTGCCTTTAAAAATGTCCTAACTGCCTGCATCTCTAAGAGCCCTGTCCTGCTACAGGCAGGCACAAAAAACCTAGAGCATATTGGTGAATCCTGCTCCAAAAATTAATGTTTTAAAAATGGATGGAATTTGTATCAAAACCTGCATTTGTTCTTTTTGTTTCTTATGACAGTTCAAGTATGAAATGATTAATTTTTCAGGCTTGCGTGCACACAGTGCTCACATACATGCCCCGCCAGAAAGCAATTTCCAGACAAAAAACACAGTATGGTGTCAACTGTATATATGAGAGATTTTTAGAAATACAGCAAAATGACACAGTCATTAATGCCAGTGGGGATTACAATCAGAAGAAATTCACCTGACGTTAAACTGAAAAAACCCCAAACAACCCTAGGTATAAACACGAAAGCAGGGCTCCTTGTCTATTTTAATTCCGCATTTGCTATAATATAGAAGATAGAAGTTCATGAGAAGAAACCCCAAATTGTCTTTATGAATCACTCAGACCAAATCTGGGGCTGCTGACACTAACAGGAGAGGCAACACTACAAATAATATTGTTCTACCAGCAAAGTTAAGCATGGCTGGGTGAATGAATTCAGTGTTTGTCTGATATAGTGTGTTTTGATTTCATGGATTTTACAATGGATATAAGAGGCAGAATGTGTACCTGTACATAAGACAATAAACCAATTTATAAAATAGAACAAGCTTTTACAATAATTAAATACGATGTAGTAAATGTCATAATTACAAAATATAATTATAATTTTATCTCTTTTCTAATTTTATACTACCAAAAGTTGGTCTTTTTCAACCTAATTAATATTTAGAAGAATGAATGACAGCATTTTCGATCTGGCAGTCCCTTAGCTTTTCTCAGCAAGGAATTCCAAAATTGTTTAGCCTTGGAAAATGTTATATATATAAAGATGAACCAAACAATCAATGTATTTCATGTCCAGTGAACCTGGAATACTGTAAACTACTAATGAAATATTGCCAGGACTGACTCTTCAGAGTTAATAAATAAGTGGAATTACAGTTAAACATTGTGAAGAAAAAAATTCTGAGAAGTTCTGTCATTTTACTTGCATTGAGAAAGGAACTATCCAGTCTTTTCACTGTCACTCCAAAAATACATATATTATTATCCCACATGAGAGAACTATTGTAACAGCACTGCTAGCGTGCTCATGGCAAGGACTATTCTGATTGACCTGGGACAGTGGAGAAGGTTTTTGCAATAAAAAAGTCTGATACCATGCCGTCAATGCCACTATCGTACAATTACTAACAATATTGCTATTAATTATTTAATACACTAGGGATAACTAATGTGAATGCTTCTCTATGGGCTTATTTTTTATATAATAAAGATCATAAAAAGAGAAGACACTAATTTTGGTATTTTCAGTGACCGTATACATTTTCTTTCTCAGATTTCACTGTTCTCCAGGATTTATTGCAATGACCTGTGGATCAAATGCTGAATACCATAAAGCACTCTTAATAGAACTCATTTGAAAGGTAATTCTGGAAAACAGAGCTATGCATATTTTCACATTTATTCAGGTAGCTTCAAAAAAAGCAGGGACATAGAGAGTCAGTAGTCCATCTAGTCTAAAAACAGAGATAGTGTTTTGGATTCTGAGGCATTACTGAAATTTTATAACAGCAAATATAGATGTTTCTCTGGTGCAATGTTGCTACTAACCATTTTCTTCCAGCTGTGTTCACTTGGGCTTGAAGGCACAGGACAGCCTTTATTCTGACAGAGCTGAGACCATCTGCCTCTAGGTCCAGCATTAGGCTGTTGCTATAGGAAAGTGCTCCATAGCACCAGAGATCCCACAAAACCAGCCTAGCACAAGAGGGCTGGGAATAGTGGAACTGATAATGTCATTTAAGTGACATGGAAATAGAGAAAAAAGCAAATAGTAGCAGCAGTGGAGGGAGAAACATAATGATGTGGAGAAAATGTAGAGTAAGTCCTTCTGGTATCAGTGCCTACTGTCCCTCATGCTAGCCAAGAAAGCTGAAAGGCATTTCTATATCTGCACAGTCCTTGCCTGTCAGTAGATAATCTTACAAGGAGCATGTTCCTCAAACCTATTAATGACTCTGTCCTGGCATTCGAAAAATGATACCATCATTAAAATGAGTTATGTCAAAGCTGAGGTTTAGGTCTGGTTGCAAGTCTTGTGCACACACAGGGAAGAACTGTTTGCACATAACAAATGTGCTTCTCCTCCACTGGAGTCTCCTCAGGTTCTACTTTGGATTACAAATAAATATTTTCCCAACAGTTCTTGCCCGTTCTCTACATTTCTGCCAAAGGGTTCTCCCCTTCCCCTCAACTATGAAAAGAAGAACAAGTACTTGTCTGTGTGGTTATTTTTGTGTAGTTGAAGTGAATGTGAAAAAGTAAGACTGTTTAATATGACTGATAATATATTCTTCTTTTTTACTTTCACAAATAGAATTCACTTGGGAAGGATTCTCTCGAGGCATAAGAAAGATTTTGAATATCTAAGTAAGACCCAGATGTGCTCAGATACCAACAAGACATGAAAGAGATTAAAAGCTGTTGCTATTAAAAGAGAAATTAGTTACGTGAGCATTCTGCAATTTCCTCAAATCCCTCATTCTCCCAAATTAAAAAACAGACGTGCTGCCTAATTCAACCACAAAAATACAAGATGTGCCTTCATTTAATGGCAAATTAATACTGTTGCATCAAATTGACTTGAATGTAAAGAGGTTAAGGAAAAAAGAATAAAAATTATATGAGCTTAATGTGATTTCTCTCTTTTCCAGCTAAATCAGGATTTAAAAGAGCATCTAATTCCATCACTGATAGCAATATATTAGTAAGGCTATAGTGCATGAGAAATTTAAATTAGTCTGAAGGAGGAGGTTTGATATCTAGCCTGTCCCTAAAAACTGCTATAGCAAGATGCAGAGGTCACAAAAATGTCATAGTAGTCCATGTCATTTCTAAGACTTGGGGGAAGAACTTGCTGCCACTGCAAGAAGGAGTAAAAATCTTGCTGAAGTCTGTTGAAGTGGATGCAATTACATTGTACAAGGCATTTATGCATTACTCTGCTTGTCAGCTGCAGAGCTGCTGCTCTTATGGCCACAGGAAGGCTGTCAGGCACTGCCTGACCACACTGACTTCCCTCTTCCAGTCTTGACTCACAGAGGGATTGTTCCAAGTCTCTTTTATTATATCTATTATATACCCCAAAAGAAAACTTTCAAATTTGGAAAATGAGAGATTAAAGGTTGTCTATGTGCATCTGATGTGTTTGCATTGGGCAAACAGATTTTGATAGTCTTTACTGAGATTACACTTCACACTTTATCCTTTGCTGTAGGCTCTTTGTTCTAGTCCCTCCTTTTTCCTGTACTTGGTTGGGCTCTTCCTCTCAGCTGCATTCCAGTTATGTGCGTGAGAGAGAGAGAAAGGGAGAGAGAGGGAGAACCTGATGTTCATTTTATGGCCAGTGCCACTCCTGGACTTAACTGGTGGAAGACCCATATCAGGGAAGGTCTGCCTTTTTCTGTCAACCCAAGATACAGCATGTTTCAACACTGAATTCACAATGGAAGAAAATTAGCTCCTAATTCTAACACACACATGCAAAATGAGGCTAACATCTACATGTGGATATAGTTCTATGTGGGAAAGTAAAAATCCATATCCCTGGGAACAGGCTGATCACTGTAAAAGTGACTGCTCCATGGCAGGGAAACCCTCAGTGATATATCTGTAAAAATTTGATATGAAGAATTAATATGACGGTTCATCTACCTCCCCTAGTTCCTAGAAACAACTGCATTACATTTTCTGTTTATTTTATATATATATATATATGTATATATATTCACACATGCACTTGTATATTTTTACACAGAGATCCACCTTCAGTACACCTACCCACAGACATACACATATAAAAGCACTTCATCATGCACACTTAATATCTCCTATTAGTATTATAAACCAATGTTGTATTAGTATCTGTGCAACACTTTTAGACACATCCAGATACCTGCACTACATAAAATATGCATAACATTGTTTTATAATGGATTATCTCTAACAGACTGTCATTAGAAAAAGAATTATATATTTGTAAGTGTGACACAGAATTGGATGACTAAAGTGGAACTCTGGCCTTTGAAAACGGCTGTATAGGGGACTGTTGTAAAAAGATCTGGGTGCTGTGTGGTCTTGGGGAGTGCTGATATTGGTGTCACTGCTGGAGCACCAGCAACACTGCACCACTATACCCATGCCTATGCATGCACTGCAAACATGCATGCTACAGTTTGTTTCTTCACTGAATTTTCTTAAGTTTGCATTATTTTCAATTTGAACTTCTAAACCCAAAAATTTATTTGCCAACACTTTTGGAAAAACATTATTTCCAGTTGTCTTGAAATTACATATATTGCTCTAGCATGCAGAATTCTTTATTCTTGTAGCAAATAAAACATTTAAAATATCACAATCCTGCACAATCAAAAGATAGTGTTTACAACATTGTACAGTTTAAAATAAAAATCCATCAGCTTGGCCTTTTGGATGGAGTAGCATTTTTGACATGAGCAATTGTTCAACTGCAATTCTTACAATCTGTATTTCCCAAACCAATTCAGAACTACTTTTTAAATAAGCAGGAACTGCACTAGAAACACTTGAATCTCTTATATAATAGTCAACTGCATTTCTTTTTGATGCAATCAAGTTTGGCCTAAAAAAGATACTTTGTCTGATATACAGAAAATAATTGGAATAAAACAGACTAAACAAATTGCTGAAAACAATCTACAAAAAAAAACCCCAGAAGGCTTTTTTGAACTCTGAGAAATGATCCTGCCTTTTACAGAGGAATCTACCCCTAAACCCACCTATTAATTATACAAGGTTAAATACATGGGTGATTTCTGATGCCAGTGATGTGGTCTGACAGGAGGCAGTATCTGTACTGTGTCTGGATATCTTCCTCTCCAGTTGCCTGAGAACAACCTGCCTGAGCCCACCAGGCTGCCTCGTGGTGCATGGACTTTTCTAGAGGTTTCAGTGGAAGAAAGTCAACCAGGCTCCATCAAACAAGATGGGTACTGAGAGCCTTGGCTGAGGCTCTGGCCAATATCAGGGGAATAATCATAGCAACATGCTAGTGATGATGGTGTGAGTAATGTCGCCCTGCAAATCTAGCATGTCTTTCATTCCCATACAATCAAAATGATGTTCATATTAAACTATAACCTGTACCTCTCCCTTACAAGACATGAAAACACTGTCAGGTTCCCATTACTACTTCAATTTCTGCTTTTTCCATTTTCCCACCTTTTTCTGCTGCCTGCTTTCTCTGAATTGCCCCAGCATGAAACCACCAATTTTTCCTGTGCTCTTTCAGTCTTTTACCTTGTTACAGGCACCCTCAGCTCAACCCTGTCAGTTTATGCAGAGCTGATGGGTTTGCAGGACTCAAAGACATGATTTCAGGCCAATTATCATCAACTGCTGATAGCCTTTGCTTATTGAGACTTGTTATTTTGTGTACATACAGGTGGAATAGAAAAGATCATGAATAACAGAGCAACAGCATAACCCAGCATGCTTCATGACTCACTATTAGCCTATGAATAAATTCTCAAGGAACAGACCTATCAAGAAAAGTGTCCTATATTACCTGACTTTTCCCCAGCACTACCACAGGTGATGTTCAGTATAACAAAGAAAGTATCAGTAAATACTGCATACAGCGGTGCTGATTTCAATGTAAAAGAAATTAGTTGAATACAAAGAATTTTAATTTACTTTCGTTAAGAGCTGAAGAAGCTATACATCAAAATGAGTGAAAGTTCCAATGTTTAAAATATCTATACTCACATCACTGCTCTCAGACCTTTCTTGCAGAGCTCCTTCTCTTCTTTTCTTTAGTACCTTGCCCTCCTTTCTCCTGCCTCCTTCTACACGCACACACACGCATATAAACACCCACTCTCCAGCCACTTCTGAGCATAAGATTACTGCCTTTTTTCCCTGCCTCCCTGCAGAAGAAAAACAAATTATCACATCTTCAGCTCCAGCAAATCCTAGTCCAGTCAGTTTTCTCCCAGTTCTATACCCAGCCTGTGTAAACGGGACCCTTTCTTGCCCCCCCACCACACCACCTCCTGACACTGATAGCTGAGACCTGGCAAAAATCCTGAGCTCCAGTCACAGAATTTGTCTAGCTCCTGTACACAGTCCTCCCTCATCTGAGCATGACAGAGAAGCAGCATTTAGGGGAGGCTGGCACTGTTCCCCTGTGATCTCTATGGAAAGAGGAGATGAGCAGAAGTGAGTGCTGCCTGGGCAGCTCCTTGCTGCATGCACAGAGCAGACAGCATCGTGTCTCAAGCTCCACCTCCATCCACCAATTCAGAATCAATATCCCACTTAGGTGACTGCTGGAGGGGAAAAGACTTCTGTGGGGCAGAGAGAGGAAAGGCTGGATAAAATTTTTCAGGGGCTTCTTGCTTCTCATCAGGATTAACTTCATGCTCGCTTACTGGTTTGAAAAGTGCTCCTTATGTTATTGAGAAATTTTCATTACAGGTTTTTAAATAAACAAGCCATTTTTCAAAATGTCAGAATCGTCAATTACAAAGTGGCAGTTGCATAAGTGCTGGAATAAACTTTGCTCTTCTTTTAAAGGCTATGTGAACAGCTAAAGAGGGTCAGATGAGAGGTGCATCCATGCTAATATCTTGATTCTGGAAATAGACAGTGAAAAATGCTTTAGAAGTGAACTCATAGCAAAATTGCCTGAAATGTCTCTGTAACCCCATTAGTTAAAGGTTCACAAAGCTCCTGGAATATGATTTATATGCCTGGAAATGTTTCTTCATCTTAATGCAACTCTGGATGTTTTTACTTTATGCCATGCATCAAATGAGAAACTTAGAGCACTGACAAAAAATAGACCAATAAGGAATTGAGTAAAGAATTCTAAAGTTCTAAAATGACTGTTTCTCCTTTTGGATGGGGAAATTCAGGTACAAGGATGTTAACTAATTTGTTCAAGTAAAATATTTGCTAACTGCCAAGAAAGATATTTCCCATTCTAAATATACAATAGAAATTGTATCTTAAAAGCCATTGCTTAATTCATCCTTAAATTTTCAAAGGGTTTAAAATTTGTGTTAAATTTTAGCTTTAAAATTTGTTCTCAATATTTAAAGGCAAATGAAGAGCTGAA
The DNA here is from genome assembly GCA_013401335.1 of Brachypteracias leptosomus. NCBI lineage: Eukaryota > Metazoa > Chordata > Aves > Coraciiformes > Brachypteraciidae > Brachypteracias > Brachypteracias leptosomus. Next base: position 42,955 of record VYZX01000470.1, read on the forward strand.
TTTCTGAACTGTCATATTTTAATATAGATACAGATTGTATTTGGTTGCATAAATATGGAGGCAGAGGTGATTATGCATTCTTCATCTATTTTATTTTTAATACAAACTGAAAAAACAATTTGAAACTTAGCTAAATATTCACTTTTGGTTTTGATACTTGAACTGTATAATAAAGTCCTATATGCCAAAACAACAAAATTAAAAGAAAATCAAAGGTGGCATGACTGATGACATTGAAAAGTACAATTTTAGATTAGTAATTTTCTTCGTGCAATATGATGCTCTCACTTTGTCACCTCTTCATATAAAAAGAAGCTCTTTCCTCCCTCCATGATCATTCCTCTTATTAAGAAATAAGATGTCATTATTTATTGAATGAAATAGTACATGAGAAGATGATGACTATTATTTTCAATGTATATTTTTGTCTGTTCATACAAATAGCCAAATCATGCGAGATAGATGTTAATTACATTTGATAGGAGAAAAGTTATTTATGCAACTGCAGCATTTTTGGCATTCACTGAGCTCATTGCACACTGCTTATTCAACTGGCAAGTTGCAAAATTTACAAAAATTTTCCTAGTAAATGTGACAATTATGACAGTATATTTATAATCTCCTGGCCTATGTTAAACAGCCTAATAGGAGAATCTCCAGATTTTGTGTGATGGAGTTCAGGTTGAAGAATGAATTTATGGGCTTATGAGACTTGTCATTCACACGTGTTTTGTGTATGACAATATGAACAGCAAAATGGGATAAAATTGTAGTTGTATGTGATAGTAGAGAGAAAAAAATAAATTAACATTTCTTCTGCTTTTGCATTTTGCATACTGCAATATGTATAACATAGTATGACACTTAGTATCCTTGTCTATGCTTTTGGCCTTTGTGGCCACATTTTTCATGGAATCAGACCATGTTTACCAACTGAATTGCACCCCAAGTGTTGGTAGTCTCAGCTGTCTGCTGGAGGCAACCTTTTCCTCCCTGTTGATACCGGCCTTGGTGATCTATGTTCCTCAATGTGATGCTTTGAACCTCATTAAGGTACAAAGCCTAAAGCTTGAGATAGAAGGTTCAAAACATTTCAAACTTATGGCAAACCTCAGGGCTAAAAACCAAGGCATGAAGTCAGAGACCACTGAGTCCCATTTGTACTAGTAATGCAAAACCAGAATAATTTCATCAAGTGAGACAGCATGTGAGGTTAAGACAAGAAGTTCCTAAGAAATTTTTTCTAATTATTCCTGTGACTTAAAGAACATTTTCAGAAGCATTTTTGAAATCCAAGTTAGATGCTTTGCTGTAATTGCTCTTCCAGCTTGTATAAATAATTTTAATTGAAGACTTCAAGGGAATAGCCAAATGACAGGGCTAAAAAGAATCAATAGCTCTCTCTGTACCTCGAGGAATATTTATGCAAAGTGGAATGGCTTTAATAGGAAAGATTTGTGCGTAGTGCTTAATGAATACTCAGTAGCTTGATAGATAGGCAACATGGACTCAAGTTCTAACTCTGTATCAGGCAGAACAGATAGTGGCATATGAATTTTCTGCACCTCGGGGAGAACACAAGGCTATTGAGTATCACACCAGTCAAACAAAGAAATCTGACAAGATGCACACAAAAACCTCAGAAGTAGACAGCAACAGTGTGCGGTATACAAAATATGGCTACATTTTTTTTTCAGTCTGGGTTCATATCTGTCCTGACTATCATTCAATGAGTATCTAACAATCTATGGAGTACCAAAAAAAATAAAAATGTGAAGAAAATGCTAAAATAGGAACATCATGGAGATTAGAATTCAGTAACTTTGTGACAGAAGTGGCCATGTTTCCCACCTCTTTTGTCAGCATAAGAAGAAATTTGCAGATATTACTGTGACCACTGTAGCAAGTTCATTTTATATGAAAACAATAGAAACACACACAAAATGGAAAATTAATATCAGAAAAAGTAGCAGAAGTACTAAAAATTTCTAGCAACCTAAGTGCTATGTTTGGTCTATCTACTTACATGCAGAGTTCAGTGAATTTCCTACTTTAAAATATGAAAGAAAGGGGGATTGAAAGACAGTTATCTTCCTGCTACCAAGTTCTTTACTGCTGTTAATACTCCTAAAACACAAGTATTCTTTTACTGTCACCATCAAACAATCAAAAACATAAGTCATATCCCTTCCCTCAACTAAAGTGACAGTCTCAGTGTGTGCTATCAAATAAATAGTAAAATTAGCATTGTTTTCTTTGCTTTCTGTTTGAAACCTCTTCATTATAATGTGGTTATAGTTCAGAGCTTTCCTCTGCAAGTAGGGGAATAGAAACTTCAATCCTGTAAAATTTAAGATTCACATTTAGCCACCTTTTGAAAACAATAATTAAGAGTTGATCTTTAAAGAATTCTGGTTTCATAGAGATAAAATTGTGAGGACAAGCAATACTGCATCAGTCTACCACGGGAAGATTCTCAAAAGTCAGGATAAATTTTACCCATATACCTATTGAACAGTTTTGGCATTAGTTATATGATGTATTCAGTCCTTTATGGTGAGAAATATAAGGTGGATTGAATGGAGTGGGATGCTGTGTACTGCACAAAGGAAAAAAACAGTGAAGTGCAGTCCCTAGATGTCCATTCACCTCAACTATGAACTGGCAGGCATCTATTAGCTCCATCCTCATGTGGGGTGTAAAGACCACAGTGTTCATATTGCAGTACCAGTCTCAATACCCTCTCAGTCTCCTCTCCTTGAAAAGCCAAGAAAGGAACACAAGCAGTAAAAATAACACAAATCCACACCAACTGGCCTGACATGGGTGGGAGAAGTTATCACTCTCCATGATGCCTGAAATACTTTTTGTTATTCCTGTTAGTTCCTTTCCAAACAGTTAATTTTCCTTCTCTTAACTCCACGGGGTTAATAACAACTTCTGAAGACAGAGAAATATCTTCAAACCTAGCTAGAATGAAATGGAGAGACAAAAGACCACTGCTGGTTCAGATGAAATATCCTAAGCTTCCAAGCAAAGCAAGGGTGCTAAGGGGGGCGTATAACACAAGCTGGTTCTATGTAAGCTGCTCCACTCTCACAGACCTGCCAAGTGTCATAAGCTTGCAGCTGCAAGATTGACACTTGATGAGGCCTTGGTATATAATAAAAGAGTGTTTTAGCCTGGAGATGCATAAGGATAACGAAAAGATACTCCTTCCTCAGCAGTCCAACAAGTAGTACAATCTGTCATGTTCCTAATGCCATGCTTTAATTGGGAGGCCAGTCTTCTGGGTGTCACTGGATGAGGTGGTGTCAGGCAAGTGAGCTAACTTAAATTTCATCCAGCTTCTGGTATTGTGGAAATGAAGTCCTACGTATGGGTGTGACCAGTTCTTCACTGAGCTCCTGGTCAGTGAGCCTCTGAAGATGACAGTTGTGGTAAACAGTTGCCTAGAAAGGGGAGGGAATATTGCAAAAGAGAATATTGTCAGATGGATCTTGAATGATAGCAAGCAAGAGAGACTTGAACTGCTTGAAAAAGAAGATAGGTACAGTGGTGTGTGGTCACGATACAATGAATTCTTTAGTGATATTATGACAGTAATATATATTTGTGAAAATGCATCCTTTTGCAGATGTCTCTAATTCATTCTGTCTTGAGTACCCTACATTTTGCAGAGGTTGTGAGATGTTAGCCTTAATGTGCAAAAATATGCATGAATGATAACTAGATAATTATTCCCTAAGCTTGGTGACATTGTAGGGTCAACCACCTGATAATGGTTTTAGTTTTGCTCTTATTTAAGTAAACAACAACATTTATGACTTTGTAAATCAACAAGTGTGCAGTGTCCCCAATTTGCTTACATTTTGAGTAATCTCAGCTTCTTGAAAAAATCATCATGTGTAGAAGATTGTTATGGATCTTAATGATAGGCCCATAGATAACAGCAAGCCCACAGGTCACTCCTTCCAGTATTTCTAATAGCTGACCTATTCCTTTTGGAGATCTCAGGTGCAGTAGAAATTCTGAGTACTAGATGTGTGACTGATCTCTAGACTCTAGATCTCTAGTTTCTAGGCTTCATCCTAATACAGTTATCTAGAAGTGGCAGATGTCTACTCATATGGTAGGTGTAGACATCTGTCTTGTAGACGTTTATATCTGTTAGTTGAACCTTATCTTAAATTTATGAATTTTTATCTCTAGAATAGATTCACTAATATAGTCAAGCTACCATTCCTGAGAGAATAACATCTTAAAAAGCCAAACTCTGCATTGTTTACAGATGATTTAGCATCTTGGAGCTGGACAAGTGTATGCTTGGCTGATGAAATAAAAGAACATGCTTGTCTTTTCTTGATTCACACTGTTGAGCTATGACAACTCATCACAGATGTATATATGTTTCTGGAAAGTTCAACCTGCAATGAGCATAACTATTCATCAGAAGGGTCATCAACAGACTTAATTAATCACTTGTGCACCATGTCTTTGAGCTGTTTCCTGGAAACTTTCACCAAAGGAAGTGGAACTTGCTGAAATGCACAGAGTGAGGATCTTTCCCAAGCTTGACTATGTTGGAGTGTTTCAGATTATCTAGTCTGCTGAGTAACCTTGGGAATTGCAGGAAAGTTTTTGCTTTTGCAGCTCGAGCTTTATCTGACTTAGCCGCAGGCCTAAATCTTTGTTTGCCTTAGAACAGCAGTCATTCAAAATCACTCACTGTATAAAAATCTTTTCATGTAGATGCAGTCTTTTACCAGGGACGTTCACTCAGCATTTTAATGGGATACAGGGGCCTCTTAAATGCAGACAGTTCTCTATCGGCAGCATGAGGCTTCAGACAAGACAAAGCGATGTAACCTCTCAGGAAAAAATGTGGTATCAGCTCCTAGGCTGTCCTGAGGTAGACAGAGATGCTGTGGAGTGTAATGTTCATATCCAGCAGCTTGATTGAGCTCCAAATGTTAAAACATGTCCTAGAAAGGCATTTGCAGTATTATTAACAGCCATTAGCTCACAGATGCTAGATTTACACAAGGGCATAATAACCCTTAGGAATTCTGAAACATCTGGCAAATGGGATCACAAATGTAATTTTGGCTGGTTTTGACTCATCCACTAAGATGTCATTTCTCTGAGTTTGCTTATGAGATTTGTTGTGGGTCTGGGACAACTATAGCTATCCCAGTGCCCAGGACTAGGTGCTGAGTGGTGGTGTTAGATCTCTAGGAACTCAGTTATGTCTTGTTGCATCTCAGTGCACTGAGTTTGCCTCACTGCTTTAATTCTTGCATAGCATCACAGCAATTCCAAGTCACTCTCAGGTAGTTTCTTCCATGTTCCCAGGGATAAAATCCAAAATTGGTTCATTTTAAAATCTGTAGGTCAAATCGCTGTGTTGTGATCATATTAAAGGGTGACAATAACATCTTACATAGATTCACCCTTCTATTTGAACAGCATTTGTATCTGACCCATTAATTAGATTTTGGGTGCAGTAAACCAAGCTTAAAATATTCATTTTCTATGAGCTTTTTTCTTTGACAATTAGGATAAATTACAGCATTGGTGTCTTCAGCCTGTGGCCAAGATCAGGTAAGATTAAGGAGATGGTGTCTTTTCTTCCTCTGTTCCTCCATATCCGATGCAGGTCTGAAAGACTAAGATTTTGTTTACCACTTGGCCAAAAATGTGTATCTGCCTTGCAAGTGAAAGGCTCCAGAGTTATATTACAGATGAAAGCACCAGCATCTGTGGTTATCCCTTGCATCCAGTTGCTTCAGAGATCATAGTGCCATTGTCCTCAAACTTTCTACTATGATACCCTACTGCCACAATATGATGTTTGGATCATTTATCAAAACCTTCTATGACTGTGATAACTGGAGTGCACATAAATTGCACAACACACTGTTTGTGTAAAAAGAATAAATAAAATACATTTTAAAAGCTCTAGTCATCATCTGTTGATGCCTACCTGACAAATAAAAGGTACACAGGAAATTTAAAATAGTTTTAAAACATAAGATTTTAACAGCTTTATGAACAAAATGCTGTTGATGGAACCTGGGCAGCTTCCACATCTCCGGTTGATTAGATTGTAAAATGGCTGAATGTAGAGAGAAATCCTACTTCAGGAAGTGTGAAAGGGATTGGATAACAGGAATGCAAGCACTTTGCTGAACAGTGCTTTTATAAATATTCTGAACATAAATATCTTTTTTTTTTTCAGTTTACCATTATCATATTTAGGAATCACTTCAAATATTCATACAAAACATGTCATTAGTCTGAAATTCTCCAATTACTTTACATCAGAACTCTGTCACTTTTTTCAAAAATTAGACATTTGAGGCCAAAATTTGTTCTGAGATGCAATTTTGTACATATTGGGCTCACTTAATTATAGGGTGATTATATATTTCAATGTACATTTCTGTCTTGCATTCTTAATATAATTGAATTAATTAACTCAGGAAAAAAAAAAAATCAATGTTATTTCTATGCACTTTAAAGCACATTTCCCCCATATATTCTCATCACAACTCATGACTACAACAATCACCATCAATAGTATTATGACACGCATATTAAATTTAAGCATCAAAATTTAAGTAAGTGGCAAGGATGCTCTCTTTTCCAGGGAAAAGAACTCCATATGAACAAGTTCACCAATAACCAGCCCATACTTCCAATGGATTAGCAAGTAACTATATTGAATGCTGGATCTGAGAATACTAAACCATGACAAACAAGGAAAATCACTCACGCAGTGTATTAAGTAATATGAAAATACGAGGAAAAATGAAGTCATCGTATTAAAAACTCCTGAACTTCAGGAACTCTGTGGTATCCTTTTTTTCATTTAATCAGTTAATTAAATTTTGCCTTTGGAAACCAAATTGCATTCAGTTAAAATGGCAACAAGAAGGACTAAATTTTTTAAAACCAATCCCAACAATCTATGTTGTACTTCTTTCTTATATTTTCCTTCTTTATATAAATTATCTGTTTATCTATTTGGCATAAAAACTGTCATGATAGCTGTAATATAAGACTTGAAGCAAGCTCTGTTTTTTTTTAAAACAATGTTTTTCATAACCTTCGCACTTCCTACTTGAGAAGTCCTAGAGAGTCCTACAGAATAAACTAGAGCTCTGGGTGATTTATTCCGACATGTGATTGTTCAGAAAATTCCCTTGCTACAATAAAAGAAGGATGAAAGGAGTTTTCCAGAAGAATCACTTGGGAGTGTTCCACCCACATTATCTGTGCCTGTGTGTGTTTATGTCTCTGTCTCCTGTACTGTAACATATTAAGAAGATCCTGCTTTGCTGCTGTGGTCTGTCACAGACCACACAAGACTGCAGTCACTGGTAACCGATTGCAACAGTGGAAATCCCAATTGGATCTAAAGAACAACAGTCTTCACCATGAGAGTGGTTAAGTATTGGATCAGGAGCCCACAGTGTCTGTGGGATCTCTGTCCTATAAAATTTTCTAAAGACACAGGGATGAAGCCCTGAGCAACCAGATCCAACCACAAAAGTAACCCTGCTTTGAGCAGAAGATTAGTGACTGGAAGTCCCTGCCAACTGAAATTATTCTATTTTTCTCTGCTTGTCAGGAGATGATACCTGGCTTGGAAACTGAGCTCATCTTCCTCCAAAAATGTTTCATCCATATATAAACCTGATGTGGCCATGCAAACCTTTAAGACAGTGGTTTGCAATCTTTATCAAACTGTCGACATGAAAATATTTCCAGTGGTGGTCCAGATCTTAAGAGTAACTTTTAATCTCTTCAGAGGAAGTTTCTTTTATTTAGTTAGTTTTCACAGATTCTTTATTAGTAGGCCACAGATGCCTACGTGCCCATATGCCACACTGAAAACTTTTGTTTTGATGTTTTTAATGAGAACAATGTTGAATCAGACTTGACTTTGATTATTTTGCAAAAGCATCCTCTCTAAAGAAATAAATTTGCACTTAGTAGTCTGTGCTCTCTCTGCCTGTCTCTTTTTCTTTCCACACACAGACTCCCCTTGAGTAAACAATCTATAAACCAAAGAACATCATATCCCATTTTTATGTAAGAGAATGCAGAGATCTTTCTCTCTTAAAATATTGTAAAACAGGAAAAATAAGCTAATTGGGATTATTTGAAAGAAAAATTACATGAAAATTTTATCTGAGAAGCTTATCTTCTCTTATAGAACAGTTGTTTTGCACATTAACACAGAAAGTCATATGGAAAAATCTATGCATTCAAGGAGAGAGTGAGACTCAGAAATCTATGTCTCATTTTACTTCTCATATAAAAGAACAGAGGGACCATCTTAATTACCTGTTTCCATTTTCCCATCTTGTGCTGCAGGCCCATCAGGAATTACACTCTTCACCTGGAGAAACTCATCTGGCTCATCCCCACCAATGATGGTAAATCCAAAACCCATGTTGCTTTTCTTAAGAGTTGTGCTGAGGAAAGTCCCCTTCAGCTGTGATGCATCACGGGTGAAGAGTGGTTTTTCTACATCAGTCAACACAAACAAGAAAGACAAAACTTCTCATCTAGTCACAACAGAGCGGGGACAGCAGATAACAATACTGGCTGACAGCAGGTGACAGTGTATGAAAACCAAGGAAATAAAGAGTGCAGGCATTCCAGGAAAAAATATTTGTGAGTTCATGTATTAACACAAGGCTTAAAATGTATGTCTTATCTATGGCAGATCAGCCATAAGTGGGGAGTTATAAATATTTTTTTGTATTAGAAATATATTTAGAAGTGGATATTGTGCAGCTAAAATAATTGCAGCAATAAAAATGATCTGTGAGGTAATTTTAAAACCTCTTTCCTAACCTATAAATTCAGCTTTGTCTACAAAGTTAAACATTCTCCATCATTTCCCTCCCAGCTGCAATAAGGAAAATGTCCCCTGGATATCTCACTCCATTTGTTAACAAGCAGTGCTAAATATTAGGTGAGCTCTTCTCTCCAAACACGTGGGGTTTTGGCATCCAACAAGCAACACAGGTAAGTGCTGTGCAACCTCCGCGTCCCGTCTCATGTGGCTCGGTGTGCAATGTGGGTGGCGGGGGCTCCCTGTGCCTCTTTCCTGTGCTGTGCTTGGTGAGGAAGGGTGGGAGGAGGGTGCAAAGATTGTGACTCCAACTGCTCTTCCTACACCCACAGTGGTGGGGCTGGGCTGGCCGGCAGCCGAAGACATACCGTGGAACCTGCGCGTCCCGGGGGGGTCGCGCCGGCACTGGGACAGGTCATTCACGCTGCGGGACCTCCTGGGAGCAGGGCGCAGGTGGGTGAATTTGGGTCTAGGTAAGGTTGATGAGGAGCTTTCTACTGTTGCAAAGGAGAACAAGCCTCATTCTCTGGCTATAACCTTACATTAAAATTTATTCATCTCTACCAACACTGTTTACTGCTTGTACAGCTTATTTTAAGCACATTAATCTTTGTGTTACTGAGAGGCTGCATTCTTGTAAACTCCTGTAACACAGTGCTTGAGGCTTTTAACTTAATTGATGCTTGCTAGATGAGCTAGCTTAGAAACATACCAAACATCAATTAACGGTAATTTAGAGAAAGTACAATTAATTATTTCAGTGTTGCCAACCTCAGGTACTCGAGAGAGAGTCATATATTCCCAAGAATAGAATTTATGATTTTATTTAGAAAATTACTTTGGAATTCTTGTTGTACTTTCTGTTTCTCAACCTTTAGGAAACACTAACTTTTCTGCCTTTTCTCCGCAGTTTTTAAGGTTAGAGTATTTTAGGTGGCTTATGAGTCCTGAAACTCTGGAAGCCCAGATATTTAGAGGAGAAAAATGCTAGGAGATAGGTGACAATGTTGTGAGAATTGGCAACACCACTCTTTTAATCAGACTGACAAAACCATTGTCACATAAACAGGAGAGCAGGATCTTTCATCTTAACTAAGACAGCTGACACGGTACTGTACCTCGGAAACCTTGGGCCTGCATAGGCTTTGTTCCAAGTTCTGCGTTGGGCATGTTATGCTGCTGTAGCTTCCTTTTTGCTTCTAGGACAGGGTTTTCAAATTGTGTTCTTCTATTTATGTGGCTGGAAAAAATTTGATTTTGATTAAAAGCTGGGTTCAGTTGGGGAAAATGTTCATTTTCACAGTAGGATGCTGTATGTGACTTAGTTGTGTGGTTAGAGAGTGAAACCATTACGAATCCCCAGTGGACGTGAGCATGTCCCTTATACTCCACACAATTTTGTTGGGGATGAGAAATGCACAGTCTAGGGCATTGCATAATGAACAGCACTGAGAAGTGTCCTATCACTTCAATACGCTGAACTCTGCTGCAGACAAATGGTTTTGATCTATGGGACTACATATTACATAGCAGTACTGCCAAAGTGTGCTATGACAGTTTTTCATGTCTTTAGCACAAGCATTGTTCAGTGAATGATTTAAAGGATCTGAACCAGTTTTGTGCATTATTTTGATTACCTGTAAGTGAAATTATTTAATCACTTACAGAAAAGGTAAAGCCTAGAACATAGATCACTTTTATGATTGCAGCTTAGAAATAAATCTAACATAGGAAATAAACTGAAGATGACTTCTTTGTAATTCTATGCTATATATCTGCTCAGCTTTACATAAAAATTGGATGCTGCAGAAACTAAGATGGTAGATTGGAACTACATAGATGAATATATGAAATATAAGAAAAGTTAATGTACATATTTTTTTCTTGATTTTTTATATTTCCTACAACGGGTCAATAAGTACATCTCTGTCATTACACCACTAATTTTCTTGATTGTGTTTAGAACTACTATCTTAACTACATAATGTCATCATATCCTTGACTTTAATTCTTCAATTTAAAGCTACATTTTATCAATCATTGAGTAATCCTACAATCCTGCTCTGTGATACATTTCACAAGTTTTCTGAAGAAGGCTAAACAATTTAGTAAGCTACATCGAACAGCTCCGCAAGATAGGATCATGGTAGGATCACAACTGAGAAAAGGGGCTTGTGCTGCAAATGTTCTGGGAAAATAAATAACTACAGAAGGGCAGGTTTTCATGCATGTCATTCCTTATTTGTTCTCACTGAGCTACTATGTATTGAGTTCCTCTGAAAATCCAATCCTAATCTTGGGCTTTAAGCACTTGGAGAGGTGACCTGAGAACTTTTGAAACTCTCTGATCCTAAAAAGAGTCAAATACCTTCAATTTATATTGAAATGACCTTTTATGCCACATTAAGCACTTTTCAGGTCCCCTGGGATTCAGATCCTACCACTGTTTCAAAGAAAGTAAGTGGCATTGCCATTAAGAAGTGAGGTAGAGGAAAGGCAGCAAGTCCTATGGGAGTACGGTACTCTTGGAAAATCAGGATTTGTGGCCAGAGCTAATGCAATGAAAGTATCTCCAGTCATGTAAAAGAATATTTGATTTAATGACAGGAAGTAAAAATTATAAATCCTGGAGTTGCTACTTTGTTAGCACGGTTATAACTCATTCAAGTGGCTGCTAACTTACTCTCATACTCTAAAATTTTCATTAATAGTTTCCTTGTAAATTTTAATCTATGCTGCAGACAGAGAAAGTCCCTTTTCTTTCATTCCTTCTTCAGACAGGCTGTTTAAGATTGTAGGCTTTAATTTCCTAGACTTTTGCTTTCTAGTTAGATCATGTCGTAATTCTTAGGATCGTCAGCACCTTAGACTACTGCAAACAGAAAAATATGATGGAAGGGAGACAAACTTCACCAGTTAAAAACGGAGAAAGGTAAGACTTACATGTATTAAATAGGGTAACTATGAACTACTAACATTAGCATGAAAAAGGTGATTTTCATGCTGCCACCTACCATGTGATGTATTTCAGTATTGTAAAGGAAATACTACTTTTGTCATTATAAAAGGCAGTGATGAAACACCACATGAAATACTACATAAATTTCTGATCACCCATAACCAAATAACATGAATCCATAGAAAAGGTTTTACAGGAAGAGCAGTGAGAATCTTCTATGATAGAAGACCAAAGGAGCTTTAGCTTTTTAGTAAAGCAGAATTAATTCTGATATATAATTGCATTCTATGAAAACATTTGGAAGTGAACACTAGAATGTATTAAAGATGTCAGGATTTCAGTCTTGAAATCTGTAGGCTGCTTACAAGCAGAAGTGTGAAATTATGAAACAACTTCCAATAGCAGGTATGGGGTAAAATATCTAGCTTGCTTTACATTAGCATTTGATAAGGTTAAAAATAGGCTTGATACATAGTGGGTTGAATTAATTGCTTCAACATAGGGAACATGTCTTCTTTTAGGGGTTCCGAAGACCTGCCCTGGTCTTCAGCTGTCTTTCTAAAAGAGCATGGGCTTCCCACAGCTTTTGTTCTGTATTATGCAATGGATATCCAAGATCACACCACAGATCTGCACTGAGGACCTTGAACTATGCTTAGTGTCACATAGGGTATATCTCTGCCTCTTGCGGGTCTATGTTACAACTTATACGTGGTTCTGTTATATAAAATAAGATGCGATAGCTAATATAGGATGTGTTCATGGCTCAGGGAACATCAGTTCATGTGGTACTGGCATCACAGCTAGAATCTGTTATCCACTGCCTCTCTACACTTCCTAGGTAGAGTTTAAGTTGTGATTTAGTCCATTTACACTGAAATGTCTTCTCTAATGACTATCTTGAAAATGACCTTTTTGTCCTAGCAGATCAGACAGGAAGCAGAGGTACTTGAGGCACCTCAAGTTGGTACAACCTTAATAAATCTTGGCACCAGTTTATTTCCATATTTTGACTGTTTTACGGTAGTAAGCAGTCTCAAAAGCACAATGTGAGAATTCCAACAAATTCAAACAATGTTAAAGACTGTGTCCAAGAGAAGTCAAAGAAAAGAAAATTATACTGATAAATAGTTGGTTTTAACTAGTAATAGTGGACTTATGTTCCTAGACTGATAAGACATGGAACATCTGTCTTTCATACAATTTTAAAGCTTCATGGCTAAATCAGAAAAAATGCTACTGATGAGTTTATCTGAGAAAGAAGTTATTAAGCTAAGTAGTTCCCTTGAAAGGACATTTCTAGCCTTTCATCTAGCTACTTCAATGGCATACAAAATAGATACTACTAACCTAGGCCTTAATAAGACAAGCCAAATGCGAGTTTTAGAGGTGGTTACAAATAAGTGCTTTTGTGGTTTAAATAGATTTTGGATGCAATCCAAAAATGCATTGCTCATTGCTCATAGTATCTAATTCAGTGAGCATTTCTAATTTTCTTCCTTTATTTTATACATTGGATATCAAATATGAAAGCCTAATCCAAAGACAAAAATCCAACTGATTTCTTTTAGCACCATTGTGGCTGTACAGAAGAATCATGCAGCCTATTATTTGCTTTCTAGCTCTAGGAACCCTAAATCTCCCTCTGCAGAGAAGAAGGGATAGCTGGTGCTGCTGTCCTTTGTTAACTTGCTGTATGCCAACTGGGGACAATCATCAGAGGTAGGATTTGGTTTGGGGCTGTATTTAGCTGTGAGGTTAAAGTACTGTTTTTTGTGTTCTAAGTAAGTATTGTCACCACCAGCCAGCCTGTATGATATAGGCACCATTCTGCCATCTCATCAGTGGATGTGGCCAGGCTAAGTTATTTTTGAAGTGAGCAGATGAAGTGACCTAAGATGAAGTTTCACATTAGATATGCTTAAGACAACTTAAAACACATTTTTAGGAGATTTATGGGAAGTAATGCCTAGTATGCAAATTTTAGTTGATGGCCAAGATACTGAGACCTGCCAAAATGGTAGCACATCTAAACATGTGCATCAGCAGAAGAAGTTTAACCTATCTCCTTTTCTTAACTACTTCAATGTGTGGGATTTTTTTGGTAGTTTGTGACTCTAACTTTTGAAATGGTTGTCTATAACCCAACAGATTTATTCTGAGGACCAGAATGCCTAAAACACTTTCTGATGCATACATTGCTAGTGCCTAGCTCCTCTTTACAGTCACATTTTTCAGTTACTACTACTTTATAATGACAAAAAGATCTGAAATAACTTTTTCTATGTGAGCAGCAGCAAAATGTTGTCAGAAATTGTATGTCAAGGAGGTGTATTTTTCCAGAATAAATATCTGTATGTCTAATTTAGCTTTTCTATCAAGTAGGTAGGCCATGTCTGGAAATTGAGTTCTGTGTTGTAATTAATCATCCTTAAAGGGGGAAATAATCTTGTGGCAATTAGAATGATGAAAGACACAGTGCAATCTAAAAATCACATTCTCTCCATAGCCCTGCACAGCTAAGTGCATGAAAGTTAACCCATGTATAGCAAACACTTCTCATTTATGTCAAATGTCTACACCTTACAAATGAAGCCTGGACCTGCATAACATGGCAAGTGAAAATTTTAGTAATGTCTCATACCTACATTTATGCATATTGTGATTAGTCTTTATTAACTGTACTAGCGAGACCTTTGAGGCTTTTATTTGCCTCTTTTTTAGCTGTTCCTCTGGCCTCAGGACACTCGAGCTGAGTATGGCTGGTCCTTATAAGGTGAACCGGAGTCTGCTTGCCTCATTGCTTGTCCTTACAATTTTCCCATGAGATATAAGTATTTCAGTTAGCAGAGTACAAGCCCTTCCTTCACTGACAGTTTTAAAAGCCTGCATGTAAAGTTGGACTAGATTTGAATGCATGAAAGTTCATAACCGAACTTTCAATGATTTACCGACTTTTATACATGATTAAGAGAGTTTACTGTGATCTGATTTTATCTAGTTAGAAACAAACTCTTCTCTTGAATACTGAAAATACTGGTAATAAAAAAAGATGTGACTGCCACTTTTTAGCATGAAAAATGGGAAGCAATCTTTGTTTCAAACTAATTGAGCTCAGACAGCAAATTAAAGTATAGCTACATTTTACCAACTATAAAACTCCTTATGAACTTAGTGTGGCTGCAGTTTTAATGCCATCCAGTGAACAGTCATTCCAGTTCTAAGAACCTCTGGGCCTGCAGTAGGTTTGATATATCTTTCCACAAATCTTATCTGTGGCAGGATTAATAAATTTGGCTCTAACAGCTTTAAAGTATGTAATTGCATAAGAACATCTGGGCCTGGTGCCTTGCGTCTGTTTACCTGTGGGTGGACATGAAATGAAGATAAATACTTGTTCCTTTTCTGACTCTGCAGTGAAGTGTGAGGCTCACCAGTGCCAGAATGATGTGCTAACAGCCAAGCAGGGTCTCAGTCAGAGATTAACGCACAAAAATTGCACACCACCTGTTACCAAAATACACTAAAAGCCATGGAGGCAGAAGACTTAACACCCAGCAGCTGCATAACTGCACGTGCAGAAATCTTCAGAGGGGGTTAACAGAAGGAGATATGAGACCTCCAGCCCCTAGCTACTTGGGGATGTCATAAAAGAACTGAGGCATAAAGAGAGGGAGAAATTTAATGGCATTGTGTAGGGACCTCAGAAACTTACAATTTTTCTTGAATCTGGACTAAGTTAATTTGGGCTGAGCAGCAAAGCAGATGGGGCTGCTGGCGTTTTCACCTGCGGGCATGAAACAAGCTGGACAAAGAAGCAGAGCAGGTTTTACTGCATTTGGAGAATGGGACAGAAGGAGTCAGCAGGGTGGTGGCCAAACACTGTTTTCATTTGTTTGTTTGCTTTGTAGGAGGGCTAGGGAAGGTGCATGGGCATCCACAAGCCACTGCTGTCATGGTAGTAAAGAGAATCTTAATCTTCTAACCCTCCAGAAATCAGATCTTTCTTTGAGCTCTGTGTCCAGCTCTACCCTGTGCATGCTAATAGTAGCATACCCTGAGGTCTGGAAAAGCTGCAGCCCCAGTAGCTGTCTAGAGAGATCCCACAGTCAAAGTGTTGGTTTGGATTCAAGAGCTGAGGGGAATGATGTGATGCACAAACTAAAATTTTCTATTTTGTATGAAACAACTAGAATAAATCTACTGCTTGAGTGCCAGGATATGAAATTAGATTTTAGGTCAGGGGCCATCTTCTCTAAAGATCTTTCTTCTTTAAAAAAAAAGAAGTAATGGATAGATCTTTCTCAGTCTTTCAAAGCACTGTCTACACAGCGATGGGGAGTAGGTCTCTCTCTTCTCTACCATATACTTTGTGCAGAGAGCAGAGTGAGAACTGACCACCCTGAACATGTATCACAATTTTGAATCTAGATTCAGTTTGCATAAGTCTCATTCACTGTGTTAAGCTAAGAAGCAGAGAAAATTATCTCTTTAATTTACTCATTTTATTTAGGAACTGACCAGAATATGTTCTACATGGTACTTCAAGCAAAAGCTTTCTGTTGCCCTTTGCACAGAGGAGTAAGAATCTTTCTTTTTTTGTTTACTGACTAAAATAAAACCTGAAAAAAATGAAAGCGAGGATTGTACTGTGAATGTAGAAATTCATATCCTCTTATTTTCAGATGCACTTTTAAGTATAAAATAAAACACAGCATCCTTAAAATTTTATATGCAGCGTATAAATAATCTGCCTTCTGGTACAAACAGCGTAAACATCTGGTTTGCAGCCAGGAAGGACTACCCAGAAAAGCATCTTAACTGAGCTACAATGATTATGCTTTACTCTATTAATTGATTGACAAAATCTTTACCTCACTGGATACCCAAACCATACCTAGAAAATACAATATTTCTTCAATGAATATGATCTTTGTACGAGTATCATCTGGAATGATACCATGAAATCAGATCCTGGAGAAAGAGAACAACTGAATGCCTGAGCCACTGATTTGAGGTACACTGAATACATTAGGACACGTTAGCTGTATTGAATACTGAGAATTCCTGATATACCTTCAGTTTACCAAGACAAGTAATTGTACCCTTGCTTTGCCAGGCTAAGCACTGCAGAGGGTACTAGTATTAGGTTATGACATATTAAGAGAAACTTAACATTGAACTTGGGAACTTACTCAACATAATAAGTGCCATAAATGGGATCATCAATTTTCTCCCAGCCATATGGAAGCTCTGAAAAACAAAGAGTTATATCTCTCAGTAAATGCAGTACAAAATGCTAAGATTTCTAGTAACAAAATTGTGGATCTTTGTTGGGCGATGAGGGAAATAACTTAATAGTGAAATTAGATAGTGACCAAAGCAAATGCCAAATCTTGAACACATACCGTGGCAGCCACAAGTAGTAGTAACTTGAAAATTGGCATGCAAACACCGATCTCAGTCTCTAGAACAGCACATTTTAGTTGAAATACTTCATTGTTCCAACAGCTGTGCTAGCCATCAACGGTAGCACATTTTGTATGACATCACTGCCGGAGGAAGTGAGGGCATTCTGTTTTCCCATATAGGTACACAAAAAGAAAGTACTTTGCTTTTTGAGCAAAGGAATCCTGGAAAAGTTGGCCTTGGAGGAACAAACCCACTTTGCCTTCTGCCATGTAAATACAGTAAGCGTAATGTTCCTGAGAAGTCTGTAGTACTTGTGTTAATGTGATGGAATTCCACAGCCTCCAAAAGCATCCTGCTCCGAAGCTTAGTTATATATCAGGGACAACAGAGTACATAGTAGTAAAGGGAAGTACAAACCAAAATAAGACATTAAAGCATCTTCTGGCCTTAAAACTAATTACATTTTGCAGAAATATTGAAGACATTTAATTGTTAATATCTAAAACGATTAAAATGTTAAATATGTTGATTTAATGATCTTGAAAATCAATCTGTGTTCATGTACAAGCAAACTCTTATAAGTATATATCNCTCAAGGACTTAATTTATGTAGACACTATTTTTTTCCTATTATTCTTAGAATATTGTTAGCTTTGAAATCTTCACAAGTCTGCACTCTGAACCACTTTTGTCAGGGCTGTTTTGTTATTATCACTTTATAGGAATAAATGCAGCATAAGATATTTAATCACGCCACAGAATCATAGAATAGTTGAGGTTGGAAGGGACCTCTGGAGATTGCTAGCTCAACTCCTCTGCTCAAAGAAGTGTCACTTAGACCAGGTTGCTCAGGACAATCTTCAATTGGCTTTTGAATATCTCCAAGGATGGAGAATCCAGAACCTCTCTGCGTGACTTCTTCAAGCATTTGATCACTTACAGAGTGAAGAAGTTTTTTTCTTTTGTTTAAGTAAAATTTCCTGTATTATCATTCTTGCCCTTTGCCTCCTGTCCTGTCACTGGGNGAAATATTGAAGACATTTAATTGTTAATATCTAAAACGATTAAAATGTTAAATATGTTGATTTAATGATCTTGAAAATCAATCTGTGTTCATGTACAAGCAAACTCTTATAAGTATATATCCACGTACATCCATAAATAAGTATTTTATTATCACACTGAACACTTTAAAAATTACTATACTGCCAACAGAACTTCATCTTGTGTTTAAAAGGCACCAGATGGATGTTACAAGTATCTCAGTTGACACAGAGTAAAAACCTCAATGCCAGACGTGATGACTTTGATGGAGGAGACTCATAAAAGGAAGAGTATTCCCATCATGCACAGGTATTGATTTTTGTGCAGTTAGACTATGGCGGGGAGTGATACTGAGATTCTATAAGGAAACTTGATGCTGGAATTCCCTGTTTCAGATTTTTTTTTTCTTTTTCAAACTCAGTTGCACTTTCAAAGTAACTTTTTGCAGACTATAGGAATAGCAAATGAGACAGAGCAGAACTCACATAGCTCATACTGAACACAGTCATGTGGCTATAAAGAAATAATCCTGGAGGTTTTCAGGTTTTTTTTCCAATTGTTGGGGTTTTTTTCAGCAACAATGTGAATAGACAATTCTTGGTGTGTAAAAGGTAAATAGGAAAGTAAAGTCTGACTGGCAATAGGAAGATTAAAAAGCTAGAAAACAATGTTAATAAATTGCTTCACCTCTGCTTGTTACTTCTCCTTTAAATGTATCTGTAATAATTTATCCTTTCTTAAGTGAACCTGCTTAGACTGCTGTAGTCTTCACGTCACATTGCCCTCAAAGGATGTTCCTGCTCAGCCCTCTCCAATACTACAATGAAGAATACAACCCTCTGCCAAAGACTGGTAGATAAGGAAATCTACAAATTTGTAATTAAAAGCTCAAGGACTTAATTTATGTAGACACTATTTTTTTCCTATTATTCTTAGAATATTGTTAGCTTTGAAATCTTCACAAGTCTGCACTCTGAACCACTTTTGTCAGGGCTGTTTTGTTATTATCACTTTATAGGAATAAATGCAGCATAAGATATTTAATCACGCCACAGAATCATAGAATAGTTGAGGTTGGAAGGGACCTCTGGAGATTGCTAGCTCAACTCCTCTGCTCAAAGAAGTGTCACTTAGACCAGGTTGCTCAGGACAATCTTCAATTGGCTTTTGAATATCTCCAANAATCTGCTGGCAATGCTTTACCAATTGCAGCCCAGCCCAGTCATTTGGTATGCTTGTTGCAAAGGCACATCACTGGCTTATCGTCAAGCCATCACCCATGAGAAATCCCTGGTGTTGTTCTTTCCAGACCTACCCAGAACTTCAGTAAAATCTGTACGAGATTGACCCTACAATGGTTCCCCCAGAGTCCTGTATATCCTGAGACAAGACTGTGGAATGTAATCCATAAATATTCAAAAAGAAAGTAGCTGATGCACAAATCCTGTACTGCACCTACAGTAACTTTCATTCCCAATGCATGCATGATAAATAAGGCAATAATTTGCCATGAAAAATTGGTGCATTTACCTAATTTTCCTAATTTTATGACACACAATAAATAAGAAGTATTAGTTTAAATACTATAGATACATTTTATTTTCATGTGATCTTGCAAGGTTTCCTTCCCCTAGTTAATGTTGCTTTCATATCTGGCCATCTAAAATTACACTCCCTTAGAGAAAAGCGAGGCAGGTATTGGTAAAATCTGTACATACTTAAAAATGCACACGAACACACACACATGTACATACACACAAAGATGTGTGCATAGATTCCTTTCCCAAAGTGTATTAGTAAATGGAGGTTTTTCCAACTGTGAAATTAAAAAAGTAAAATAGATGTTTTGCCTGAATTTGAAAGTAGGTATCTTTCTGTAAATATATAGACTTCAAAGTCTATAGATGCAGAGGACATATTTTATTTTACATATTTATGAAAGTCTGAAATAAACTGAAGATTTATTATTAACCTATTGGCCTATTTTTTTCCTAAAGTAATGATGCATAACTGTATTTATGAACTGGCACAAGTACTGAGAAGGCAAATGGCAAACCCCATTTCCTGGTGTAAAAGTCTGTAAAAATTTAATGAATTGGACATATTACAGAGAACCCACTTTTAAATGCATGAATTAAACCACTGATTATCTAACATCATAAAACAGTCATCAGTTCAGAAGAAATAAAAAATAACCTCCATGTACCGTAACAGATATAAACTCCATGTAAAGCTATGCTTTAATTTCATTTTTCCATTTGAGATGCAGCCTGTAAGCTATGTTTAATTAAAGTTCTGTGTTGACCAGTAAAATGGAATTGCTAGAGCACAAAATCTAAGCCCCTTGCACCCCTACAAAGTATGGCAGATGAGGTTAGTGGAGTGTAGTTTACTACAGAGCTTCTGTTAGAAGAATCTTCTGTTACATTTGCTTTCAGAAGCACTGTGATTATTTTTCATTACATTAAATACTGACTTCTATTCCATTTTTCACTATTGAAATGAAAGATTACAGGATAGAAATACTTTAGTGCTTCATAAAATAGGAAGCTATGCATTTGCCAAAATAGTGGTGAGGGCATTACAGTTTCTCTCTTTCATTTCACTGTGCCCAGTGATGATCAGGAGGGATGACAGCGAACAGTAAACACTTATAAAAGAGAATTGGTATAAAACACTTTTGAAGAAAATTACTGTTGGCCACCATGATTTGAACTGGGAAGGGAGCTATAAATTACAGCAATCTCTGATACTCATTTGGTAGCACTAGCGTTCTAGTTCATGTATAATTTCTGCAACCAACAGTTTCATGGTTACTATGCTATAGAGGAAGTCTTCATTTACATGAGCTCAACACTTTTATCATCCATACCTTTCTATTCTGCTGACTCCAGGAGAATTTCTCTGTATAAAAGGAAAAATAACTATTCTATCATCTATTTTTAATCTTCAATATCTAACATTGCGTTCCCACAGGTCTCCTCCTATCATTCAGTGTAGGGCCTGTTCAGGAACATTTGTAAAATCATAATTTAAAAATCAGAAATTGTACAGCATTTGGCAATGCTGATACCAAGAGTGGATGGAAGGGTGCTGGATAATCTGTATAGCATGTATATATGCTTCAGTTTTCACTTTTCATGCCTTATTCCTTAAGCATAGGCAGCATCTCACTAACACTGCAGCAGTCATTCAAAAAAAAGATCAAAAAGGTACAGCTGATATTAAGACACTTTACTTAGTGTACATCTGAGTAAGTTTTCAAATGCAGAAGTAGCTGCCATTCCCAAAGTGCCCAATGGTAACAAAAGCCCTGGTATTTTCAAAGAAAGAAAGAAGAAAGACCGGAAAGACTAATATGAATTCAAGGAGGACACTTTAATCATCAGTGGTAGTGCCTTCTCATCACAGCCAGCTTATGCTAATGGTCCAGATGCTCTTATTCTGCCTTCTGAAAGCTGTTGTCTTTCAGAATGAATTTTGATGGTGCCACTTAACCTTCTTTGGGGATAAAGGAAGGAGTACATTTTGGATCTCCATGTGCCAAGATGAAAAAGCAAATTGCCAAACCCAAAGATTATTTTTCCTGAAGTTTATGGAGTACTAACTGTGTTAAAGAGAGTAATTAAAAAACCTCTTAAGGTTTCAGAACAGTAACCAGCCTTGTGTCACTACCCTACTGAGAGGCTGGAAAGAAAGATGATAGCATATTTCTTGAATTGGCTACAATCAAAATATTTGTATAGTGCAAAAAAATACAGTATGGGAGAGAAAAAGACAATATAATGCTTGCTGTTATTGAAAATGCTGTCAATAAGGATGTGGAAGCTGTGGAAGACAGCATGAGTTTGGTTCACCTGCCTTGTTAACAGCCAGCCACAGGTCAGGAATCCTTTTCTAACCTATATAATGAGACTTTCCAGAAAAATATTGTATCTTTCCACTCAACAGCCTGTGTTTGTTTTATCTCTTGCTTTCTCTCTTCTTTTTTTCCTCCTTGTTTCAAATTAAGTTTTGCCTTTTAAAGTCAGTTGCCTACTACAGAGGCTATCAAAAGAGCTGGGTTAAAAGTAACAAGATACAGTGCAGCTCCACAGCCCAATGCACCTGCACACTCTTTCAGTTTCCTTCAGAGATAAAGTCTTTGCAAATATTTATCTCTCTAAGTCTAAACCAGTGTTCCTCACTGCATAGCTTACACAAAACAAGTGTTGCCTGCAGTACTCTAAGGCACAGCACACAGATTACCAGGGAGTGAGTGCTGCTCCTGGCACGCTGTGTTGCTCCCTCAGGAGCAGAGGGCTGGAGAAATTCCATTTGAATGCTTTCATTAGTGCCTGTCCACCTTGTCCAGCTGATACATGAAATACATATAGTACTTGCACTGCTGCTTAAACCTTCTGTTGCAGGTTACTATAAGGAAAGGGAGGATTGCTCACTGAAAATCACTATTTAACCTATTATCGACTTACCTATGTGAATTCTTCTAGGTCACCTATCTGTATGCCATCTGGGAACTCAAAAAAAACAACAGAAAAATCGACAGGTATATGCTATGGCAAAATCCCTTCTACTACCTCAACAGGTTCCTCCACTTAGCCATGTCTCAAATGCCGCTGCCTGAATTGGAAAGCACAATTACTAACATGGACTTCCCTATGCTAGTGTACAAGTCAAAAGCTGCAGAAGAAAATAAATTAGATTAAAAAAATTGGAAATTGAATTGTTCACTGCCTCTGTAAAAATAACAACAAAGGCAGGATGGACAATCCCGCCTCAATAACAAAACCAAATTCACTCTTCCTATCATGGAAGACCTGGAAAACTTATTGAACGTATCAACTCTAAGCACAGTCATGTAAGCTCAGTTTCAATTAAACTCATGTTCTCCAACTCATATCAGCAAATTTCACAAAGTCATGACTGTTTATGTTCTGTCTGTAATCACAAACCATTCTTGCACAATTTATTCTCATGAATAAAATGACACTATGCATAATTTCTTCTTGCACAGTGGAAACAAATGTCTAAGCAACATTCATATCTGATAAATACATCGTCTTCCTTCTGTGCAGCTTAACGTGACATGCTACATCCTTAATTGTGCAGAACATAGATTACTAAATATTACTATCAATTCAGTAGTATTTTCTCCCAGCATTGTTACCAAGTGAAATACTGCCAACGTTATGGAAATTTTTTACACTAGGTGTACTTGATTCCTCTGACTTGCAGAAATGTGTGGTGTCTTACCAAGATCTGCATTAGTACCCTGAAAAAGTATCGACTGAATTACTGAGTTTCAACTATCAAAAAAGAGTTCATAAAGGGCTTGTTAGCTATTAATTCAAACACAAATTAAAAAAAAATGCAATGAAATAGAAATTAGGGGAAAAATACCTTATATGTTGATAATTTAGTTGGGTTATTGTAGGCAGTGCCTGAGACGGTTTCCTTAATAAAGAACTCAGTTCTCAACAGTCTAGTGGGCAATAGCTGAAGCTTGTCAGAGTACTATCCATGGACCTTTTCAAAAGAAAGCTTAGATTTTCTGGGGTAAAAGATACAAAATAAGTTACACAATCCTGTTTTCCATGTATTTAGAAATAATAGATTTAAGGAAAGGAGGAATATTCACTGAAAAATATTTATTATTAAAACTAATTTTTTTTAATCAAATCATATTATCCTTCTGCCTTGCTCTCTGTCCTTACTCCTGTGTTTGTCCTGGGTACTTGTTTTGTATTACAGAACATCTGGGAAAAGAGAAGCTTAAACCAGCTGCTTGTTGGTCTCACAGTTCCAACTAAAGTGAGGAGTGTTTTGCTGTGGAAATAGAGACCATTAGGAAACACTGAATAATCTTATTTTTTAGCTACAAATTCTTACCCAGGAGACTGGATATGGATGAATTTGGGCTTCCATGGAGTAATTAAACAGCTATATGCCTTAGCTTTCGAGAATAGTTTGGGATCTTTTCTGAGTTCTGTGTTAATTACACATTATCTCATTTTTAATATAACAAAGGGTATATCTAAACAGAGTCACTGAAACTCTTATCCTCACAGCTCCTAGCTTTAAACTAGCTCACATGGGTACTGCCAGGAGTGAGGTCACCTCAGGGTGAATCTCGATGCAGATCCTGCTGGAGAAGCTCCGCACAGGCCCCAGCAGTTACAAGCATGCTGAGGAGCTCTGATGGCACTGTGGCCTGGTTTGAAGTTCAGACGTGCACACCAAAGGGATTGCCACTGGCACACTCTTTTGCCAGCAGAAAAGGAGCCCCAAGTACATCAACCACACGCTGCATTATCCATTTGTATTCCTGAAGTTCAGCAGATTTGCTGCACGCCACTTACAGCTCCAGTGTGGGAGATTCTGCCTTTGAAACTGATTTTATTAACACAGGTTTTTTATGCTATATTCTTTAGACTTTGAAGAAAACAGACTGAAAAGAAACATTCTTTTTGATCTTCTGGATGTTCAAACCTTTCAGTGCTTGTAGCTCATTACTGACTGTATCAATTTAGCCTTGTTACAAAACAGTGTTTTCTACCTAATAACTGCCTGATCTCATGGAGCTAGGCTTTTCTTCTTCTATTTGCTTTCCAGTCTCTTCATTTATTTATATTATTTCCTTTGTTGTTAAATGTTTAACAACATATCCTGTGAATTTATGGAGTTATTGAATTTATTGTCATTATATAACCTAAAACCTTCAGTTTGGCTACTGACCTAAAAAGACCCATTAAAGTATGTAGCTACTAATAGTGCAGGCTAGATCTTATAGGAGACAGCTAGGTATTCTGTTACTAGTATCTGAAATGCATATATAAGCTTCAACATACTTTAGCTAGCTGTTCACCTCTTAACCTCTGGTATAACAAAGAAAAAAAGCCCATTATTCTATAACAAACCCAAATGACACATTTTAATACTATTTTCAGTGCCAAACTTTATTAAAGGGGAAACAGAATTATTCTCAGCCTTTCCCCACAAGGCAAGCATCCCTGTCCCTGACCATCTTGGTGCCCTTGATCATCTTGGTGGCCCTCTGCTGAACTTGTTCTGGTGTAGCAAACCAGTTTATTGTGTATTGGAGATCCCAAGGTTGGATGAAGTACTACAGATGCGGTCTAACAACTGAGTTCCCAACCTGAACCGCTGAAAGATTTTCTTCCTGTCCAGGTGCAGAACTTTGCATTTGTACTCACTGAATTTTGCAAGGTTTCTGTTGGCCTGTTCCTCCAGCCTTGCTAGGTTCCTCAATGACAGCCCTACCTTTGAGCATGTTGACTGGCCCCCCTGGGGTCACCTGCAGACTGTGTTGCCTCCTTCAGGTTGCACATACAGATATAAAACTGGACAGACTCTGCTACAAATCCCTGCAGTACTCCTCTTGCATAGGCATTCAGGTATAGTATAGCCCATTAATCACTCCTCTCTGAGCCTCACCACACAACCAGTTCTCCATCCATCCTGATTTTTAATGCCCAAAATGCAATGCACAAATATTGTGGGAGACAGTGCAAAAAATCTTGCAAAGGCCAAGGTAAATGACATCCACTGCTTTTGCTTCAGCCACGTAATGCAGTCATTTTAGCAGATGTCAGGGAGGTTAAAGTCCCCCAAGAAAGTCAGAATCTGTGATCAGAGACTTTTTAAAGAAGAGTTTTTTAAAGAAGGCTTCCTTAACCTGATCAGGAGATCTGTAACAACAACCCACCATGGTCTCCTTTACCAGCCTCTCCTGTGATCCTGACCCACAGACTCCTCACTGGCCAGCTGTCCATCCCATAGGAGACCTTAGTACATCCAAGCTCTTCTTCTGCACAGGGGACAACCCCTTTTCCTCATCTCCCCGAACAATCTTTCCTGGTCAAACAGGTTGTTTTACCTTAATTCTGACTGATTTTTAAAATAACAACATCAAATTTTAATTAAAATTTCAATCTACATTAGAAAACAATTGTTTCATTACTTCATTTGTCTCACTGGGACTTAAGAGTCTCAAGTTAATGCTTCAAAATAAAGCACACAGCATAATGCTTTCCGTTTTTCTGCCTTGTTATTACACCAAATGGCAATTACTTGATTTTATGTGACAGGCCAGTGAGGCAAATGGATAGACATATTATAAAAAGAGATGGTAAAATGTAACATCTATAGTGATAATGAAAAAAAAACCAGCCAAGAACTACTTTGCATGCTTACAATGAACTGATTATCTGTAGGTGGTCCACAACTAAAAAGCTATCCTGCCCAGACTGTAAAATTGCATGGGTACATTACTTATTTGTGATGATCTGCAACTGCCTCAGAAGCATCAGATACTGGCCTTGGACAGAAATCTCAGAGCAGATTAAATAAACTAGTGCTTTGATCAAGTGCATCTTACATTTCTATATTTTAATTCCAAGTGGCCTATGAAGTTGTATGCAATCAGATAGAAGAATCCTCCTCAAAGTACTTCCTACATGATCTGTTTCCATGACTACTATGCTTTTTAATAACATGTTGTCATAGTTCTGAACAGTTGCTGAATATATATAAAGCAGATACATTAGTTGTTTAAGTAGCATTTGATGAAATAGATAAATGAATACAATTGACAAGGGAGATTACATCACGCTGTGGAAAATTCACATTAACACTGAAGGTGCTGAGACAATTCTTGATCTATACTTGTAAAATACTATTAGAATCTAGTTTTGTCTCCTCAGTGGCTTCATTGCCTTGTTGAGGGTGAGAACTTCAAAAGTCCCATCTTTTATTACTTTTTGCTTTGTTGCACAATAGATAAAAAGCTCCTTTAGTTGTATGTAACTGATTTCTGAAACTTGTCATAACTTATTCATGATTATGCATTAGTTATATTTATAAGGACACTCAAATTGAGTCACTCCTTACTTTAAACATTATGTTAAAAAATCCCTTGGCATCTGAATGATAAGGAAATATGTATGAATTCAGCAGCTTATTTTTCTTTGAATTGTAATGCCATTTGCCAAAACTCTCTCTCAGTATAGTTCTGTGACAGCATCAGGAAGGAACTTTGCATGAGAAACAGGTATGTGGTCCTTTGTTTGCATTCATAAGGGCACTTTGCAAATATAGTGTCCAATTAATACACTGATTTATGACAATGACAAAATACTCAGGAAAAAAAAAAAGGAGGGCAAAGTAGTATGTTTATATTCACAGTCATTATTTTTTAATTTTATTTTTATGCACTGAAATGGCATGAAAGGAGATATCACATATATTTTCCACTCCCTTTTTCCCTCCTCTTTTCCTTCTCAGCGCAAAATGTTCATAAGGATGAATAGGGTTCACCCCAACCACTAGAGAGGGGACTAAGAGGGTACTGTGTTAAGAGGGATGGGATGGTGATGGAAATGGGACACAGAGATGGAAAAAAACAAAGATCAGGCTGTGTCTTGGTTATTATTAAATATCTTCAAAACCCTCCGGGTTCTTTTCCCAAAGAAAAGAGCCCCTTACTTCTCCCAGAAAATCCAAATCTCCTTCAAAGACAAGCTGCAGTCTATTTCTAGTTCTCTCCAAATCCAATAGCTCTTTAGCAATATAATTTGTTCCTCCTCCTGCCTCCTTCTTGAGACTCCTTCCTTACATCCCCACTGGTGATGCAGCCCCCCTGAATTCTGCTGGGCAGGAGCACCCCTGATGCCATAGGTAAGCCTGAGTCTTTTCCATTCCTAGAACTTCTGAGGAGAATAAGATTATAAAGAAAATCAAAAGACTTCTGTGGCTACCTCAGAAAAAGCATACCTACAACAGTTAATGGAAGAAGAGAGTGTCTGCTCAGGTTTCTTTCATTCATGTGCAGCAATAGCCTATTTGCATAACTGAGGGGACTTTCAGGTTAGCCATATGGCTTCCTTTATCATAAGCACCAACCCAGAGAAATGAGGCATCTGACTTCCATGATATTGCTATACATGATTTTGGAATCAGCAACTGATTTATTTGAGTTATTCGAACAGAAAGTAACCTTTTCCTCAGTGTATGCCCTTGTACAGGTATTATATTAATTAATTACTTTTAATTGCATTAGTACTTACTGGTCGAAGGTAGATTTACAAATTGAAGCTGTATAAAATCAGTGGCATACTAAACAAATCTTAAATTTCAAGTCCTCTTTTTCTGTTAGTCTTTTAATTTCTTCTCTTTACTGTGCAATCTCTTCAGCTTCTTAAATATTAAGCTCACTATAAGTTCTTAAAAACAAAAAGAGACCCTCTAAGCTTCTTCCCTTTCAACTTATCCCAAAAGATGTACTGTATGCCACAAAGTTAGAGAACAGAGCCTACGGGGACCCTACAGAAACACTAAAGACAAAGCTTGAAAAAATTTCTCACTCCAGAATCTCATTTCAGCCTAGCTTTGACAGAGTCTAATTTACACCTTCCTAATTCCTCTGTAACCCATCTTAAAAGTAATCAGATATAGGCACATGAAGACATGCCTCTTACAGACTGACCTAGCAATAGTTGATTTCTCCTTCTGGTCCTTGAGAAGAATTCAGATTGAGTCACCTCAACGTCAGTGCACCTGGATCAGAAAGCTCGGTAAGAAGGGCAGCAACATGACCTTACTGACTAGAGACTCAGTTACTTCAAAAAATACATTCATGAGGCCCTAAAAGAAAATATAAAAACTACTGTCCAATCAAAGCTGTCCCTAAATCAGTAGAGAGGAGTCTGAGGATATCAGACAAAAGACTTGCAGAAATTGCAAGGAGAAATGGAGAAATTAGGCTCTGGCAAAATATTTTTTAAGATGGATTTTGTTGTCATTGTCTGTAACTACACATAGTTGTAATATAACCAGGGAAGAATAAATAAGCACAGAAAAACTTTTAGTGGCTGGTTACATTTCTTTTCATTCATTTGCAGTCTTCATAAAGCTTAATAAACTCTACTGGCTATCTGCAGGCAGAACTCTGAGGATTAGAATTTATTGGGATGTTGTTACCGGACAGGTATAGAGATTATTACCTTAAAGTCAAGCAAAGCTGGAAGGGGCTTGGTTTACATCTCTCTCAATAGACATTCCTGACATTGTAATGTTTGCTATGTACTGCTGTAAAATGCAATATTTGGATTATCATCCATCTATGCAGCAGAAAAGGCTAAATTAAGTTTGTTTGTATTTTATGAATTATATTCACTGCATGCACTAATCAGTCACTAGTTATGTTTTTTTCTTGGTGAACTTTAATTATTTTGAGGAAAATGTTACATGCCTACAGAATATGTGTGCTCAAAGCCCAAGTTTGCCTTTTGTGCTTAGCTGCAGTCAGAATTTGTGGATTTAAATTAGTACCTGTTTTCTCCTCTGATATGTAATTAGCTGCTTGCATTTCACAGGCTTGGTTCACATCTGGTTCACTGGTCTGTTCTCACAAAGATTATTTCTGTATCATGGGAAAAAATAAGCTTCCAATCTTTTGTAAAAAGTGTTACAAATGTGGAGAATTGAATGCTACATGCACTTTAGGTGCATATTTTTCTCTGCTCCACTGACAAAGTCAGTTGTGCAACTGCCATGTTTGTAAAACTGTTGGCTCTGAGCACCTGCAACACCTGTGGCAGAGAGAGCCTATGCCAGCCTGTTAGCACACAGTGAAATGATAAAAATGTATTAGTTTTCCACTTTGCAGTTGCAGTCCTAATTACACAATGCAGCTGGTGCAGCAGGAAAATCCAGGCTGTTTAACAGTAAAGGAATTTAAGTGGAAGGAGTGAAGATGGTGTTGCTTTGCAACTCTTTTTTCTCTTTAATCTCTTTTTTTTTTCTTCTACCATTTAAAATTAAGTAGGTGATGTGAATGGGCAAAGGGACAAGGAGAGTATAAAAGATGGGTGGAAATGATTAAGAGAAAGCATCAGCGTGACAGTGAGGTGAGGAAGATATGGTGCTATGGTTGGCACAATTGCTGGGCAAGTCTTGCTTGGTCTGTCCTTGAAATTGCTCATTTCTCTCCATATCTTACTTCTCTTATCCTTTATTTGTCAATATCTTCTCTTTTGCCAGTGCTATTTCCTCCATTTTTCTCTTTTGTTTTTCAATTTTATTTTTAGCTTCCTTTCCCCCTTTTTTAAAAAAAAAAGAGTAACAAATAGAATAAATGTTGGTTTTCTGAAAGTGATGGAAGACAATGGTATCTCCTGCAAGTCAAAACAGGAAGAAATGCTTATGCAATTTGTATCATACAGCCTAAAGAAGGGACAATGTTTGTGTTTATAAATTCTGAGTTTGCAGAAGCTGAGTCTGTATATTTGTACCAAGTCTAAAAGAGAATGGGGATTATGTAATATGGTTTTAAGATCCCAGATGGCTGTTTCTTTAAAACACAAATCCCTCCGTGATATGAATATGTAACTCACTAGTGGGTGCTTAGCATGACAAGGATTTTATAAAATTAAAACTCATTTAGAATGAGTCTAAGGTTCTCCTGAGAATATTTGCACTTCCTTGTCTTCCTTTAACAACTGTAAACAGGGTAAGTATGGGCTCTATCGGGTCAGTCAATTCCACATTGTCCTAAAGAGTCTGAAGTTCAGAACACTTAATTATTATTTGATCAGATTTCCAGCATATCCCCTTACCTCAAAAAATGGGGACCTCATGAGCAACTGAAATCCCACAATCATCAAGGTCATTCTCATGTTCCTTCATAACAGGCATGTTAAAAGCAATTGGTGTCAGACAGTATCTCTGAGCTAAACTCTGCCCATTGTTTGACTTGCAGGTCAGACTTCAGATGTTACCAAGGTTCTGAAATAATTTAATAAGGCAAACCAAGACACCAGCTATTTATAGCAGTCAATCACCTGCATCCTCAGCCACACTTAGATACAACAGTGAGTGGAAAAACATACAGAAATAGCCAATGAAAGTAATGAAGAATACTGTATCAAAGTATCAGTAATCATCAGTTCTAAACCCTGTCTGTTCACATGACAAAATCTGGAGTCTAGAGGCTATTTTGACCTAAAACTGACAGGCAACAGCACCTTCTTTGCTGTTGCAAAAGTAATTCACTGCAACCAGACAACAATTAACACCATTTCACAGCTCCAACCACCCCTGGATGATGGGAGTTTGTATTCAGACCCGAAGATTGCTTCTTTCCCAAAGAAGCACCAGTTTTGCTACTTCGGGGGAAGTGACAGATTTTAACCCATAGTACCTGTCCATTATCTGCTGTCTTATCTTAGAAAACAAGAACTCTTGATGGTGGAGTTTTTCTGTCTTATTTTAGCTAATCTAATGGTCAGAAGGAGATAAATCATTAAGGGGAACTATTGCTACTGCCTCAGAAATAGGCTCATCCACTTATCTTTTTAACTTTTGATAAATTGATAAACATTTCTGTTATTAAGGATAATTAAAGACTGTGCCAGTAAAAGGAAAAAATATAATATATAAAAATCAAGGACATCAGCACTCGATCTTGTGAGAATAAAATATTGGATTAAAGAAAGGGAAAATTCATTCAATTACTGCAGTATGAATTGTCTCGAGATGCCAAATATGAGTATGAAATTCAATTTTTAATCTATGTAAAAGTGTACGTCTGCAATCTTTGCTTTAGACTCATGTCTAATGCAAATCTTATTAAGTAGAAGAAAACATTTGGAAGAAAGAAAAGAGAGCAGAATAAAACGTATAACCTTCCCCCTTCTCCCCCAGAATAAGCCCTTGATCTATTAAGGATAGCACACAAAGGCCCTTAGTAATTTCCCTAGATCAGTTTTTCTTGATGTTTTTCCTCTGTATCATTTATTTATTTATTTATTTATTAACTCCTAATGGATTTTTATGATAACCTTGAGTTACCTAGAGGCCAGAAAATGAAAATCTCTACTGAAAGTTCCAGCATTTCATGTTGCCTTTCAAAGAGAGATAAACTAATAAAATTAACAATAGAAATGAAACAAATGTGTATAAATAGATTTTGAAAAAAATCTGTAATTTTCAATTAGGATAGTCTCTTATCTGTTGTCCATTCCAAACCACACAGTAGACTGACAATATCTACAGATTATTTCTCACATTTGCCAAAGGAAACACCTTGTAACTCCATTTGTATGCAGTTGACGCAAGATGAGAATGATCAAAAAAACAAAACCAGTGTTGCCATATGTTCGAGTGTAGAAGTATATTATAGTACATTAACACTCTATAACTATCATATAAAATGGCTGCAAAGATAAATGTTCCCTAAAAAATATCTACTAAATAATTAAAACATGGGCACAATAAAAGTTTTCATGGAAAAAAAAAAAATTATTTACTTTTTCCTTTAAGGTTCCTTTTCTTTTTTTTCACTCTTTCTTCCCATTATTATTGTTACAAATTCTCTCTTTAGTTCCTTTTACTATTGTTAGAGATCTTAATGTGTTCTTTGACCAGTAGTTCCAAGTTTATTTTTCTTATAATTAATCTTCCAGGAGCTGTACCTTGAATAGTTCAACAATATGTAAGCTTCACATGTCTGATACCAAAAATATTCCAGCCCACACATTAGTGGTCCTCAGAGTCTAAATGTTATATATGCTGGTCTGTCAAAATTCCCCCCTTTTTTTGTCAATAATAAACATGTGACGTTTTTAATTTAGTATTCTAATAAAACTCTAGATTTTCTCATTTTAACCCCATTTCTTTTTCCCATCAGAATTTATTTCCACTTGAAAAGCATCTGGGATTAAGGTAGGCTGTGCTTTGCCATTCTATAGGTCTCACTGTGTGGAGGTATTATTCTGGAATAAAAGTATCTTTTACTAGGTTAACCTTCAGCTGAATACTGAACACTTCACAGAATCACAGA
>VYZX01000471.1:0-14962 GCA_013401335.1 Brachypteracias leptosomus
TCCTGGCTGAACCAGGACAGTATATACACATAGAGTCAGAGTGTGAGCAAGCTTACTGGTTATCATCTCTCATAGTCTGTTTTTCTCACAAGTCTACTTGCATTTTTCCCATGTTTGCAAACATTAGGCTGTTACTTCTGTTTGCATTTGAATATCATCCTTCATCTTTAAAATTTTTACACATTTTTTTAGTTTGGTGATAACTGCTTTTCTGGGTAAGATTCAATGTTTGCCTAGCTTGATATCCCATCTCTGACAGTTGCTTGTAGAAAGTACTCAAGGAAGTGCAATATGGCAGGACACTCATACAGAGATCTTTCTCGCCAACTACCTTTGCATATTTAAGCATCAGGAAACTAATGACTTAAGTAGGTCAGAGTGGCCATTTTTTAGTAGTCCTTGTTGGAGGCTTATTCCTTTTTTTACCTCTTGAAATCTGTAAGCCAAGGGGAGGTTCATAAGCTTCGTAAATGTCCTGCAGGAATGAGTTGCATACTGTCAGTGTCTTAGTTAAGAGAAAAAAAAAGACAACCAAGTAGTTTCCTCTTTTTTTCATATGAGCCTACTTAAACTTGTTTCAGATGACTTTGACTCCCTAATTTCTGATGTTCTGGATAATATAGAATAATTGACTTTATTAGCTGCATTCATGAGTGTATTTATTTGCCCTCTCTTATATTCTCCCTTAGTGTGCTGGTTTGGGCTGCGATAGAGTTAATTTTCTTCATAACAGCTAATATGTGTATATGTTTTGGATTTGTGCTGAAAACAGTGTTGACAAAACAGGGATGTTTTTGTTATTTTTGAGCAGTGTTTCTACAGCATCAAGGCCTTTTCCACTCTCACACCACCCTGTCAGTGAGCAGGTTGGGGGTTCACTAGAATTTTGGAGGAGACACAGCTGGTACAACTGACCTCAACTGATCAAAGGGATATTCCATATCATATGACATCATGTTCAGCATATAAAGATGGAGCAAGAGGAAGGAAGTGAGGGACATTCAAATTCATGGTATTTGTCTTCCTAAGTAACTGTTATGTGTGATGAAGCCCTGCTTTTCTGGAGGTGGCTGAACACTTGACTGCTGATCGGAAGTAGTGAATTAATTCCTTGTTTTGATTTGCTGGAGTGCACAGTTTTGGCTTTACCTATTAAACTGTCTTTATCTCAACCTATCAGTTTTCTACCTTCTACTCTTCTTATTCTCTCCCATATCCTGATACAAGGAGTGTGAGCAAGCAACTGTGTGATTCCTGGTTGCTGGCTGGGCTTAAACCATAACATTCAGCTACATCATTCCTGAGCTGAAGAATTCTTGCCTATTTAATTTGTCATCATAGAGATCTGTTTAATGCCACTGATCAGTTTTGTTTATATTATTTGTACCTTTATAGGTCCTGCTATGTCCTTTTCTGAAGAAGAAGATCAGAGCTGAATGTAGCATTCAAGATACAAAGATACCAGATACTTATTTATTGACTGTTGCTGAGCACTAATATTTTCATATAATCCTGTCCTTCATGAGCAGTGATAAGTAACTTTTAGCCCATCATACTGTAGATGTAATTGGCTTGGGTTTTTCCCCCTATGTGCAGTCCTTTTGGTGTATTTGTTTTGCATTTTTTCTCTTTGCAAGGACCACTTAGCAATTTATTGCCAATAAATAGTGAAAAAAGTGGAGATATAATAAAGAAAAGTGTAAGTAGCTAATAGAATGAAAAAAAAGTGTCCCACTAAAATTAGTGAGTTTTTTTATGTGAACCACCTGCATAGACAAAAAAGTATTATCATAAACCCACGATAAGGTTTATCTTTCCTTCTGTAATGTTTTAATCCATAACATACCTCAGGGGTATGCAAGGTATAGATGGAACTTTGAATAACTCAGTTTACATTTCACACAGTGGGACATTTCAAATAGTAAACAATTCTGAGCTTCTATTCTGTTTTTCACTACCTCTTTAATATATGTTTAAATCTTTACAGATTTTTGTTCATACCTAATTCGTTTTTCAAACATTGTCTAGTTGAGTTTAAATTTCTTTAATGTTTCATATCTCTAAAGACTGCACATGTATTTTTCCTTCAAATATTCCATCTTTTTAAAATTTTGTCTTCTAAAGCTACCTAAGTCTCTCAGTTTTAATACAAGACTGAATAAAATATATTGA
This sequence comes from Brachypteracias leptosomus, assembly GCA_013401335.1. NCBI lineage: Eukaryota > Metazoa > Chordata > Aves > Coraciiformes > Brachypteraciidae > Brachypteracias > Brachypteracias leptosomus. The sequence goes on from VYZX01000471.1 coordinate 2,173, forward strand.
TTTCACCTGAACTTCACTTTGGCATTTCATTTTCTGCTGAACATGAAATTAATATCAGAGCTGATGTGAACATCCAAGAATGAAAAGCTTGACAGAAGAAGGTCCATAACCTCTTTCAGACTAAAACCATCAGGTTGCATGATGATTTATGCACATTAAACACTGCAAACCTGCAGTTTTAGAGTCTCATATAACAACCAGTGTATCATCCTGATATATGAACATTTTTCTACTCAGAATTAAAGGAATCAGATTTAGACAAATAGGAAGGCAAAGGTAACAGGAAACAGTTTCATCACACTGAAAGAAGACAGAATTGTAATGAAAGTTGTATTATAATTGTGAATCATTTTGGAACAAGAACACTGTATGCAGTGTTTGGATGAAAAATGAGCTGCAAATAAGGGAATTCTCAGAAAATGTACGAGACAATACAGAGATTCAAAGGGGACAGGAATAAAAACTTAAAATTGAGCAGAACAGAAATATGTTCTAATACATTGAAATGAGTTCTACATTTTTTTGAACCAAACATATTAGTAAAATAATTTTCTTGCTTTTCTTGTTGCTGAAGCAAGTATTTTTAATTATTTGATACTGGTATTTTTGAAATAGGTAAATGAACTTATTTGGAAAGGATGAGGACTGACCTAAATCTTTACCTGTCCTTGAACACCAGGGAAAAGTCTTCTGAACTTTCTAAAGAAATACAGTAGTTTATTTTTATCTTTAATACTTTGATATATTTAGATTTTTTTTCTGACTTCTGGTACTATAAGAAGAAGACATAGGGAAGTAAATAATATTCCATGGTTTTGTTTAAATGTTCTCATTAAAGTTCTATACACTTACGTATATATTTTTGCAAAAAATAAATTTAAGTAATTTAAAGCTCACCATACAGATACAGGATACTCTGTAAAAACAGAATAGGTCTTTAAATATGAACAGATATGACTTTAAGTACAATTTATTTCATTCAGAATCTCTTTAAGTAGACCAGTGTTTTATTAATAGTCTGTAATTTAAAACCTAAAACATGCTGCACATGTTTTGCAATTAAATTCCTATCAGATATTTGGTGATATTCAACTTGTCACTAGTTCAAAACCTTAACATTAATGGAAATTCCACTGAGCTAGAACTCAAGGCTTCTGTGTTTAGAAAAGGTACTTGTTTAGAGTTTTCCAAGTTTTACCCTGACAAGAAGAAAACAATGTTGTAATGACACAAACAGGAAAGGATTGTGGATGTCAATTTTTGTCTAATTAGTTTTAAATGAGGCCTTTAAAGAATGATCCAGCTCATTTTTGTAGTATTAAAGTCTTTTTTTTTTTTCAGAACTTAATTGAGTTAACAGAGTTTGTTGAATCCTATAAACTTGTTTGATAATGAAATTTATCAAAAAGGAGGCTACAATATTTAGAAAACTCTTCAGGTTAATTGAGAATTTTAATATGAATGTCTTGTTAGCCTGAACTTGTGCCTCAAATAAGATCACAAACCTAATGATGTTAGTAAATAAAAAAATTAAGAAACATATATTCTTATATATTCATATGCTAAGTACATATTCTCAGCTGGCAATACAATTGACAGACAAATATTCAATTGCTCATTATTACACAACATAGGATACCACAAATTGTAACATGTTGGTCATATGGTGCATTTGCTGTTTTGTTTTGATATTAGAATTTTAGATTTCTTGTATCACTAATAGTTTTCAAAATTTGAAAGAAAGCAAACAGTTCTAATAATTGAGTATAAAATGAGAAAGTTATTGGGGGCATATAGTGTGCATCTCCAGGTGATTTTATGTGAAAGGAATGGGAATGAGACCTTTTTAAAGGTTAGTTTCTTTCTCTCAGGCAGGTTAGATTTTAAGTACCCATCTATTTCTCATTTCTACTCCCCTGCCTACACTAGCCCAAGGCTAAGACTCAGTTGGCTTCCAGTGTCTAAGATGAGCCTGATCTTTGCCTCACCTTTAAACTAGTTGTCATCGCTTTTTACTGCTGAAAAATCTTTCACCAACTGAATGTGGAGATGTTTATTGATGAACGAGATATTCAAATTTTACAGACCTAAAATCTCCTGGAAGAACTGGTTTGAGATTACAGCTGTGTTTATAGATTGAACTGTCTCATAAATTGAGAATTTTCTAAGTTTCACCTTAATTATTTGGGCTTTAAATTGCCTCCAGAAACAGAAATAAAGCTCAGAAATCTATGAAGAAGCCTTCACTAACTTTTATATGGATTTTTTTTTTTTTTTTCTAACTGCACTGCTACCTGTTTCCCTGATAAGTGGCTGAATGTCCTGTTGGACATCTTGTCTGTTCAGTGTTCATTAACATTTCTAGTGCTACATACTAGAGGCTTTTCTTTATAGCAACAGGTCCAGAATTAAGAAAATTTTTATCAAATACATATTTAAGATCTTTCTTAATGAGTTGGTTCACATATTCAGAGTGGTATGCACACATTAACCTGTATAGATTAAGCAAAAAATTATCAGGCTTGTTGTCTTCAGTAGGGTGCTCTGGAGCAGTATTTTCTGCTCCAGTACTCAGTTGTTCAGAGATCGTGTCTTATTGTGTATGCTAATCACATTTTTTTGTAAATGAGCCCCCAGACTCATATGAATACCTTGATTCCCTGACATGTCCAGCTAGAAGTGGTATGCAAACCACTTGACTATGTAACTTCGAGGCCCAACCCCTTTATCACTGTTTGAGGGGGAATAGCCTTGGGCCAATGCTGGATTTGGAAATATTGAAATGAATGTTTTCTGTTTAACAATGTTGTTCAACCTTTCACTTCCTAAAATACCTTTAAATAAATGCAACAGCATTTTGTCACAAATGCTATTTTAAGTAGACATAAACCTACCCTCATAATCAATCTATGTCATCCTCGTAACATAAAAAGCAACCTGAATCCTAACCCTTTCCCAAATTTCCATTTTTTGTATTTGACCAACATCTAAACATTACATCTTCTTTTGAATAATCTTCTCTTTCTTCCTCACATGTTCATGTCTTACACTTTTTTTAAACACACTTGGAACCTGTTATTCTTCATCATCCTGCATGATACTTCACAATAGTCAAAGTGCTTCTGTAGATCTGTAAACTGTTCTTCTGCCATAAAATGTGCTTATTGACTAGTGAAACTGAACAGTTTATCACAAGAGTCCTTCTCTTATGTACTTAATATTTTTCATAGTATATTTCATAACTCTGATTCTAATACTGTCACTTTCATGATGTCATGATGGGGAAGTAGAGTTCGAGTGAGGCCCTTCTACTGAAAACTTACTTAGCAATTAAATTAGTAGCAAATTAGATAATAATGTAATTAAGGAAACATGTAGCAATTTATCAAAAATATAAATATGACATTTAAAAGAAGAAATGCAAATTATGTTGCACATATATATATACACACACATGCATAGTACATATACATACATATATATATGCACACACACACGCCCTATTAAAACAAATGTCATTCTAAACTACGTAGTTCAGAAACTTAACAAGATTAATTCAACCCAGAACTCACCTCTGAATTTAGTGGTACGTAACAGAGTAATTTGACATTTTATCTGGCTGACTTTGACTGCTGTGCCTGCCTATCCGGTAACCATTTATAACTAGACTGATTAAAGTAGTCTTTTCCAGTGAACAGATCAAGGCATAAATTCCTGGTTTGGGATATATGACAAATAACGTAACCATTCAGCCACCAATCCCTCAAAATAACACTTAAAACAACATCGAGAGATAATTGTTCATGAACTTAAGATAAAATACATTGCAGAGTGTAGCACAGATGAATTAAAATTCCTATCAAAGAGAAGCCATGCCTGTGTGATTTCACATATTTATCATACCTAGCAATTTCTGTAAGTTGTAATTTCTTAAGATGGAGTATTTCTCATATCACTGTTTCCAGAACATTAGATACAATTAATGTTTAGTTTTGATTGGTAGTGCTCATGTAACATTTAGATCCTTTACTTAAATGATAAATTATCTTAGCTGCTCATGGTGAATCACTTGGTCTTTTCCTTTTTCATATTCAGCCAAATATCTAAACCAGAAATGTTCCTGCTGCTTGTTACAGTTTCCTGGAGAAGACCAGGATGTAATTTATCCTGGCCTGGTACTATGTCAGATTTAATAGGCCTAATTTCCCAACTCCCTGCTTCATTGTGACCATAAAGCCTTTTAGCATTTCACCAGGAAAATTTATCCTAGGCTGTGGAATATGACCTTCAAGTTCTTTCATGCATACACTAGAAAAGGTTTCATTTAGCCCCTTGGCAATATGAACCTCATTTGTCATTAACATCTCACTCTTGTCCTTCAATAGTTCATCTGACTCCTTGTCTACCTTCCAGCCAGTATTATAATTGTAACATTTTAATCCATTTATTATTTTAGTCTTCATGACTGTTAGCACTAATAAACCTAATTTGCTTTTTCAGTTTCCTTTTTTCTACAGACTTGTATTGTCTAAATGGAATTTTTCCTCCAACATTTTGAGAGCATCTATTTTCTTATACTGCTTTTTTCATACCTAGTAAAACCCCCTTATTTATGCAATGTGTTCAGTTCCTATAGCACTGCTCTTTATGATCTCTGACTCTTTTCTATTTCCCTTCCTTTCTTTTTCCAATTCCTCTATTTTATTCAAGGCCACATGGATTTTCTGAAGAAACAAAATAAAGTGTCCAGTAATACTCTGGCTATTTTTCTCTTCCTTTCTATCCTTGTATCTTCTCAGACTAACCCAGAGGACTTTAAATTGTCAGCCTCACATTTTTATCTTTCCTCCAAGAATGGCACTCTGATGAATCTGAAGTCAAGGTAAGTTTTATCATCAGCTTCAATGATGACAGGTGTTCACTGGAATTAATTCTTTGTAAAGGTTCATTCACTAAGGACTGTGTTACTTGGAACACAGTGATTCTGAACATTATGTGCCTCTTAACTATTTTCTATGTAAGCAGGAGATGACAGTTTCATGTTCAAAGAATTTAACAGACAAGCATCATAAGATCAAATGAAATGAGGGGATTTCTCAGGAGTTTCCTGGAGTGTATCAATAACTTCCTCCTCCAAGAAGTAGAGAAGGGGTGCTCTGCTGCACCTCGTACTCACTAGCAAGGATGTGATAGTGGGGATGTGAAGATCAAAGTAAGACTTGGCTTCAATGATCATGAGATGGTGGAGTTCAGGATCCTGAGGGCAGGGAGGAGGGTGAAAAGCAAGCTCAAAACCCTGAACTTCAGAAGGGCAGACTTTGACCTCCTCAAAGATCTGTTTGAAAGAGTCTCCAGTGGTAAGACCATAGAAGGAAGGGAACACCCAAGGAAGTTGGATAATGTTCAAGGATGACCTCCTTTGAGCTCAAGAGATTTCCATCCTAACAAATACGAAGTCAGGCAAAAATGCCATGAGGCCTGTATTGATGAACAAACAGCTACTAGCCAGGCTGAAACACAAAAAGGGGGAAAGCAAGAACAGGTAAACTGGAAGGGATACAGAAATGCTGTCTGAGCATCCAGGGATGAAGTTAGGAAAGCTAAAGCTCAAATACAATTGAATCTGACCAGGGATGTAGAAGATAGCAAGAAGGGCTTCTACAAGTAAATAGGTGGAAAAAGGAAGACAAGAGAAAATGTGGACCCATTACTCAATGAGAGAGGGAGTCTGGTTATACAGGACATGGAAAAATCTGAAGTACTCATTGCTTTCTTTGCCTCAGTCTTTACTAGCAAGATTGGCCTTCAGGAATCACAGGTCCCAGAGACAATGAGGAAAGGCTGGAGAAAGGAATATGTACTCTTGGTGCAAGGGGATACTTAAACAAATTGAACATGAATACTGAAGCAAACTGAAGTCAATGGGCCCTGATGGGATGCACTCATGAGTGCTGAGGAAGCTGGCCAGTATTTGGAGGCCAGTAACTAGTGATGTATCTCATGAGTCTATACTAGGTCCAGTCCTCTTTAACATCTTCATTAGTGGTCTGGTTGATGGGGAAGAGTGTGACCTCAGGAAGTTTGTTAATGACACAAAACTGGGAGGAATGGCTGATATGCCAGATGGTCATGCTGCCATCCAGAGGGATCTGGATAGGCTTGAGAAATGAGCTGACAGAAATCTTGTGAATTTTAACGAGGGGAAGTCCTACATCTATGGAGGAAAAACCTCAGGTGCCAATACATGCTGGAGCTACCAGCCAGCAAGAGGCTTGGCAGAAAAGGACCTGGAGGTCCTGGTGTACACTAAGCCTGGGCTGCATTAAATAAAGTATTGCNCTGAACTTCAGAAGGGCAGACTTTGACCTCCTCAAAGATCTGTTTGAAAGAGTCTCCAGTGGTAAGACCATAGAAGGAAGGGAACACCCAAGGAAGTTGGATAATGTTCAAGGATGACCTCCTTTGAGCTCAAGAGATTTCCATCCTAACAAATACGAAGTCAGGCAAAAATGCCATGAGGCCTGTATTGATGAACAAACAGCTACTAGCCAGGCTGAAACACAAAAAGGGGGAAAGCAAGAACAGGTAAACTGGAAGGGATACAGAAATGCTGTCTGAGCATCCAGGGATGAAGTTAGGAAAGCTAAAGCTCAAATACAATTGAATCTGACCAGGGATGTAGAAGATAGCAAGAAGGGCTTCTACAAGTAAATAGGTGGAAAAAGGAAGACAAGAGAAAATGTGGACCCATTACTCAATGAGAGAGGGAGTCTGGTTATACAGGACATGGAAAAATCTGAAGTACTCATTGCTTTCTTTGCCTCAGTCTTTACTAGCAAGATTGGCCTTCAGGAATCACAGGTCCCAGAGACAATGAGGAAAGGCTGGAGAAAGGAATATGTACTCTTGGTGCAAGGGGATACTTAAACAAATTGAACATGAATACTGAAGCAAACTGAAGTCAATGGGCCCTGATGGGATGCACTCATGAGTGCTGAGGAAGCTGGCCAGTATTTGGAGGCCAGTAACTAGTGATGTATCTCATGAGTCTATACTAGGTCCAGTCCTCTTTAACATCTTCATTAGTGGTCTGGTTGATGGGGAAGAGTGTGACCTCAGGAAGTTTGTTAATGACACAAAACTGGGAGGAATGGCTGATATGCCAGATGGTCATGCTGCCATCCAGAGGGATCTGGATAGGCTTGAGAAATGAGCTGACAGAAATCTTGTGAATTTTAACGAGGGGAAGTCCTACATCTATGGAGGAAAAACCTCAGGTGCCAATACATGCTGGAGCTACCAGCCAGCAAGAGGCTTGGCAGAAAAGGACCTGGAGGTCCTGGTGTACACTAAGCCTGGGCTGCATTAAATAAAGTATTGCTGGCATGTCGAAGGAGGTAATCCTTCTCTACTCTGCACTGGCGAGGCCNACCCATTACTCAATGAGAGAGGGAGTCTGGTTATACAGGACATGGAAAAATCTGAAGTACTCATTGCTTTCTTTGCCTCAGTCTTTACTAGCAAGATTGGCCTTCAGGAATCACAGGTCCCAGAGACAATGAGGAAAGGCTGGAGAAAGGAATATGTACTCTTGGTGCAAGGGGATACTTAAACAAATTGAACATGAATACTGAAGCAAACTGAAGTCAATGGGCCCTGATGGGATGCACTCATGAGTGCTGAGGAAGCTGGCCAGTATTTGGAGGCCAGTAACTAGTGATGTATCTCATGAGTCTATACTAGGTCCAGTCCTCTTTAACATCTTCATTAGTGGTCTGGTTGATGGGGAAGAGTGTGACCTCAGGAAGTTTGTTAATGACACAAAACTGGGAGGAATGGCTGATATGCCAGATGGTCATGCTGCCATCCAGAGGGATCTGGATAGGCTTGAGAAATGAGCTGACAGAAATCTTGTGAATTTTAACGAGGGGAAGTCCTACATCTATGGAGGAAAAACCTCAGGTGCCAATACATGCTGGAGCTACCAGCCAGCAAGAGGCTTGGCAGAAAAGGACCTGGAGGTCCTGGTGTACACTAAGCCTGGGCTGCATTAAATAAAGTATTGCTGGCATGTCGAAGGAGGTAATCCTTCTCTACTCTGCACTGGCGAGGCCACATCTCAAGTACTGTGTCCAGTTCTGGGCCTCTCTTGTACGAGAGAGACATGGACATACTGAAGAAAGTCCAATGAAGAGCCACAGAGATGATTAAGGGACTAAAGCATCTCTTATACAAAAAAGGCTGAGACAGCTGAAACTGTTTAGCATAAAAAAAAGAGAAGGCTCAGAGAAGGATCTTATCAATGTATATAAATATCTGAGAATGTATAGAGGGTGCATACAGACAGGCTCTTTTCAGTGTGTCCAGTGACAGGACAAGATGCAATGGGCACAAACTGAAGCATAGATGATCCTGTCTAAACATAAGGAAACAATCTTTTACTATGAGGGTGACTGATCACTGGTACAGGTTGTCCAGACTGGTAGTGAAGACTCTGTCCTTGGAGACATTGAAAAGCCATCTGCATATGATCCTGGGCAACCAGATCTAGGTGGCCCTGTTTAAGCAGAGTTGAATAAAATGAACTCCAGAGGTCCCTTACAACCTCAACCATTTTTGTATTCTGTGAGGAGTTCCTAAAAAGCATATTTGGATATACTCTTGGTTCTGCATACATGTACTTGGAAAAAAGTCATAGTCTTTTGTGGTAGAGTGAATTCAAACATTACTCTTTCATTCCTATAGTTACCAAGGAAGAAGTTAAACCTTTTTTACTACTATTTCTACTCAAATTGTCAGTTATGGAATTAATTTATATGTAAGCGGTGACCTGTGAAGCAAAACTATAGCAAATGCAACTTTTTTTTTTCCTTAAACATGAGAAGAATGACTACCTTAGAACTGAAATTCTCTAGATCCAGTCTATGTATCACACTTATCTGCAGTGTCTGCTTCCTCTTGGCTTTTATATTTAATCTTGCTTGTTCAAAACCATATAAAACCTTTACTATTAATCCAGAAATAATTTCTATCTCTCTAACAAAGTTTGATAGCAATTCCCAAATCTGTTTTCCTCACTATTTTTACTTCTAAATATAATCCCATGTCAGTTGTGACATTCCATTTTCTATTATTTTGCCCACTCAGTGGGGTGTTGCTGAATGGCTATAATGTGCTGATTTTGGACAGCCACAATCTGCTGTCCTTGATTACTTGCCCAACTAAGAAAAAATGATAGAATTGTTGCAGTTATACTTTCACAGAGACTTTCAGTAGCAGGAAGGGAGTAATGTCTGTTAGTAGCAACTTTTGGTAGCAATACAGTCCCATTGAAGTATATTAAAAAATACTTTACTTGGGAGAAGTGTCATGATTTGCGCATTTCTAGAAGTTTGAGGAATATAGGCACAGGCAGATCAAACTTAATACAGCCTCATTAAGTAATAAATATCTTAAAGAAAATATAGACTATATTTCCTTAGTATTATGAGGCAATCAAGTTATTTCCATAGCTCTCATACCTACATTGTAGTGTAACAAAGGTCTTATTAGAGAATACACAACTTTTACCATTCCTCTTCAAAAGCAGGGTGTTCTTTCAGGACTGGGGATTGGGAAAAGGAGAGAGAGTGAGAGTGAGAGAAAGAAATTCCAGACTAGGCTAATGGTTTGAAGGCACTCAGATGATACACTGAGGTTTGACTGAAGTTGCTAGCGTGAATTAAACAAAATAAGCTTTATTTTTATTAATAATTTGTAAATGGTATTTAAAAAGGGTATCTGCAAGCCCAGTTTCTGAACCAGCTGTCTTATCCTGTACATTGAACATTAGAGCAAGAACTATGGAACTATACATTTGTTACTTAATAGGAAGTGAGATCAAATGACAGATATTGCCAAGACAATTGATGTATTCTATCTCTTCTTTGCTTGAATCTTCATAGAAAAGTTAATTTGGCCAGTTATGTAGCATATTTTAGGCAGCAGGACAAGAGCACAGGTAAATATATGGGAGCAAGAGAATAAGGAATGTTCCAAGAGTTCATATTAAATATATTCATAAATTCAGCTGAGGCTAAGGAAATCCACCTTAGAGTATAAGTACTTCCTGTAGAAGTGCAGAGACATATTCAGTAGAAATCAAGAGGTAGACATGACATTCTGTAATTGCTAGAAATAAAACAGCCTAAGAAACAATACCCATATCATATCTTTATATTGCTCCAGCTACTTTGCATATTAATTTCCTGGTATTTCTTAACTACATTAGTGAATGTTTTAGTAGCAATTTGTATTAAAATTATTGATATATCAAATTAATTATAACTTACTATTTCATTAAAGTGGTTGCATTGTTACTGATAATTCATTGCAGCAATTGAAGTTATTGGCTGAAATCAATGTAGGAAAGTATCCTGTCTAGTGTACTGTGGAGTACTCTGTAAAATGCTTTTATTTCACCTCTCTGATATATGTATACTGTACATGCTCAAAGACGACTGTTCAACAGAGTGGACAGATATGGAAGTCTAAATGATAAATCTTTGCTTATAAATTGTGGAAATTGTGGGGAATAATATGAATGTCTAAGTGAATACAGTGAGAACCACTTAGAACTATTGTATTATATAGAGGTTTGTCTTAATGCTAGTCTGCTAATACACAAATCCAGAATACAGTAAACTAATTTTGAGTGGCTTCTGACTACAAGAAAGATCAGGAGTAAAACACAGAAACTAAAAATACATCATTTGGATGGGAGAGAAAGAAAAGAGATCCAGGTCTTTAGGAACTGCATAAAAAAATAGAAAATTTTTAAAGAACTTTTTACAAAATGTTAAAAAAACACAGAGTTGACATTAGTTTATTCCAAAATATTTGATTTTTTCAGTAGTTTTCAGCAAGACAGGGAAAGAAAATGAAAATATAGATGAAGAGAACTTCATTTATTCTGAAGTGGTATACATAAACAATAAGTTTTTAAATATATAGTGAAAGGAAATATAAACCCAAAGATTTTATAATTAGTATCTGACTAACACAGGATTAATAAGCCAATTCAAACTGGCAAAAGTCAGCTAATTTGTTTAAAATAAGAAACCACTCATTTCCTTTCACATCTTGTGAAATATGGACTATTTTCTGACACACTGAATATTACTTCAGATTCTAAATTGAAATAGAAAGCAATTTTGAAACAGAAAAATATGCAGAGATTCAAGTTACAACTTTTCAAACAACAAAAAAGGACATATAACTGTATGAAGATGGAAATTGTGCAACCCAAGACAATATCCAGCAGGAAAGGTAGTGAGAACCTGCAGTGAAGAGTGTGGCAAACAGGATCTGGCAACATTACTATTCGAGTGCAGTAATTCACAGCAACTATAATGAACACTTTTGCATAAAATGAATAGACTACTAACCTGGAATAAAATGGAACATTTGTTTGTTTTAAAGTTGGATACAGGTTCATAAATTGATGTGGTTCTACCAGCAACGGTACCAGAACAATATTAGCAATAAAAGGAACAGAGAGAAGATAAAGTTTCCACTAGAAGAGCATGTTGTGAATTAGCGGGTATGTAAATCATTCTTTAAAAAAAAGTGGTTTAGAGAATCAAGGGACCTGGCAGATGGAGGGCGATATCAAAGTTTTCAATATAGTGCAAGGCTAAAAGAAAAAAAGAAATCACTCTTACATTTACTAAATTCATTCTTACCTATGACAGACATTAAAGTATAGACCAAATCTGTTTCCTGCTCTAGGTATCACAGAGCAAGAAGAGAATTTTAGGGAAAAGATAGAAATACCAAGACATTCTTGCGTACAGACATATATTCTAATATGCCCGCACACAAGACACTTACCTAGAAACTACCTTTTTAATTATATAAATGGCACTAAGATTTGTGCAGTTTTTGTTGTTACTGTAGTTAAAAAAAAAAACAAACCAACAGGTTTTTTCAAACTGATTTGATTAAAAAAACCCTCAACAATCGCCTGCATTAAAGATAAACAAAAGTGTAAAATGCAATAGAAAGACTACAACTGGGTGTATGGGAGATAATTAAAGTAAGACCATTACTTGAAGAGCTAAAGAGTTAACAAGTTTCTTCTGTGTGGAGAAATAAGTAGGATTAGTTGTTATACATCTGACTGAATCTTCAAGCCAAGGAAACTATTCTACAGAGCTGCTAAATAGAGAAGGGCTTACATTTTAAGATACTTTTGCAAAAAATGAAAGGAATTAAACAAATAAATTACAATAGAAACAAGCAAAACCTGAATGCAAATATACTTAATGAATAAGGAATTATTTGTTTTAATTTTTACATATGAAAACTTCAGTCTTTTCTTTTTTGTGAGTGAAACATATATTGCCTGGCACCAACTTGAAAACATTAGCATTATAAAAAAAGAATTAGCAGACAAGAAGAGAACGCTTTTTCAGCACTATTCTTGATTTACTCATGAGACAGTTGTAGATTGAAAAAGCATAGTGGAGTGAAGTACCGATCTAAATGTTGTACATATCAATGTAATAGAAGAGATCTCTGGGGATTTGTGAACTCTGTGAACTCTGATTGCCAGATCTACTCCACAACATGAAACTTTGGAGAAAGTATTAAGGAGTATTAAGGTTTTACCACAGAGATGTGAATGGTATAGTCTCATGTTGTGGTTTAAGGTTTGGGGAAGGGGAGGGACAGGTGGAGCGGCAATTCCACTCCCCTTCCTGCCACACTCTAGAAAAGGACACTGAAACTTCTGCTCGCCCCCCTCCTC
>VYZX01000474.1:23633-39173 GCA_013401335.1 Brachypteracias leptosomus
GATCTTAGGCACACAGTTGTCTTTTACATGCCCTTTATCTATCCGAGGCTTTGGTCTTCTTACCAACAAACTTTGCTTTCTGCTCATGTCTCACTCTCCAGCAGCCAAGGGTGTTTTGTAGGCTGTTACTACAAGAAGGAGTCTAATTCTCCCACAAAACATGTTGGCATGTGAATATGAAACAGATAACTGTTCCCTGCTTTCCCAGGTCTTATTTTGTCTCAGTAGAATGAAATTTACTCATTTGGAACTTCTCTAAGAAGCTGACAAATGTTTTAACCTTTTAATGAGCAGAAAAGACCTGGCTTATTAAATAATTGCAAATACTCCTACTGACTTCAATGATCTTTGAAACAAGCTGTAATTTTGGGTAGAGACAATAAGCCTGATAACATTTAGTTGGAAATAGATGAAATTTCTTGCAGTGCAGAATGAAGATTATTCATTTCTGCATTTGAAGGGATATTCAAATGTGAACACTTGAATTTAAAAGATTTTTTTTAAATGCAATGGGTAAGTAAGAAAAAAATCTATAATGCCAATCAACATTGCTCTGTGGGAAAGAGGTCTTGCCACACAAAACCTAATTTGTTCTTTGGCAAGGATGCAAGGCTGGATGATACAGGTATCTCTGAAATGGTAATATTCTTAGAATGAGATATTGGTACAGCTGATTCTGTCTGGGGGTATGGGAAAGAATTGATAATCCCTTTATTTCCCCCAGCTGTATTTTCTATTAATCTACGATGGTACCCTTTTTTAAAAGTGTTTGAAATAGAATTGCCTCAATGTTTGATTAAACCTCAGAATCAATGAAGAATACAATATGTGGACAAAGAAGTGTCTGACAGATCCCAAAACAGATCTATCAATAAGAAATCATTAGCAAAAAGGGGTAGTTGTTGTGCAGTTGTCTGGGAGTAATTCTGCCTCAGGGTTATGTTGTTCCACATGTTTCATCAAGGAGTATCAAGAAAGTACAAAGTAATTTCTAAGTATGGACAAAGCCTGGTATCCTGTTAACTGAAGATAAGGGCAAGACAACGATACAGGGGGATTTAGCATCCTTTGGTTATCACCTAGCCAATTCAAAAAACTTTGATACCTTGTTGCAAAATAGTATGTTATGGTATCATGGAAAACAGGGATCCTGAAAGAGGATTTAGGAGTCATATTCAAGAAATAAATGGGTGTAACTTCTCAACGAAGTAATGTGATCATAGAAAGTCTCTTTAAGAATTGGTTTCACAAATACCTTTTTATGTAGGTTACAGCTGAAGGTGATGTGGAAAGAACAAACTACTTCACTTCTTGAAATCCAGTTCTCCTTTGCTGTGATTCTTGGCTTATAAAAACAAAAGAATAAAGAGTAGAAAACAGGGAATGACTTTACAATTTGTAAGCTCACTTTTTACAGTATGTTAAGTTTAACCCCACAATACATTTTACACAGAAAGCAGATCTATGCTGTGCAAAAGACCCCTGAATTAAACCTATCATGACCTGTAAGTTCAGATAACATAGCAAAACATTTTACAAGTCTCAGAAGCAACTAGGAAGTCCTGTCTAGAAGTACTATCTCGGAGGAGTGTTTTCTACAGTTAGAGTGTAGAATACAGTGTGCAAGGGAAGTCTCCTTAATCTGGGAAAGTTATCAAGCTAGACATAGTCTAGTGATAGATAAATAACCAACGTTTGCTTAAGTGGTGGAGGCAATTAATCACCTAATTAACTGTTTGGAGACGTGGTGACCTCTCTACTTCTTGAAGACTCCAAATCAAATTATGAGCCTGATACTAGTTTATTGGGCAACGCTAAAACTTCTAACTTACCTCTGAGTGGGAAGCTAGTACGACCTTATATCTGTACAAATGTGGATCTCGTAGAATTCTTCTGAACATCAGTTCCCAGCATGGATTCACTCATGTTTCACAATCTGACTGGCTCAGGTCAGGAGGACCAGGGCACAGTGGAGCTCAGAGCACATCAATCCTTGGTGGAGACAGTGCAGGAGGCATAATATTGGTTTCTAGATGTCATCTCATGAAGAATTTGATCTTCCTGTAAATTGCTAAGAGTTATGCAAAGCACTTGAACACATCGAGGTAACTCGTAAAGACAGATGAAAAATGATCATTTTTTCTAGCTGTCATCAAAAAAATATCAAAATTTTGAAAAGCCAAGATATAGCTTGGATTCAAATGAAGGAAAAGATAATGTCTTTTACTCCCTCCTGAAAACTAAAAAAAAAAACCCAAAACATCAAACTGACCTGTTTTCAGTTCTGGGCTTGTTTTATGGAAAAAAAGAAAGATCTTTCTCATCAAAATGCATTCTATGTCCAAAATAGAGGAACTATGAACAGAAATTTTCCACTATGCCAAGGAAAGAGCAATTTATGTTAGTGATAAAGCCAAATAAGACTAAGAGTGGGTTTTTTCTATATATATATGCTTATGTATGTATAAAGGAAGGCATGCATACACAGTTTCTATGCAAGCTGTGTATTAACACCCAAAACACCTATTCTAGGGGCCTGCATGGACATTCTCCGGCTTCCTGTGAAGTTCCAGGGGCTTTTTAGGATGCGTTCAGAGGAAACTACTCTTTACCCATAAAAATTTGGCTGCTATCACTCGTGTACTTGAGAGCAGAGCAGCCTTTTAGTAGCAATGTTAAATGCAATGCAGACAGCTACGTTGTAATTGCTTCTGTTATGAGAGTGAGCATTATTTCATCGGGAAGCTTTTGGCTTACAGCTATGCTCACTTACACTTAATCATCCTTTTACCTCTGATATGTTACAGCAGGCAGAAGTCTCCAGACAGATAGCAAGTATCTCAAGCAAAGGTTGCATGTATTTGGCACCATCCAATGGCATGCATACCTGTGGGACTTTTCGCCTTCTGCTGTAAATGGCATGGCAAGATAAATTCAGCTACATTCCTTCCTTTAATGGGAATGATGTTTCACCATGCTGTGGCACCTCCTCTCATATTGCCTCATGTACTAAGAAATGCAGCAGATTCTATAGCAGTTTTAGGATTTGTCTTCTAAAAATATCATTTCAAAGCTGTGGAATCAGCCACACTCAAAATGAAAAGCACTCTCAACAGCATGGAAAGAGATGGACGCTAAAATTTCTTTTTTATGGCCTGACCCCAGAAAATGTTGGCCTCCTGCATCTGTCCATTTTGACTGACAAATAACTGGTCAGTTTGGATAAAGCACAGTGTTCTGAATGAATAAGAGTGTTGGCAGAAACATCCATGGAAACTAGTTTATTTAAGAAACTATTAAAAGAAATTTGCCAAGAGAGAATTTTAAATATCTTGTCCTCAAAATCTGGATTATGTTCAACCAAATAATTACCAGATACATACTGTATCACTTGTGACCAGTCAGAGCAATGACATTTTGTTTCCACTATACTTTAAAAATGGTTATAAAGTGATCTATGGAGCAGAAATTATTTACATTAATAAATCTGAGAAACCGACAAACATCCTAAGAATGAAAAAGAACCACAAACCATAAGTGCTATAAAATGTACAGAGACCTTAGTATCTGTAACCTGAGTAACCTTAGAGGTTACTCAGCCTCCAAATAATTTTTTGTTGTCTTGGTTTTTTTTCTGGATAGTACAAAAATTACTTCAGACAAATGAATTTGTTTCTTAATCATCAGTGAACAGACTCTGATGTAAGACACCAGAGACCTTACAGATCTGCAGAGAGCTTTCATTGGTTCAGTCATGATATCTGATCTCCTTCAGGCAGCAAAATTAATTTCTGAACTAACCAACCATACAGTCAGTGAAGGCTCAAACGTAGCTGTTCTGTCTATAACATGGCCAGACAGGCTCGTTATTGACAGTCAACTCAAATATTCAGGGAAAAATATACCCTGTTTTAGTTTGGCAAATGAATGAAGTTTAAGACATGACAAACAAGCTTCTTAAGTTGACATGTTTGCCACAGTTTCCCCTCAGTAATTCTCATGCGACTGAACAGAAGGCAGGACAATTGGCTTAACCAGTGCAAAGACACAACAAGCTGATTTATGCATTGGATGTGAGAGGGAGAGACTCATTTCACACATACTGCTGCAGAGCTCTCCTGGCTATCAACACTGCAATATACACAGCAGACTGTGCAGGAGAAGTTTCTACCTTCAAACCTACACTCCCTCTGGGCCCCATGTATTTTCTCTGTCAAGAAAGTCTGGGAACGAACAGCTGTGAGTGTTCATCCAGGTAGGGAGAGAGGGAGAAATTAGCCTGGATGGGATATTCTTGCTTTTCATAAACACGATGCAACTCCTGGTTAGGGAATGAAACCCTGACAAAACCTCAAAGTTTCAAAATGGGCCTGGCAATGATTTGTGAGTGATTAGGGCAAAACTGAGAAAGGCCATCACTCAGTTGCTGGGTCAACAGCCAGCTGCTTCTTCAGCTAATTGTGCTTCAGCACCTAGGCTGCTCATCTCAAGGCACTAACTCTGAGCAACGCTCCAAGTGAAGGTCTGGGAGTAAGTGAACTTAGGCTGCAAGATGCAAGAGTACAGAAATAGTTCCTTGTGTCTCAGAGACCTCTAGTTCCTTTTTCTTTCTTTGTTTCCAGTGGCTCTGACCCTGTTTTGTCTTCTTGTTATGGACAGAAAGAATTGGCAGGCTTTTTACCCCCAGCTCTTCTCTTCTGCATAAAAGCAGTGCTGGGAAAGCCCAAAAGCCATGATTTCATTTTTTAAAATTATTTTTCCAGTCAATTCATGAATTGCCAGTAGATTTTAGCATCCACAGAGATGTGGCATCCTCAGCAAGGTGTTTTGCAGCACATCACTGAGTTGTTCCACACCTGCTGGCTTCCCTCCAGTTTTCAGCTTCTCTTCTCATGACTCCTTGGTGGATCATGCCCAATAAATAGCTGCTGCTCACATCATCATTGAAGCAGTGTCCAATGGTGGAATACGGCAAAGTCTGCTCTAATTAACAAACAAAGACTACATGGCACGGCCAAGTCAGACCCAAGAAAACAACTAACCATTTTTTGCCTAAAATCCTTACGTGACCTTTCAAGAACTGTGAAGTCTTGAAATTCTACTTCTGTTCTCTCTGTGTGGGGAACATTGATTTTGACCTGCCTTTTCTGATATAAACATAAGTCTAAATGTGTGTCATAAAAGTGCATACACAAAAAGAACTGCTTCATTGCCCATTAGTCTCTTGCTGGGAAGGAACAAATTGAACAAACAAATGGCATATGTTAGTCACATTGCTTCACACACTGCTGGAATACTTTCACATACTCTGGTGCCTTCAATTAGGATCTCTGTAGAGTTAAGTATAAAAGATTTTTTTTAGACAGTACAGTGACATCTGAATTTAAGTATGAAATTCCTGAAGCCAGGTAAATGTGAGATACATTAGAATAAGTATGTACCTACTTTCATGAAATATATGTGTTTCATGGAACTCTTTCATCTGGCTAAATTGCAGATGACTGACTGAGGCATGCTTTAATTTTGGTAGTGATGGTATTCATATTATTTGAGTACCCATAGCTGTGAAGTGGCTTTTTTAGAGATAATATACATCCTTCTCTCCTACAAATGGCACATATAATACTCTTCAAGTGGCATTGCTGAAATCGAGCAGACTACTGACATCTGACGAGATTGAATGGCAGTGTCTCAGACTGGTCAAAATCTGCAAACAGCTTTGTGAGAAAAAAAGTTCAGAATTTCAAAGTTCTTTTCCTTTTGAAGGATTTGTACCTATTTCACTCACGAGATTAATTTTTCATTATTCTTGCTTTCAACATTTTTCCTGAACACTTTAGATAATGCTTAAAGAACATTCTCCAACAATGCCAATAGTGTCAGATCAAATATTTCATTTTAAAGATCACTTTTGTTTGTTTCTTGCCAGATATAACTTTGTCCTTCTGACTAAAAGAAAGCATCCATCTTTTTACTTCAAAACTCTCCAATTGACATTATGACATCTTGAAAAGCTCTCATCCATTTCATGGGGATAAGGAGCAGCACCAGCACTTTTACAGGTGATTTCCTCAATATGCCCGAATTAACCAATTGTAATCCTCTCTCAGCCCAGAAGGTGGCAAGCACTCTTAAAGCATGAGCTGTATTAAAAGAAGACAGGCTCCCTTCCGATAAAATCTCAGCCACCATTGTCCTCTGCTCCAGCACTTAGCCTTGGGTTTCCCAGCCAGAGATTTGTTTAACAGCATCCAGTAAATCACAGCAGGACAGGACTAAAAAGGGAAGCATGGATGAGATTTAAACGTATCTTCTGTTGTAATTTAAGCAAAGAACTCTCTGAAACTAAAGTAGAAAATAATTGTGTAGAAAATAAAGCTGATCGGAAAAAGTAACATTTCGGTCCCACAGCAGCTCTGGCAAAGGGAAGGCTCCTAAGAGATCGGGCTGGCTGCCAAGCATGGCTGCGTAGGAGCCACAGAGCACCTGGAGTTAAACCTGCCCCACAGCCCATGCAAGTGTAGACTAATCTACAAAATATTAAATAGTAGTTTGTGTGGCTTTTTCCAGAAGGAAACTACACCCAAACCTTATTTACTGTTTTTCAGCAAAAGCTGCATGCTTTTTCCACTAATCTGTTGGTCTTAGAAAATGGAGTGATTTGTGTGTGCAAACAGCAATAGTAGAAAGCTAATGTGTTCTGGGGTGCCAAGTTGGAGAAGTTGGTAGGAAATTGTCTCCTCAGCAGTTTCTTCTCAAGCATTTTAGTTAAATTTCAGTCTGTAACTTAGCTGGGGAGAAAAGGTCTCTCAGGATGTACTACATTGGAACACCTAAATGGTGAATTAATACATTTAGATAAATCTGTTATGCAAGGAAACCAATATACCTTCCATTTCAGTATTGCTTACGTCATGACTTAATTATAGCACTTGGCCTAAAGACTTCGAGTCAGATTATTCTTCTGAAAGTTAATTTTTTTAATATAATGTTTAATGAATTGGTGGAAAAGAAAGTTTTCAAAGGACAGAATTTCTGAGCTTCTTTTTCAAATCCTGAAGGTCTCAGAGCAAAAAGAGGGCGATTCAGTATTCAGATGCCCATGAGAATTGACAGGGGCTGATGACTTGAAAGCAGTGACAACACAATCCTCTCTGACATTAATCCTGGGCTGGGAGTGAGATACTGCTCAGTGTCCTTAATTATATATTGCCACAGCACAGGTGGCTGCAGTGCTGAGAAATCAAATTCATCCGTACCACTCCATGCCAGGCACTTGGTGGAAAGGTGATCTCTGACCCTTCCACTTCCACATAAAAGCATGAGAAAAGAGAAGATGAAAGGACATGCCAGAGAGCAGGGAGGACAATATCTACATTTTTATGGCAGGCCATGGCCTCAGCTTTCCCTTTCTCTTGACAATATGAATAAATATTGGAGAAAGAGGGTTGTTTGGGCTTTTTAAAAGACATTACGATAAGGCTGCAAATTAAATCACAGCAGATGCAAATGGATTCGAGAAAGGACAGTGATTCTGCATGAATTCGAACCATCCTCAGAACCCACTATACCCTATGTACTATTTGCCATGTTTAGGGGGCTCAGGCATGCCTGTCTTGTCCCTCTAATCGCCAAACTCACATCCGGGAACAAAAACTGCCCCATCTCACAGGTGTGTTTCACGCAAAGTACAACACTGCGAGTGGCTTCATAGCCTTCAGTGCCTTCTGCTCACAGCTCTGCCATGGAGACTGGCAGTGCCCTGGAGCAGAATAATGACAGCGTTTTTCACCCCTCATCCTCCAGTTACCTTGTCCCAGGCTGCGAGCCTGGTGCTGTTTGTGCTCGTGACTCTGAGCTCAGCAGTGAAAAGCCCCGTGTTTACTGAGCTTGTGGGTCAAGGGAATTCAGAGTTCAAAGTCCTGGTGCTCCCTGTAAAATGCACACTGACCTACTGGGCTGGTAACGATTCCACCAGCAGTAGGAGGAATGGGGTGGGCTAACATCTGAGATAATGCCAAGGGATACAGTACAGTCATAGAGAAAAGCTGGTGCATATAGAGGAAGTTTGAGGCAAATAGGTTTTAATTAGAGTATCATTCAGCCCTTTGGATATTTGCTGAATACTAAGCCAGATTTAACAAGGCATTTCCTTGCCAACCATCACATACATTAAAGATTGCACAAAATGAAGAAACACATCCTAAGGGAATCCTAAGCAGAAGAGACCTAAATCAGGGTTTAAAAGGTGAACTGTATCTTTTACCCTGCTTGCAAGTATCTCTCAGGACAGCAAAGTGTTACTGCCTACTCACCCCAGCTTCTGCTTACTTCTGCCAGCTGGTCTTGTTATTCCGGTTTTAATAGGTGTCACTGCAAAACAGGACACCGGAATAGGTGCTGTCTTCTGAGCTGTACTTAAAGTGAGCACAAAGCAATGACCAGAAAGGACAAGAAACAGAGCAAGGAGTTATTTAAATTGGACCTGTAAGTGACGATTTCTGCAAAGAAGACTGAGGTTGAAAAGGGAAATCTGCAAAGGTTTCCTGACTTTTGTAGAGAAAGATACTGCCTACTCTTTTCTTCTGACAATAGTACCCTTTCTGCTCCTTCACACCTACGAAAATGAACAAAGCCTGGTCCTTTTCTTTAGGAAGTGCTGTCCTAGGCAGCTTAGCAGTTTGCAGGTACCTGCCAAAGCACCATTTGGCCAAGCAACGGAGACAAACTTGTCCCTCTAAAGGGAGAGCAAAGCATTAGCTATGCACTGGAGGACCTGTCCACGATACAGAGAGCTTGCCATGTAGAAGAACAAAGCAGAATCCCTACATTCAGTACCATGTTTGGAGGACCTCAGCAAGCCCTCTCAGATGAACAGAAATTTCACTTAAAAATAGATTTCCAGTGGAACTGAAGGTGTTCAGGTGTACGTGTCATATGACATATTTTGGCAGTGAAGAAGGGGCAAGAAAAACAACCATCAGGGACATGATGACGTCTTATGTCAGCTTTCTCAAACTGGAACTTTTCTGTTTTGTTTCTTTGCCTTCTAAATGGCATTTTTACCCCATTAAAAATCAAACTGGATTTTAATATTAAAATTACTGGTAAATAATGTGAAAACAGAACAGGTTGACCTGGATTAATTATTCTCCTGACTCTTCAGTCTGTCCATTACAAGACCACTATTTATTTAGACCTATATTTATGCTTAAAGGTGAATCTGAACCTTTTTCCAACTGTTAGTATCTCAGTACAGCTTAACACTGTACTGTGACTTTTTTATGACCGTGAACTCTGACCTTCATACTTCCAAATATATCCTGCCTCAGATTTTTTAAAGAATAAAGAAATATCTGTGATTAGTTCACTAAGTCAAAACTGGACCATCTCAGGGCTCTCTCTGAGCTGACTATATTCTACCCATGACTATTTTCACCAATTGAAAACTGGGCTTTCTCTTCATATTTTCAGGAAAGAAATTTAAAATCAAAAGAAAGGGGAGAGGAATGTAAACATTAATGTACATACAAATGTGGCAGGGAGTGAATGCAAGGAAAATTCACACTCCAGTTGCCCTCTCCTCCTCTGTAGCCCAGGCTGAAAGAGCCCTTGTGACTACTGTCTTTGGCAGCTGTTCAGTGGATTGCAGCTGAAGATGCTCATGTGAACCTGTGGGAATCAAACCTGCCAAGTTCTTCATAGCTCCACTTGGTACCGTCTCATCTTTATTTAATGCTTTTCTTTTTCCCCTGCTGTGGCTTGGTGTAGCTCTTCTTTGTAACTTCCATTAAGATGCACAGGAAACAATCATCATGTATTTAGAAGGGCAAATCTCTCTACTTCCCTGTCATCCTCGTCAGATGTGAGATTCAGACTGGAAAGAAGTCACAAGTAGACAGTCACAAGTGGCCTGAGAGTCTGGTGAGAAAGGAAGGACTGCAGCAGAAGAGGCAGTCACTGCTCATTGCTAGTTCTTGTCCCAGGAGAAAGCACAATTCAACCGTGGCACTGAGAAATCGATGAGAACTATTGAGTTTCCAAAACCCAGTGAAATCCTGAGGCAGAAGACAACAGCCTGTCTGTCAGGGAGTTTTCCAAAACAAAGAGGCCCAAAGTCATGGTCTCTCCAGACTCTGGGCCCACATTTTCCCCTCACCTACCCATCTCTGTTTGGAAAACTTGTGCAATCTCTTCTTGCCATGCTGTCTTACCATGCATATAGCTATTGAAGCAGAGTCAATATTGCATCGAGTTCTCATTAACTTTTGGGTGAAATGTGCATGCTCCTGGCTCTGCTAAGAAAATGGCTGTTGTTTCACCATTCTACAGATGTCCCTATTTGTCACTACATTTGTAAGTATGACCCTGGAAGTCAGACTTCATTACAGCAGCAATCACTGATCCAGTGGGAAATTAACCAAAAAAAGGATTTATTTTTTTTTTTCAACAGTGAACAAGCCAACAACAAGAAAAAGCATCTTGGCAAGGTAATTGAAAGAAACTCATCACTTTTAATGAAAGCTAAAGTGATTTTATTCTACACAAGTTAATTATTTCACTGTATTATTGCTGCCTGAGATTAATTTCATTTATAGTCAGGGGGGAGGTAACCCACACTAGAAGCCCATTGTGAAGTTTTCATTGTTTCAATGGGCTTTAGATTGCCTCTTTGGTCAGTTTTGCCTTTATGTCTCTAATAATGCTGAGCCATGAAAGAGCTGAGAGTTTAGTTGTACTTTTTGGGCATTTTTTTTCAGAAGGAAAATGATCGGTATTAATACTGCAAAGTCAACTAGAACCCCTTCTGACAAGTCCAAAATACTGTTTTAATAGCATCATGTTCTTGCCAAAGGTGTAGTAATCACCTGCTGAAATGAGTTTTCATAGGAAAAGGTGCTTTTTTTCTTGCTCAAAATACTACTAATACTCTCATTTTCAAAAGGTTATTTTTTTCACTATTATTTCCATTTAAAAATCATTATGAAAGCTGTAACAGAGAGTTGCTGAGAGTAGCATCTTCACAGTTAAGTGCTACTTTTCACTTTTAAAGTAACAGTCCCTCCTTTAGTGTTACTTAAAAGTGATGATGTTGCTCTTTGCCCTGGTTTCACTGGGACAGAATCACAGGCCTGCCATGGTCTGCAGGGTATTAGCACTTTGGAGTCAACCAGGGCAGCTGGCCCAAGTTGGCTCACAGGTGTATCCCATACCATAAACCTCACGCTTATTATAAAGGGAGTTTGCTGAGGACAAGAAGGCCTCCTGCTTGGGCTTTGGCTCCTCCTCCTCTGCCTCCTCCTGCTTTTCTCCATCACTGGAAGGACTTGCTTGCCATTCTGCTCCAGAGAACTTCTTTCCTTGTTGTGGCTGCTGTAACCTCCCTGGGCTGAGCATAACTTTGAATACTTTATATTGGTATTAGTTTTGCTGTTTCATTGAGTCTGTTTTGATCTCTACCTATGTGTGTCCTCATTTTCTTGATCCCTTTTCTTCATTGAGAAGGGGTCATCAGGTGATAAGATACAAGCTAAACATAGACACTATCAAAAAGGAAACATCTTGTCCATCAACTTCTGACTATTTTTCAGCTTTTTACATGTTAGGGAATTGTTCTACAACTAGAAAAAGTAAGAAAAGTTTCACTTATTCCCCACTCCCAAGGGAGAAAAAAACCCCTTACTTTCTACAGGGAAAGTTTGAACGGGGACCTTTTGTGCTAAGATCTTTGGGGAAAGTTGTTCTTCTCTGGTGGGATGCAACCTTTTTCTTCTTTTTCATAGGACACTGAATGAAACCTTTTCCCAGTTGAATGATGTATGCATTGTGTTTACTGCTTGCCATTCTTTCTGATCTACATGATAGCTGTAATCTAGGGTGTAGTCTTGAGAAGGCTCCATCTGCACCCTTCTGGTCAGACTTTCAGTTCTTCAGCTGCTCAGCAAGATCTGAGATGTTCTCAAATTAAATCAGTACTGTTTAATCTACAGGGGTTTATACAATGTTTGCTTTGAGTCATAGTTGAAATCTGTACATCCAGAGACCATCTCCTACAAAAACATATTAAAAAAACACTAGAGAGAGAATTATCCATATACAGAGATGGGATTTGCAGAAGAGAGCTACCCTGAGATGTTTAAAACAGTAAAAGTGCATTTTAAAGTTCATTGTGGGATTCTTTAATACCCATGCGTGGGCATTTTCCTGAC
The DNA here is from genome assembly GCA_013401335.1 of Brachypteracias leptosomus. Classification (NCBI taxonomy): domain Eukaryota; kingdom Metazoa; phylum Chordata; class Aves; order Coraciiformes; family Brachypteraciidae; genus Brachypteracias; species Brachypteracias leptosomus. The sequence continues at coordinate 35,843 of VYZX01000474.1, forward strand.
CCTCACTTTCTGCTTTATACACTTGCTATGAAAAAGTTTCTTGGTTGTGTTTGTGTAGTTGTTGAAGGCGTCAAAAAAAAGAAAGTAAACTTTTGCAGTCCCTATAGCAGTAGGCAACAGCTTATAGGGCTAAACATCTGTTCTAATCGTCCTTTACGTGCCCCCCGAATTTTAGACTCCAGCCTCAAAAGCATCTGTCTGATCCTTTACATGTTTACAGAAAGCAATGTCAAATATCATGCAGCTTAAATGTTCGCTGACTGGAAGACGCACAGGCTCAGAAAGGTTTAAAGTTCTCTGTGCTGCTATAAAAAGCTCTGCAGCACCTCATGGTCCCCAGTGATGAGGGTTTGTCTTACTGTTGCTAAGTTAACTTTCTATCCCACCTGCTCTGCTTCAGCAGGCACTGAGTGGGTCTCACTCCTTGTCCTGCAAGTGGTGGCATGTCAGTGATTGTTATTAAAGTGTAAAACACACACAGTTACAAGGCATAATCTTTCACTAGAATTTCAAATCCTGTCCTTCCGTGCTTTTTTTTTTTTGTATTTTTGTTTTATACTGAAGAGAATCAGAGTTGAATCCACTCATTGTTCCAAAATGTTGGCTCAGAGACAGATAGGTATCTGTTTCCTCGTGCTGAATCTGCTCTAAGTGAAGTCTCATGAGAATAGGCACTTCAGGAGAGTGAGAAACTCAGAGTAGTCTGTAAAATGACAGCCAGTAGAAGGTGAAATATTAGGAGACAGGAGTAGTCTATAGAAAGAAAACTCTGTGGAGCTCCTGATGAGACTAGGAAGACTCATTCAGCCTCTAATGGGATGAGGAGCTGTGAAGACCGCAACCCAAGAGCAGGTCCCATAGCCTACAGCCTCTGGAGAGTCAAACAAGTCACTGTTAATGTCTACAGTGATAGCCACAATATTGTGTGTCTTGCACATGCTGTGAAGCTGAGAGCATAGTCCTCACCATGGCTAAAGTCACCTTATTTCCTCCTTTCACATGGGATTGGGGTTCTGTGCAGAGCTTAGTCTCCCCAGCTGGGCAATCACAGTGTCTACAAGGCAGTCACATAGCCAGAAAAAAGCCACAGCAAGCTATGCAGTAGTTTCTCTAGAGCATATTCATATTCAACTTACTCATAAGACATGGCTAATTGTTCACATGGGAGCAAAGACAATTTATTGATTTGTTTATAACATTTATAAGATTCTCTCGTTATGTATTTTTTATGGTTGAACTCACCCTCACCTGGGTAATTTCACAGGATTTTGATGCTTTTATGGTGATGCAGAGTAGTTTACACATGAAAAAGGAGTATATCAGTTTGGTGCCTAGTCTGGAAAAGACAAGAATAAGGGGAAGGAGGTGCTGCATGATACAGCTCTATTAAATCTTGTGTGGCATAAGAAAGGTTTGCCTCTAGCAAAACATGAACTAGGAGATGTTTATAGTTTCTTAAAAGAAAGCAGGTTTAAAACAAAGCAAAGAATATACTTCACACATGCAGAGTTACTGATCTCCTTACTTTAGTGGGTGCTGAAAGTTTACAGCTTTGAAAAGGAACTGGGGAAATGCATAGGAGAAACATCCCTTGGGAGCTATGGTTACACCTCAAACTGCACAAATATGCAAACTTAAAACAACAGAAAGTTGGGGAAGTAGCCTTCCTAGAGTTGTGGAAATATGATGTGTTTGCCTTGCTATTGTACTCTTCCACAGAAACAAGACCCTGGTGGGGGAAAATTGGCCTTACCCCATGGAGCCTTATGTTCTACATTTATCCAGCATTGCAAGCCTGAAATTCATGGACAAATTTGTTTCTATAAATCAAGTTGTAAAACTAGATCCTCAGTAGGCACGTAACTTTCACTGTTCATTGTGAGGTTAATTTGCAAAAGGTAATAGCTCTGTCTCCAGTCATGGCCATTATTTTCAGATAACAAATCAGCAATTTTGATAGCCTTTTAAAGTATTTTCTTTTAAGACAGTGCTACATGGAGAATTGCTTAAGGATCCCAATTGCAACGAATTGTAGCTACCAGAAAATGAACTTACAAGGTTGTTTTCCCCTGAGATAGGAGTTAACCAACTCACTTTAAGGGAGGACGGCCTTCCCAGAAAATGGATAGCTGGTCTGACCGTGCCTGCTAACTCAAAAGTATACTGAGATTTGAGATTGTAAGACCTAAGAATCTCAGAAGTCTGTGAAAAGTCCCACTGATTTCAGCGAGCTTTGTATCAGGAGTTCCCCTTCAAATACCTCCACATTTGTCTTTAGAAATGAACAAATTTTTCAACTTTTTCTTGGGTTTTCCCTGTCAGTGAATATGAAACCACTCAAGCAAATCACTTGATTTGCTCAAACAAAGGGATCCCTCGTGTAACGCAGTTACTGTCATCTCAAAATGGGTAAGGTCCAGCCTGGAAATGGAGTGCTGTGAGAAAGCCATTGTGATTTGAGTGCAGCATGGGGCTCGGTCACAAGAAAAACCTAGTGTCAGCAGGTCCTCAGCACCTGGCTATGTGCCTGCTCCTGCCCTGTGGCAGATCCCTCATGAGTTCCCTCAGCTGAGCCTGCTGAGGAAGAGCAGTGTGCACATATGATAGCCCAGCTTACTCAGAGACCCAGTTTGTGTGTTAGCTTGGCTGATGCACAAAGCTCTCAAATTGTAGCGACTTGATTCTCTGAGCCCTCGGCTCAATCACTGTTGTTATTAGCTGAATCACTGAAACTACAAATCTCAATTTTTATTCTAAGGGGATTTTTTTAAAAGCTGCTTGTCTGTTCTGCAAATGTATGTACTTGTTCTGTAGTTTTCATTTACAGAGCTGACATTAAGTCCCATCTTGCCCTCTAAATGATTATAAGATTTCAGCCAAGGAGTAAATCACCAGTGACCTCCGATTCAAATACAGATTCCAAGCCAAATCTTTTATCAGCTTCCTTCATTATAAGACTCATTTTCTGTATACCACTGCAGAGGAAAAGATATTTCAAATTTCTGCTTTCAGGACTAATAAAAAGCTAGGTAAAACAGTCCCAGTGTAGGAGAATATGAGGATAACTCCAGATCCACCAGGGCTCAGGGAGGACTTGTCCTATTATATGACCAGAAAGGAGCCTACTGTAATCATAGAAATCAACTGTATTGTCAAGATGTTGCACAGAGTACATGCAGAGATAGCAAGTGCAATGTACTGCACAAAAATTAATTATGAAGCCTGCTTCTTTTGTTCATGGGAAAGCTTCCAGCTAACATGCTCTAAAATACCTCTACCTCAGCAGATTTCCAGTGTGGATCCATATTGGACCTTGTGGTGGGTTTACCTT
>VYZX01000475.1:0-17641 GCA_013401335.1 Brachypteracias leptosomus
GGTAAACCCACCACAAAGACAAACATGTCTATTGATTAAGATTATTACTGAAGAGGACTTTGCAACTAATGAATAAAGTGCACTTATTTTTGTCCTCAAATCTCTAAAACTATGAATTTGTAGGGGTGTTTGTTTATGCTAGATCCCAATTCTTTCTTATTACAGAGTCCATAATTTTCCACTTTTAAATCTATGACTTATATTCTCAATTCTTCTTTTCAACTTCCTTCTTTTCCACATATGATTTATATTCCTCAGTTTTATTCTGGGCTGGCAGATGCTTTCTTACAACCCCATCTTTCTTTTCTGAACAAGAATCAAGACAGTGAAGAACTTTTGAAGTATGAATGATAAGCTCAAAGACTTTTTCAAAGACCAACTTTGATTATCCATAAAATTATTTCAACATAAAACTGAAATCCATCAATTAAGACAGCAGTAGGTCTAAGACTTCACACAAACATGTACATGTTTGGACCCAACAGGCTGGAGTGATGGGCCCAGGCCAATTTTATGACCTTCAACAAGGCCAAGTGCCAGATCCCACACTTGGGCCACACAACCGCATGAAACAGTACAGGGTTAGGAAAAAGTGGCTGGAAAGCTGTCTGACAGAAAGGGACCTGAGGACACTGATCTACAACTGGCTAAATATGAGGCAGCAGTGTGCCCAGGTGGCCAAGAAGGCCAGTGGCAACCTGGATTGTATCAGAAATAGCTTAACCAGCAGGAATAGGTAAGTGATTGTCCCTCTGCACTCAGTACTGGTGAGGCTAAACCTCGAGTACTGTTTTCAGTTTTGGGCACCTCACTACAAGAAAGAAATTGAGGTGCTGGAGGGTGTCCAGAGAAGGGCAGTGAAGCTGGTGAAGGGCCTAGAGCACAAAGTCTTATGAGGAGCAGCTAAGGGAACTGGGGCTACTTAGAAGAAAAGGAGGCTGAGGGGAGACCTTCTCACTCTCTACAACTACCTTAAGGGAGGCTGTAGAGAGGTGGGGGTCAGTCTCTTCTCACAAGCAAGAAGCGATAGGAAAAGATGAAATGCCCTCAAGTTGCACCAGGGGAGGTTTAAGTCAGATATTAGGAAGCATTTCTTTACTGAAAGGGTTGTCAAGCACTGGAACAAGCTGCTCAGGGAAATGGTTGAATCACCATTACTGGATATGTTTAAAAGTCCTGTAGATATCATGATTAGAAACATGTCCTAGCAGTGGACTTGGTAGAGTTAGGTTAATGGTTGGACTCAATCTTAAAGGTCTTTTCCAACCTAAACAACTCTATGGTTCTATGATTCTGTGTATGAAGTTCTAGGGCCTGAGCAAGCCCTAAATTGAAGATGACATATGGATGAGTCCCACAACCAAACAGCATAGTGAAGCAGAGAGAAGAGTCCTTTGCTGGGAAACTAGCTGATTGTCTGTGAGAACCATCACAGCTAGCTGATAAGGGGTGTGCAGGACTTGAGGAAGATAAAGGTGCCTCCTCCTTGTTCTTTCCCAGGTCTGGCCAACCTTGGATGGAATCCAAGGAGGAGGAAAAATAGCAGATGTCCCACTGTTGAAGGTTTTTTTTCGAGGTTGCCTATGCAACCTGAGTTGTTTGTTCAATGATATAAAAGCTGGTCCCACTTGCAGGGAAGTCGGAAGCCATTCTGCGGGTGGAGACACCATGTAGGGGCAATTGGCAAAACAGTGTAATACTAAAAAAACCACATTCAATCTGTTTCTTTGAAAGATCCATCTTTGGAGTATTCCTCTGTATAGCTGCCTGAAAGCTTTTATCATTCCTACAATCATCATAGGTTTCTTAGTTTTAATTAAATTCTCTGAAAGCTAAAATTTTGCCTGATTTAAAATAGAAATAAGACAGACTGACAGCAAGTACATTACATACTTGTTTTCATTACATACTTTCCTAAACTATTGAGTATTGTGTTGCAAAGATAAGCTTCTGTAAATATGAGGTTTATATCAGTAGTGACTCTAAAGTTTTTAGCCAGTAAGGATCTCAAAAAAAAAATCTATCCCATTCAGCTTCATCATAAAAAGGAGAGCTGAAACACGCATTTAGATTATAAATCACTACAGCTCACCCCAGAAATTAAACTGTAGCACAGCCAGGCTGCTAGAGCCTTTTAACATACCCTCAAGCATCATGTTTCTGCTCAGGTTGAGTTGTAGCATGCCAATCTCTGAGCCTGTGGGAATACCTAGGGAAAGCCTCACGGGTGTCTGCTGATGGTTTGATGTGCTAGGTTTAGTGCTAGCATGTGTGTCATCCACAGTTAACAAAGGAGGGAAATAAGGTTCAGAAAAATTATAAATGATTATAAAGTTCTGGTGGCATTAGACAAAACTGTTCTCAAGGTAGCAGCCTCCCTGGTTTCAATTCAGACCTATAAATTCATCTTTGTCTACTCCTTTAAGCTCAAAAAGGTGCCTGGATTACATCCTATCCCTAGGTTCCCACTTACAATCACTATTTTGAATATTGGAAAATTTTCTTCCCTCATGAGATCATCTATTCTATTAAGGAGATCTCAGTGGTTTAGCAGCAAACACTTATTCTATTAATGTAATAAACTGTAACCTCCTCGACTGTAGGATTATAAATTCCCCAGTCCCTGATCTCATTAAGAAATGACTCTGTAGAAGAAGTGTTAATGGAACAAAGGAGAGATAACAGTTCTCTGATATGTGCTACAAAAGCCAGGCAGTTAGTGTTTGTCCAGAAGGGGTCAACCAGATTCAAAGAGGGCAAACTTATTTCATCTGGGCAGCATCCACTTAATGGCTGTAGAGTTTTGTTTTCATTATAATATGAATCAGCATGGAAGAAACAAAAGGGGAATATAAATTAAGATTTCTGTTAAGTTGTGCATGTATCTTTGAAACTCCAATATAAAGGTCAAAGGTGTGGTATTCAAAAGGAGGTAATTTTGCATAGGAAAGATAACCACATAAACAAATGAGATGAGAAGAATAGACTAGTGTGCATATAAGGTTTATGAGTGAAAAGGCTTGTTAAGATGAAACTAGAGAACATGCCTAGTTCTTATAAACACCTTCAGTAAAGGCAGCTTATCCATTTTATTGTCCACAGACATGCAAGTCACTTTTAATTAAAGCAAAATTTAGACCTCTAAAGTACAGCTGGATTATATGTTTTTAAGCAGATGCTACATGAGTACCTACCAGAAAGCAGAAGACTCCAACTCTCATAACATGTAACCGATAATTTCTGCACAAGCCCATATGACTTCCGGTTTTGAAGTTCAAATATAGACTATTCTATTCAACAGAAACAATAAAACTGCACACTTACATGAGTATTTCTTAATATTCCTAATACTAATGGTACTAATACTAGATATATCTGCAGCCATGTGCTTATCCTACAAGTCCCTCACCAACTCAGAGGGCAAAACATAACATAGTAAAATGTCATTACCCTGTTGTTTCACAAACTGCCCTATAGCCAAGTCCTGGGGCAATGCTGCTAGGCTTTGGAGATCTGCTAAGGTGGATTTATTGTGAGTCATTTAATATCATTACAAGAAAATCCAAACTGTTGGAGGGACTCTCACACACCAACAGAATTGCATATATGAATCAATATGCATTACTCTGGTGTGATATAAATCAATATGGCATGCAGGAAAGTTATATGCTTTATACTTCCTAATCTATAGAGAGGCTTGTTTTAAGCAGCATCAAATAAGTGTTATAATAGTATTTGATATCCTTAGCTATCAATTGACTACATGTAACCAGCCCTCTACTAGCTCTTCATTCACACAGAGAATCCTAGACTAGCGATTCATTACGGTGCTCCAGTGAGGACAGCATAATCCCATAATAGATAGGATGCTTAGAAAAAATATTTAAGCTTTAATCATACTTGCTTCAAGCTGTCACACAAAAAAGTACATGCAGTACAATAAAATAACATCCCATAAGAAACTGGCACTTGCTAGACAAAGAACATCAGCTCATGTTATGACCTGCACTGTCTGCTGAGAATCCAGCTATAAATACAAGCTTGCTTTGCTAATCCTTTCGGCTGCGAAGAGGCTGCTGATGGCTGTGCTGGAGGGGCTCCCATTACCCCACCAGGCAGGATCACCTCTTGTTGCTGGAAATACCTACTTCTTTCTGCAGCATTAAGAAGACAGTGATCAAAACTGGAGGCTCAGGAACTTGTTACTACTTGGTATGAAACAGTTCTTACTTGCTGATTATAGGTTATTGTTAATCCTCAAGTGAGCATGTAAGTGTGAAATCTGGTCCTTCACCAGGAAATCCATGAACACAAGTCACAAATCATTGAAGGTGGTGTGACAACAAGTCACTCCAAGCCTTGTCATTCTTACACTAAGCAGCACTGGTGAGATTCAGCACCCTTTCTGAATGACTATGTAGGGTTCAGACAGTTTCAAGTCTCTGAAGAGCTTGAGTGTGTGACTGTCCTCTGCAAAGTGATCATGTTTGTGGGGTAAGCTACCAGTGTGACCATTGCAAACATTCCTATCAGCATTTCTATGAAGCTTCATTTACAACAGTTTCTTACTGAGGTCCATAGACAATTGTTTAATCACTTTAGAGAGGCAAGAAATTCTTTAGCAGTCCTTGACCAGTAAAATTCTGAAAAAGCAATTTAAAGTTATCTGTCTTCTTCCATACGATCTTCCTACACCTAACACTTACCTCTGCCAGGGATTTTAGCTTGCTGAGATTATTTTGGTGTTACTCTACATCATCAAGTGTGGCATAAAAATGATAAACTAGTTGCAGGCTATTTTTCCTCCTCTCAGATGAGGTGCATTTCCTACCCAGAAACAAAGAGCACTGTACAGAAACAAAGCAAAACACAGCTTTGCTGAGTGAAAAATCAATTGTCTTCATATACTTTATGCTTTTTATACATAGTACATTTCATTTCCTGTTTAATTCAGCAGAATCTGCTTGCTTTCTTCTCAACCAGCTCATCAATTCATGACATTTGCAATGCACCTAAAACAAGCCTGCAGTTTAAAGACAGAAGCAAGATGATGCATATGAAGTTTTCTTTTTACAAAATACATAATTATAGAAAAGTTATTTAATTTGGTTTTCTGTTTAAATTTATTATCACATTAAATGCAATTTGCATGTCAGCAAATTGAAAATCTTTGAAGTTCTCTGAGAAGTGTTCTGCATAGGTATGCATGCCCCAGTGTGTTCCAAAATCAATACAGCTGAACACTGAGACACAGAAGAGATCATATTTCTTAAACTCATGAAAATGACACAGAAAGGGACTGTTCAAGAAGAGACAATCCACAACTTTTTAGAGACCCTCTGATAAAATCTAGCGTCTAAAGCCAAATACAGGATGCTCTACGTATTTCCTATGCTGTAGTGACTTTTGTCTAACTTAGCTGCATTACTAGTAGAAGATCTTTCTAAAGAACATCAGTAACAATACTGTTAGAATTGGTTTGAGGAAGTGGAATAGAGATTTTTTTCTTGTTTGTTTCCTCCAGGATGGAGGAACATTACTTTTTATCCAAAAACTGCTACAGGTAAAATATATACTTGCAATTAAAATTATAGCATAACAGAAAAAAAACCCTCTAAACTTCTGATAACCAAAAGTATATATTCATTTCTCTTTTAAATTAACCTAAATTACTTTTATATGAATAATGAATGAAAGTTTTACAGTTTTATTGCTATTGGAATCACATTCAATGTTATTGAATCCACCTTTCATACATTCTCATGGATTCTTTTCCATGAGCATTGTGAAAGATACAGTTTGAATAATCTTTTCCAAGGCCAGAAATGACTGCAAAGAATCCACTCTAACCTCTCCACTATAGACTAAACTTAGTTCCCAGGCCATTGGATCAACACCAGCTCAGTCAATAAGGTATCAGTAGAAAAGGACCAACCTGATCAAGAATTTTCATCACTACCAGGTAATTAAGCAAAGACATTTTCTGTGTGGTTCCTCTATATTTCTTGGGTGAGTAAACATATTAGATAATTAAATTTATTGTTATTTCTTTAACAATAAAGTTACTAAATATATTGTTATTTCAATTGACTTCTTGTAACTTAATTTTACTGGAGCTGTATTCGCTTCTGTCTCTGCTAAACAGAAGGACTGGGCTAGTTGGTCATCTAAGCTGAATTAATGCAGGTTCCTTTCCTACATGCCAATGATACCACCATAACTTCTTGCATAAAGGTCAACAATAGCAACTGGAAATAGGATAATAGGAAACCCAGATTCCCCTCAGACACTTGGAGGCTAATGGGATACCAAACTCTGCTGAGTACCTGAGCCAGGTATCTTCATCCCGTAATTGTCCAGTGACTAACCTGGTATCTATTCAGTGACTTTGTACATATATATAGGAAGTTTCTCTTTGAGTAAATTTCTTTTTGTAATCTGGCACATGCTGTGGACATTGAAACTGTTTCTTTACAGAGGCATTCATAAAACATGCATTAAGAGTTTAACTTGATTTTCAGAAAGTCCAATATTCCATTGATTTTCTAGCATTCTACCACAAAGCCGTTGCCCTCAGAGGAACCGAGTCAGGAAACGATTCTGAAGAAACTGCAAACTTTCTTTAGTCCAAGAGCACATTGAGATAAGGACAGAGGGAGAAGGTTAACTACCATATACTCCAAAAACAATAATTTGCTTTGGAAAACACCACAACAAAGTGAAAAGGCAGCAGTGGCCTGGCACCTGTGATTCAAAAGAACGTGGTATTTTACGGAGGGCTGTACATAGGAGGGAGAGAACAACTAGAACACTTATAGCTTTTCTTTGTTTCTGCTGCAGAGAAATCTTTTGAATGCCATCACTTGTCAGACGGGGAAAAAGAAAAAAAAAGAAAAAAAAAAGTTTTCATACTAGAAAACAAAACCCCCAAATTACTTAGGACAGAAATTGCTCAAACCAGCAGTTGGAAGTCAAGGGGCCATGAAGTCTGAATAATGCTGTGAAAGACAGATTTTGCTCACATTTGACTGCAAGCAGCCCAGAAGCTATCACAGGCAGCAAACATTGCTGCAAACAAGTACTAGAATGCAATTATATTTGCATTTTGAAAGTACAAATTGAATAAATTTATTACTTGTCATGTATTCATAATTCGTTTTCCATACCAAATCCCACATAAGGTAAAACACAAAAATCAAGTAAACAATTCTGCAAACTGTATTTGTCTTTTTGCTCTTCATAATCATAAATTCTTTTGCCTTGTACAGGCATCAGATAGCTGCACAATGGCATGGAGACTAGATAAACCACAAAGTAGCTCTCTGTAGCATTTAAAAAAATGTTTCTAAGCACAAGAGCTAGCACAAAAACAAAGGCAAGTGTCTGAATCATAATCTGAAGTCTCCAACTCCTTAAGTGTTTTTCAATTGCTACAGACATACATGTTGATGGAAATATATCACCTAATGAGTTTCCAGCTACTTTGACTGGTCCATCAGCCCTGTTAATAGAAGCGTGTTTCTTTCTCTTTTTCACATTGCTAAAGTGTTAATGGCTGAAGTTTATCATTCTCCAGCACAACTCTGACCAGCTAATATAACAACTCACAGTATAATTCCAGAATGGCTTAAAACGCTGAAATACATAGGCTGCTCTCATCTAGGACACTCATTTGCTTCCTCTTCAGAGTTCAGGGAATATATTTCTCCTACCTTTTTACACAGCAAAAAATACATCTTTTTTCCATTCAGAGGAAAGTCAACGAACAAAGTTGACACAGAGTCTTGTAGGCAGTTTTGAGAACTGCTATGATTCAGAAACTAAATTACTTGCTTTCTACAGAAATGGATATTTCATTAAATCTGGTTCAAGTATATCAGAAAAACACTAGTAAAGCCAGTAAGCTACACAAAAATAACAATATTTACATACAGAAGGCCAAATTACCTGCTAATGCTACCATTTACCTGCTATTACATACACACCCCTCCAAAAATAAACACTGTTTAACTGATAAACAGAGTTTATAGCTGACTGTCCCTTTTAATAGGCAGTTATGGAATTAAAGAACAATCAACACACTACATTTCTTCCCTCTTGTCTTAATTATTGTTCTACACAGTTGCAAACAATGAATAAGGAAGAGGAAAATTAAAAGACAAATTAATTCCTTAATCTATCAGAAAACACTGTAGGATTATACAAACAAATACAGAATTATCCATAAAAGAAGAGCTACATATGCATATTGGAACAGAAGGAAAAATACTTGGTATGCAGGAAAGATAAACATTAGCAACCAGAAAGAATTTTTTACCCTCTACAATAACAACAGTCTTAACATTACCAATTTGGACAGCAGATATCCAGATAGCCAAAGTACTCAAGTCTCAGTCTGGGTTGAGGCATCATTTTTTGAACACACCACCATCAAAAAAACAAAACAAACAAACAAAAAACCAACAAAACACACCCCCCAAAAATCAAACCAACAAACAAAAAAACACCAGAAAAAAACCCCAAACACTCTTACAAGGAAGTTTTCATTAAGCTATAAAAATAACCAATGCCCACCAATATAATTCATTTGCCTTTAATGAAAAGAGTAAGGCATAGGAGTTTTTCTTCACATATATCTCCTCTTTTGATATTAGTATGAGGGTCGGCCATGGTTCTGTAACAAACCTTCAATCAGAAATGGGGAAGTTTTTCAAATAATTATTTTCAATCAGCTGTTGAAATAGAAGCAATATTCTATTTTCAGTGATGGTGGAAGTAAATTGTCTCTCTGAATATTGTTGGGGGAACAAAATAGTGAAAGTATGCAGTGGCATGTGATTATGAAAGTAAACATGTATATGAACTGTCTAGGAAGCATTCCCACTGCCACACTACAACATTTTATATACATGCTGTCATCACCTTGTTAAGATCTGGCAATATCACATTAGTTACATATTACAGATCATATCATTCAGAGGGAACAGAACATTCTGAGTGTGCCTCAAAGTTACATGGAAAAGCTCAAGGTACAGGGTTTTTGTTTGTTTTGAAGCTCTAGATACTACTTATCTCTTTCGGATGCCCCAACTTTTCCATGTTCCCTTATAAATCCTGATAATCACAAAATAATACTCTGAAGACAGTAATGGAGCCAGCACTACTCACTGCTATTCACACACTAAAACAAGATGAGTGACTTGCCCAACGTCACTCAATAATTTGTGAAAATGTAAAAAAAAACCAAACAAACAAACATGGAAATCTGAGTGCAAGTCAAGTGCTTTAACCACAGCATTATTCTTACTTCTAAAGTGCACTACTAATCTGACCTTGTTTGCTCAGAAGATATTCCTAAAGCTGAAGTTCTACAATGAGTGCTAACATATCTTCCTATGAGTATTTTAAATAGGATTTGACTAATCCAGACAGCATAATAAACAATACAAGTCTTCCTAAAATGTGAATTCATGCTTAAACTTTAAGACTTCCAATTGTTGGGTAGCTTTAAAAAAAAAAAATTCTACTCTTACACTGCTTGGCCTGACATGAAATACCATTAAAATACTCATTATTTTAACAAGACTTCTAGATGAAGACTCTGAACTACTTTCAAATAAGCTGTGAAGTACATGAACATTTGAAAGCTTATTCAAACATAATCTCTTCAACTATTTTAAGTATATGATGCTTCAAACCTTTGGATTTCAGTGTACAGACATCTCCATGAGGTAAGAAATAAAAGAATACATATATGATACACTTTATACCTGTGTATCTCAGCTACCTGTACAAGGCAAGTACAGATAGAACAAGAAAGAAAGTTAAAAGGAGTTTGCTGCCATTAAGAGCCACAACTGAAGATACTGATACATGCACACTAGGAAAGCCAAATGAGGAGAATGAATCCCAAATTATAGGAACTCCAGGCAGAAAACAGGACAGTAGGACATCTTTAAAAACATAACAGCAGACATTATCCAAATCACAGAATAGGTGAAGCTGATCAAGTGACAGCACACAAGGATATGCAAAGAAAATATTCCTCCTGGATGCTCCCTGTTCAGTCAATGAATACATAATATTTTCTTCTCTGATCAGGCAACATGGCCCACCTCTCCTTTTGATATCTAAAAAAAAAAAAGAACACAACAAAAAAAAACCCACAACCCTGAAAAATTAACATAAGCAATGACCCTATAGGCAACTTTTATCAGTTGACAAAAGTCAATGGATCACTAAGAACTTTTTACACATTGTATACATTTTATAGGGTGCTGTTGTACTAGCTCTCTTCTTCTGCAGGCCAATGCCAAGCTCAGCAACATCCTCTCAGCATACCTTCATCTTTTTTGCTCTTCTTCATGTCAAATCAGCCAAGAGGGAACACACCAGTGAGACAGAGCTCAGCAAGCTGCAGACAGTCCCAACAAAAACTCTCCAACTGGCCACAACAGGAACTCCCTTCAACAAGAACACTCTTTCACAAAAGCCAACAGGAACTCTTTCTTCAAGCTGATCAGCTCCCTCTTGCTTCACACACACTGATCAGCTCCCGGTTGACATAGTTCTGGCCTCACCCACCACCCCCACCATGATCACCTGGGGGAAGGCAGGGCCTCACACAGGTAGGCCAGGTTCTGTCTCTGGGGCCTGAAACCATGTGGGAAACAAAACATTCTGCTGGGTTGTGACTCATCCTTAGGTCAACTCCAACTCGGGGCACACAGCCCAGGTCCCAGCACTTAAGTGCATATCAATTTAGTGGTGCCCTCCCTTCAAAAAACACTAAATCTTTGTAGTAAGTTACTCTTGTTAACTATTAACAGTGTCTTCTCTTAAATATTTCCAATGGGATTACAGTTCTCAAAAACAGTTTTGCATTTAAAGACAGCACCTTGGTAAGAGCCCACCTGAAATATAACCAGAAGTACAAAAACATATGTGCGCTTCTCCAAACTAACCCTTGCTTTGCACTGTAGAATATATGACAGCATTTTAATTAGCCTCCTATTTGGCAGATTTATAATGCTGGAGTACTGTATGTCAGAGAAAAAACTCAACAAAAATGACAAACAACCCTCTTGTAATTCAGGAAATCAGCTACAATTTTTAGTTTTAGGTTTTCACACTGGATATTCCAGACTCTAATTGAAAATATTACAGTAAATGCAAAATAGAGCAATTCCTCAAGATAACCCAAGTTTGTCTGCAACAGCAGATAAGAATATGTAAAAGTAAACAGGTAGTTCTCTGTAATTGTGGAGATGCTTTTACAGTGCCATTTGAAACACTGTCATAGTTATCTTTACACAAGCTAGAGCTTGGCTGGTTTCATAAATACACATACATATTTCAAACCTGCACCTCAAAGCCAAATTTCTCCCTGTAACAGTAGCAATCCACATCAGCACTTTCCGCCCTCCAGTGTAACTGAACAGTCCAGCTCCATCACTCACACACAATCATCTTGGAGGCATATCATAGAATAAGCTCACTGCTTGCATCCAAATTTTGCATTCTTGAAACAGAGTAGCTTGTTCTAGTCACTGAGGCAAAAAATACATTTTTACAACTAACACTTGTATAATAAACTTCAAAACTCTCAGCTGAAATGGTATCATTGTGATTGACCATGCAGATACAACACAGCATGAGATGGAGCTCTACCTAAAGAGTGCAAACACAGCAGACAAGACAAAAGGTGTTCAGTAAGGGAATATAACTATCCACACAGAAACCAGAGGTTCAGCAGGTCAAGGCAACAGTTGAACAGGGTGTAACACTACCTCATAAGGAGCCCTGATGGTTTCATTGTGACAGCTCACATGCTTCAAACATTGTATGTCTTCCTCAAGGCCAGAAAAGAGTCTAAAATTGAATCCATCTTTCACAGATTCTAGTCTTATTCCTCAACTATAAACCTGTTTTTTGTTTCCTTTCATATTAGTGGAAATAAGAAGAAAGCATGGAGTAGGAGATATACAGGGATTGCCCTGGACAGACATCAGTGTAGACCAGTGGTCCATCCTGTCCTGTCTTTAGTAGTTTACAGAGATCAATGCTTCAGAAAGGCATTAAGCCCACTGAAAATTAACTAACTTCTGAATAAGGTGTTGTCTCTTTAGACAAAAACACTTAAGGCAATACAAAAGATTATAACAATATTAGGAACAATATGTCAGTGGGATTTCCACCAATGTTTAACTCTGGAAATGTGAAGAATTGCCTAATCAGTCTCCCTCAATTCACACATGCATGAATACTCCGTGTGCATTACTGAAGGGCTGCTTATGAGTATTGGCAGCTACTAATGACTGTGAATAAAAAAGGGCAAGGAAGTAGTTGATGGGAGGGAGAAGGAAAGGATAAAAGTACAAGAAGGAATCACATTAACACAGAAGATGTGATCCATAGTCCAATAAAGCCAAAGGAATGATTCATATCAACTTCTGAAGTCATGAGAGATGGAGTCTGAAAAGGCAAAGAACAGATTTCAGGCCTAATGGTAGACATGTTATTTCTCCAAATGTTCTACAACAGAGGACATGATGTTTACTCTAAAATAATCATCTGTAAGGAAAGAGTTATAGCCCATTTTGTTTCCTTTTAAATGGCTCTCGCAGCTTCTTCTAACATGTGATATAGGAAATATTTTCCCCGTATCTCCTAAAAAAGATACTCTCCACACACACTATCAGACACAACCACAGCCATCAGGGATTATGAAAATAACATGAGCTATGAATTACATGCCCTGCTTGAAAAAGTGGCAGTCAGTGACTACTCTGAAAATCCTGTTAGCCCTTCAGCATATTCCAGTTAGAAATAAGAAAAAAGGAGCATAGACAGCAGTCTTTATCCTGATGACTGTTTGAGTAGGAGCCATTACTTAGAAAAGAAATAATACAGGGATAAAGTTCCATCCAAATCAGCAGCATGTTCAAATGCACACTATGGTCTGGATTGCTCTGCAGGTAAGATGATATGATGACAAGTTCTTTCAAATCTTTACAAAATAGGAAAAACTTAGAAAGTCTGAGAATATTTCAACGCTGTATTGAGTCAGCAGCTTGAGTGGTCAGCAGCTGAAGGCAAAAAATATTGTTTTGCATGACATAAAAAAAATGCATGCAAAATCCTTTGCTATGCCACTGCATAAACTTCTCAGCTACACAATTTATGATTATCAGTCAGAAAAAAGGAGAACTTCTCTATCTCCTCTTCACTTTTGATTGTGTATAGAAGCAGTAAAATATAGACTGTACATTGAAGAGAAGACCAAGGAAAATTGAGTTTGGTCCTGTGCCCAGGTGAGTTAGCCCTAGGACCCAAACTAGCGCCATTTAAAGACACCATAGTATGCTATGGAAGTGACACCACCAAGAACCTAAAAATTCTATTTTACAAGGAGTAGATAGATAAATAAGCAATTTAAAGAAGATTTTAATAAGTATTTTGGCTCCAAAATTTATGTTGTGCTAATAAATATAATCTGTCAGCACAGATGGGGAAAAATAAGAGGTAATAGAAGCAGAAACATTTCCCAAATAGTTCCAGGCTAAAACTATTATTGAAGTTTTCCCTTGCCTTTCTAGAAACATGAACACAAGAGCATTGTCCTGGGGCATGAGACCAAGTAAATGAACCTGACAAAAAACAACAAGACTACAGAAACTTCACCATGGACTGCTTTTACTGTGTACATAGCACATAAAACAGGTCCACAGTCTGAGGTACTATTACTACAGCATGGATACTAAGCAATGCTATTAGAGGAATAGCACCAGAGAACACAAGGTACACTTCTCTTGCCATTTATCTATGAATTTCAGTGACAGCTCTTACTGAAAAGCTGTTGCCCCAGAAACTTTTCCATTTCCTTCCTACCATTATGCCAGATCCCAACATATATATGCTTACACAAACACACAGCCACATTATTTTAAAGGTCTGGATCTCCAAAAATCAAGGGTATTGTTTGCAGCATAGGTACTGTGATGATAAATGTCATTACAGGTATCTAGTTCAGTCTGGAGGGACTGGCCCAAGACTCAGTGGGAGAGATAGACAACTGCTTGTGGTAAGTACCTGTCAAGTGGCAGAAAACTCTCCACTTGCTTGGCTTCACCCCTCGGCATTTCATGAGCACAAGAAATCACTGGCATAAAGATAAAGTCTTAACTCTCCCCTGAGAGTGGTTTCTGTGGTAGGAGGATAAGGGCAAATCTGGGAAGGGATGAGATAAAAAGCTTTCTGGAAACGCAAAAGGTAAGCAGTAGAGTACACAAAGTGGGATGATCAGATGTGGCCAGGAGCATGTTCCAGTTTATTTGGTGAGAAGGTAATGAAAGGTTGGCAACATTACACCTGCCCTGTATGACTTGCAGCCTGATGCAAAACTATGAGCTAGCTCCGCATCAAATTGTACCAGGATATTCCTGGGATAATTCACTCTCAGTTTTGTCTCATTTACACCCTAGACACTTTCAGCCAGGTTGCTCTACCTTTAGGTAATCATGCTTTTTAAAAGATACTTGCTTACCTATAAATAGACACAGGTACTGAGGAAGATTCACTGTAATGACTATGTTTCTGAGCACTTATTTCTTTTTAAGTCTCACAAAGAACCTTTCTACACAGTTTTAAAAAAAATATTTAGATCAAATGATTCTAAAGGAAGAAACATATAACAAACACGTGCCCTGTACTGAATTTCACCATTTTTATACTCCATCATGGCATCAAGAAGTCCATGATTACCTGCAACTAAACCACCTCCTCCCTTCCCTTGCCCCTTAACTCTGGTGCTACTAGAACAAGCGCTTGCTTCCCTTGCTCCTAGTGAAATCCATTCTATTCTTTGTCAAGGTGCTGGGAATGAGGGATAAGTAAAAATGTAGCTGCTAGAAATAGCTGTGAGTCCTTCCAAAAAATAAGGGATTCATGAGATGGAAATTGCCCTCCCTAGCCCCATCACAGGTTGTCTCTTAATAAAGTTCAGTTCCTGCTCATATTCGCTTTGAATCTGTTAGTACTAAAACAGTTTTTAAGAGGGAGGATACAACATTTAAGCACGAGGAGACAAGTAGGGAAAATTATGTGGGAATACGTTTGACTTCATCTTCATGCAGGGTCACCATGCAGTAGACCTGGTAGAGATTACTCAGCACCCAGTCATGATGAATGAAGATCCCTTGAAGGGGAATGTTTTCTGACTGATGATTGTGGGTAGGCCAATTCTATTTCATCTATTTCACTGTAAATGTGTGGAAAAATCCATCTGCTCTTACTTCTCCATATACACCAAATACAAAAGGAAACAAAAGCCTGTCTAAGTAAAAAAGCAAAAGCATGACAAGAACACCCTTAATATAAGACCTTATTCTCATATTCTCTGTTCCCCATGCCTCAGATAAACATTTGCTAACACAATAGAAGGTGGCTCTCTATACTCCCTCTCTCACATCAGATAAATCAAAATACCTCTCAGTGATAGTACAAGACAACATAGTTGCTTGGATTGAGCAAAAGACAGACAAGAAATCTTTTATTTACCCTAGCTCTACAGTGACTAGTCTCAATCAAGTTACTTTATTGGTGATAATCCCATCTACATGAAAAACAAGGCAAGCAGTGCAAGTTTCTGAGGGGCAATTTGGAAGAGGTGAAGATCTTCTCAGCTAAAGTAACAAGTGAAAGTGGCCTGATTCTTCAAACAGGCAATTAGCTCCAGGTGTAGTTCCAGCATGAAAAATAAAAAGGAATAATAAAAGGTAGAACTGGTGTATCATCAAGAACAGTCAGTCTTCCTATGTCTTAGCTACACAGTCATTGTACCAACATGCATATATACATGCACACATTACCTGTATCTCATGAAGAAATGTTGATAAGAATTATTTCTGCTAGAGGCATATGAGAGAGATGATCTACTTCTCTCCTAGGCTAGTTAAGAGCATTTGTTATAGTCTGTGCAAGGTGGAATAAACAAACTCAGTGATTCCTTTTTAGGATAGGGAAGAGAAAGACACCAAAATTGCTTCTGGCTGGCCACATTTACCCCTTTTCTTCTCAACTGAAATTTTTATAAAATGCATCTTTTAATATGGATCTCCAAAATCCTTCCAAAACTAGGCAATCAACAGCTACTTGTAGGCTGTTGTTACTACACTTCTCTTCTTGCTCTCTTCTTTAAATACTGGGCAAGATACAGCTGCTCATTAATATAAGTAAAGCAGCCTTAATACAGTCACAGAAAACATTCCCTAACAGATACCAGTAAATTATGCTGGATTTTGGAATAGGTTCAAAACTGGTCTGACTCTCTTCTTACTAGACACTGAATTACTTCTGCATGTTCAGCTGAGATAAGTCTGGGGATGGAGCTGTTCTACCGAGACATTTCCAGCAGCAGATCACACTCTAAGTGTAGACCTACTTTCACGTATAGAAAGGGTTGTTTAGGTGGTGTTCAAAACCCCATATTAAAACTAAGCAAAGAACTGATTCTCAGTCCACAAGAGATAAATGATAATAGATGAAGCTTTCTAGATACCCATGGTGAGCACATTCCCTCGTTATTTTGGCATACGAACTGTATTTGTAGTTACCACTGAATTGTTATTGTGATGTGAATGAGAAGCGGTTGTAATTAGAAAGGATTCTGCTGTAAAACTGGAGGCCAAGCTGGAAACTGTTCGAAACAGCCATCACTCTAGCCATAAACCACAAATATTTACTCCTTTATGTGAGCTGAGAATGTGACACAAAAGTAGGCAGTGGTCCCCACAAAGAGTTTGCAACTCCATGAACTAAAATACTAAATAAGAGTTAGACTTTTCTTCACACCATGGCTCCTCTGCTCTTTCTGGGAATTATGGAGATTTTTAAACAGTACTAATCCTCACTAGCAGATGGTAGTAGCACTTTGTCAAAGCATTATTACATTTAACTTAACACTTTGGAATTTTAATGCAACAGCTCCAAGACATACTCCTCAAACCCCTCCATAAAAGAGCTATTCCTACATCTACATCTGCTGCCGTCCACTGACTTCAAAACATCATGAGAAGCAGCCTTTCAAACAGCAGTATTAAGAATTATAAAACACTTCCAAATCCAAAACGGTCAGGGGGAATTTGTGAAATGAACCGCAACAAGTAACCAGTGTTGCATTGCTAAAGCAACACTAAATAAAATACCTCTCCATCATACTTACTCCTGAAGCTGGATCAAAAAAACAGAACACTGGTTATTACTAAGTAGCAGGCATTTGACTATTCATTGCACATGCTTGGAGGTTAGAAGGAAAGAAAATGGCACACGCTTGTTCTAAAGAGAGGATTAGACAGAATGAAGGGATGGGGGTTACAGGGACAACTTTAACAGCTTCCAAAGCACTGACACCAACGATTTCAATATTCTATTTGTTACTCCAAGTGAGTGGTACATAACGATGCAAGGACCCCGTTCATATAAAGTTAGCCTCCCTCTCCCTTTCATGTTCTGGATGGGAGTCTATAAACCTAGTATTTTCAGAAAACAGTTGTAGTCCTTACTTGACACAACACAAAGAGCCAATTAATTCTAGCCTCAGGGACATTTGGCAGTTTAAAAAAAAATGGGGGGGAGCGGGGGG
>VYZX01000475.1:20090-50980 GCA_013401335.1 Brachypteracias leptosomus
CAATTATCAGCTAAAGAAAAAAAAAAAGATCTACCACAAAAAAATCAAATTCTCCGTAGTAAAACTATAGAGGCTGGACAGGGAGAAACAATCTCATTTTCTAATCTATAATTTAGTTTCTTTACAACTTAATATTATCTTCTAAATATATGCTCTTGAAGCATCATTTGCATTATATTATTATTCTTTTCACTAATATTTGGGCCTTTCCAGTGACTCACTCCTTTGGATTTCCCAACTTTCTTCACATGCATACATGTACCCCCTCTATATGCCCTGTCTCAAATGTTTAAAGCCCAGTCTCCAGCCCGCTTAAGTGTAACATTATCTGCTATTCCCTAGAAGTACTCTGTACTCTTACAAAGCTAGCCTGGCCCATCAGTCAGGCTGGCCCGCTCCAAATGCTTCCTGCACCCCCTTCACCACCCAACCAACTCCCACCACTGCTAACCACAACCTCCTTCCAAAACTCCCATATAGAAGACACCACCAGAACGTTCCCCACAGTAGTCCTGCTGTCAGAGCCTCTCTGCTGCAGAGAACTCCCCAATAATGCATTGTTTCATGCAGACTCACATGGTTCTTTACCTGCAAACTCCTCCTCTCCTTGCAGCTAGACACAGCATCGATGGCATCCTTAAGACACCCCCTGTGATGGTGACACCAAGCACTGCTGACCATTCCCTATCTAGCATATACAATATATACTGGGGACACTTTTCTCCTGTCCACTCCCCTCAGCCGTGTTATTTGACACAGTCCCTATAGTCTTTGCAGCACTGACAAAAACAAGAGAACTTTTACAAGTAGGTGGGTGTTTTTCATATATCTCCAGGATACAATGTAATACCATAACAAGAGAGCTATTCCAAGGAGGTGGAAAATCAGTTATCTGGATCATTTCAATAATATTTCAATAACATTCTAGAAACTCCACAAAGCTAGCTACTGAGGATGCAGATGATTTCAGAATCACTGATTATATTTAAATATCTCTTTTGAAAAAAGTAGGGCAATTTTGCAATATATATCATTCCATCTTCCCAAAAAGTGCTCTTTTCTTCCAATTTAGACTTCATCCAAAACTGTATTATGAAATATTTGTCCAAACAAAAGAGAGAGTGTGCACATGCATAACCATGTATTAGTTCCTGTACTATAAAGCCAGAGAGTAATATGTTGGCAGCTGATCAGATAATGACTGTTTTTATTTTGCCAATTTAACTGATGTTATTGGCAATAAAGCACTGTAGGTAATGATTATACACACACTGCTGGCCTTCATTTCCCATCAACTCTCCTCCCTTACAGCACTGCAACTTCTGTTATCACATGCCCCAAGCCAGGAAGTACTGACATCAGCCACGTCACATCTGCCCTGTCAGGACATCCACATAGACCTATCTATGTCCTTTCATTCCTTCATACCCAGAGTGACCATTCGTGATCATCCGTGTACACGAATGAACGAACTTGTCCTTCAAAAGAGGCTAAAAGATTTGCAACATTGTCTCCTGTTGTACAAACTGTCTGAGTTGCAGAGAGATCCAAGCGCTCTGTTTTGCTTCATCTTTAAATCTGACAGCCAACTTTTTGTTTCATATTTGTACAGCTTCCAGCCCAGTGGGGTGCCATTTCACGTTTTGTATTCACATTACAACTTCCTGCCTTTAAGTAAAAAGCCTCCCAAATCTCTGTGTTGTTACTTAAGGTGGAAACTAATGTCATGCCAAATTAAAGAAAAATCCAGTCAAATCTTTTCCAAAATCCCTGATTACTGAAAAAATGCATGTTATATTGTATATGCATATGTTAATACATAGCCCATTGCTTGTTATTAACCTGTAGCATGGAGCTGCAAATTTAAGTAGTACATTTTAAAAGATATTTATAGCAAATATATTATTGGTTATACTGCAATACTGGTTGCATCTATACATTCACAAAGGGGAGAGATGAAGAAAGACTAGCCTTAATCATGATAACTGGCTTTTGGAGGTATATTTGTCTCAAAAGAAGTCAAATAAGTGGAATTCCAGAGAAAGAAAAAGCAACTTTACCTGTCTAAATGATATAACTCATTCTTCCCAGACAGAAAAAAAAACCCATATATTTAAGACTATAGAACATAGCAACCATCACAACTGCTTGACAATGAACTTAGAATACAAGAAATAAATGAAGAAAATTAGTGAAAGGGAGAAGTATGTGTGTTTTAATATGACCAATAATAGTTATTACCTTTCACTTGCCATTTAACACAAAGTCCGTACCATCCTGACTGCACACTGCCAGTATTCTACAGTACTGACTTTGATATCTTACTCTCCTCCCCTCCTTGCATTTTTACTCATTTTCTTTT
Organism: Brachypteracias leptosomus; assembly: GCA_013401335.1. Taxonomy (NCBI): domain Eukaryota; kingdom Metazoa; phylum Chordata; class Aves; order Coraciiformes; family Brachypteraciidae; genus Brachypteracias; species Brachypteracias leptosomus. The sequence goes on from VYZX01000475.1 coordinate 22,453, forward strand.
TCAACTTCCTCCCAAGCATAGCTTGTCAGATAAATCCAGCATAACTTTCAGGAAACTTTTTCCCTTTCATCTTTTTTTCTACTCCACTCTACTCCCTCATCATTCCAGAACTAACGTGTGCAATGGAAATCTACTTTAAATCTAACTCTGCACTTATAAGTCCATCAGTTTACTACAGTATTTGTACCACCTCTTCTACTACAATTTTAATGCTACACAGAAACGCTGTAGTTACTGTATTATCCCCTCTCATTAAGTGTCACTTTTTATGTGGGATTTTGTTGGTTTTTTTAATACAACACTTAAGAGTTCACAGCATATTCCTTCCTTGAGCTGATGAGATTACCTCAGACCAAAGCAGGAACAAGACTCTCCAGCTGAAGCGCACTCTGTGGTACAATACAGAATACAAAATGCCTCCTTCTCTGAATTAAGTATATTATCACTGAAACTAGGACATAAATTTTAAACCTTACAAAATTACAGCACTGCACAATTTCAAGCCCATTCTCTTGCCAAGTTTCATAACTGTCATCCAAACACCAGTACATTTAATCTACTAACCTTCAATTTCAGCCTGTGTCCTCCCCGTTATACACATAGGTTATAACTCTCCAAGTCACGTAAACCATTAATTACAGTGGTTGAAGACACAAGAAAATCATTCCCTCACTCCATCTCTCACAACTACTCAGCTAACAACAACTAGAAACCAAAGCCTGACTTCTATAATGAAGAACAGCAAAGGGGACTGCCCTGTTGATGCGCGTGGAAAGAGACCAAAGTACATAAAGATAGGGCAAAAAAGACACCTTTTCCCTACCCACTCCCTCTCTAAATGCTTCCATTTTAGTCTCAATGTTTCAATTACCAGGTCAGCAACACACAATTAAATTCTACTTTATAGTGGGAGATAAGAGCTCTTCCACTTCTCTGGCACGAGTCAGCTAAGAAAAATGCCCAGAACGTTTTGCCCAGGCCTTCCTTACCTGATATTGAGGATGGTTTGATTAGCACAGCACCATATTTTTTAAGATGCATTTAGCACATATTCCATGTCAAGCATCACACTGCATCACCTCAGTATTACACCTTCTCCAATACAGTCTACTAGCCTAGACAAGCAATGAAGCCATGGTCAACATTAAGTCAATGTAGCTTCTTTTGGTAATGACTGCAAGCAACAGGTCAACTCCTACTTCCTAATGGACATAGTAGATGGTGTAGGAAGATTAAATAACATCACAGAAGGAAAGGAATTGCATCTATATCCAAAAAACTCAATAGGAAGCCAGTCAGTCTAGGGTACAAAATGACCCAGAGAAGCACGAGCTTTCAAGCCCAGTTCCCAGCCACTATGACAGTTTGCCAGCAAATTGCGTTTTATGCTTTACTGTTGGGCTGTGACTGTCATACTTGTCTCTTGGCACTTCTAGAGAGCACAAACAAATGAGTGTACCTGGGGCTCTCAGATATGGATGTCAGCACAACCAGAGCCATGAACTGGACCTTAAGGCCTGCAGGATGCACAGCTGTGAAGCCATCCAGGTTTTGGCAGACATGCTAAGCATGACTCTGAAATCAGTTTTCTTACAATTTCACCAGCTTAGACACTAACTTATCCCTTCTGGAATTCAAATTTAATTTAAAACAAACAAACCAAAAAGTGACATCTGAGTTTGCAGATGCAGAAAAGTATTCCAGTTTGCCTCATTACCAGTGTATCACATGAAGCCAACATTTAGCACATACCAAACTATCACATGTCGTAATATACTTACATATTTTTAGAGTGTGATTATTTTCTCATATTTGCTGAAAATATAGATCATTTTGTGAATACTGTTTCCTTTCCCTAGTCATCACACTCAAGTCCTAACAGCAACAGTAACTGCCTATGTCTAATAAGTTTTTTAAACACTGAAGACATAAAACACAAACTATGTTTTGAGAGTGTGTAGATGAAAAGTCTTATCATGGTGTCACATGTAATTCAGGTAATTGGGAAAATTAACTAGAAACTGGTAGTCAAATAGAACTACTCTTTCACATGAACTCTTTTTAAAATAATTGTTAGTGTTGTGGAAAAAAAAAATAAAATCAAGCAATGGAGTAGCAGTGACAGAGTAAAAACACAAACCTCAAAAGGCAAAAGCTTCCAATAAATTTCAGCAAAAACCAGACTGTCATGACAGATTATAGACAGCTATATATCAAATGGAAGAAAATCATGTAAGTTCAAGTCTATATCTAGGGAGTAACCTAATGGCTTACAAAAGTCATCTCCTGCCAATACCACTTGCTTTACAGGGCCAGGGAGTGGAAGAGAACCATACTTAATGCCTTTGTTCATTAAGTTAAATGAACCTTAGTTGGTAGGTTTATGTAGTCACAGTCTTAAAAGATTTTTCTCCAGTGTGTTTTTTCAAAGATGTCATTGTGAGAATAAAGACTCTGTGCATCCATAAGTAGTCATCTGAAAACACACAGCAGTAGCAGGGATTGCTATGTCAGGCATTTGTCATGACACCACTTGCAAATGGATGGTTGGGTTTTTTCTCTGTCTTTATCAAGGACAAAGAACTTGAAGTAAGGCTAAGAATTATTTAAGAACATGAAGAGGAGCTCCCTGCTGTGGTCAGCAATCCATGGTTTCAGTTTAAAATCTTCTGATGTCAGCTAAGTGACTCACCTGGATTATGACAGACTCTGGATCAGGCCCTGGTGATCACTAAGAAACACTCCAGAAAGCAGTGACACCTAATGGCAAACATGCCTTTGGAGGATAGCAAGCCGTAATCTATGCCACGCAAAACTATCCCTATTTAGCTGCAGAGTAACTCGCACTAAAACACATTACAAGGACTAAAATACTATCGCAAATCTAAGCACCTGGGAGGGAGTTTAAGAAATAGCACACGTAGAAACATGGAGTATTTCACGCATGCTGTGCATTTAAGTAGAACATAGTTACTAATAAAACCAACTGTCTGCTAAGCCACAGCGGGCTGTGTTCCAGATCTTCATTCCTATACATGCTGGAAATGGAGAGTAACCTTGAGGCATTCTAGACCTGGGAAAACAGAGACCAGAACGTTTATCTGTAGACACCACAGGCACACAGAGATCTATTTGTTTTTAGTAAATCTGTTTTGCCTGCTTACCCCATTCTTTACAAAATGTACATGAGAATACTGTAATGAACAGTTAGTGACATACACTACATACTTTCTAATGAGGCTTTGCCAATAGCACAGCAAATTAAATTCCTATTACCAGTGCATAACATGATACAAGCCAAGCTGCATTGTAGTACATCAGCTCACAAGAAGAAACGTGGACGTGCGCACCACCAAGCTAAAAGACTTCCATTCCCTTAGAAAAAATTGTACATTTTTAAGGACACTGCCAGTATCAACATAAGAAGTAAGCAATAGACCCACGTTGGAATTGCCAGGTATCCACGGCACAAAAGAGGTTAAAAGTATGAACCAAAACTCAGGACATAGCAATGCTGGGAACTTGTCTAACACAAGGAATGCAGCAGTCCTGACCTGCAAAGTCTAAAAGCAGAGATGAGTAAGGGAAGAGCAGATTTAAATTTTTTCTCTCAGAAAAAAAATATAGCATATATATAAAAATATACATTAAAAGCATATGTATGTGAATGCACATATATATAACTGTATATTATATATATTTCTGAACTTGACACTGAAAATAAAGCTAAGGGCAGTACGCAGCTGACTGTGTGTGACTGAAGACACTGATAAACACAAAAATACAACTTGAAGTAACGGGGGTGCCTGAACTATTGCTACACACTGCTGCAATGAATTAGCCTTTAAAAGTACTTTGGTGTATTTTTTCAGCAAAAACTCTTATACCATACTATGCAACTGCTGCCCTAGGTAATTTTGCTGCACTTAACACACACATTTGCATGCATGTTTCTACAGGCACAATAGGAAATCCATATGCACATACATATGTTTATTATGTATATGTCAAGGGAAAAAAATAAGCAGAAAATACAAAAGCATGAGACCATCAGCTGCAGAAGATACAAAACATATACAAATTATGCAGTTGACAAGGAATGCCACCTAATCCCTGCTTAATTAAAGCACTGTTATAAACTCCTGTTTAGGGAGTGAGGAGTGTGGGACGACTGGTGTATGAAGAAAATATCAGGCAGCGTGGCTAATCTCAAAGACTTGGAGCTTTCGAGCTACATAAATCAGAGTGACTTTTTGAATAGCCTCATAAAACACAAAATCATTGCCATTCCACTCACGACTTTCAGATTCTTCCTACAGCATACAGATCATTAGGAAACTTCTAAGCAATCAAGTAATGTGGGGCTGATGAAATTACTCAATCAATGTATGGGCTGAGAGAAGCAGCATAATACAGAATTGCATAATTTTGACATGGTAACCTTGCCCCTTTCTTTTTTATATAGGGGTAAGGAAAATAACAGTGGAATCGATTCATTTCAATGTTTTCACAAGAGCGCTTAATGTAGTCTTTCTGAACTGCCAGTTCCTATTTACAATAGCAGAGCAGCAGAAACATACACACTATAAGCAGCCCTACCAACATTTAAAATATGCTATAGGAAAACGTTTATTTTTAAATCTGTGCAGTTACATACACACAGACCTGCTCTAATGATCAAAAGCAGCAGCTCTAACCATTCAGAAGACAGAAGTATGAAAAAGCATATCACAGATAAATACGTGCCACCATACCCCTCCCACTGCCATCACCAAGTCATTAATCTCTCCTCACTAAATTGTAACATTTTTTGTCATTGTCCAAGATATGGCTGATAGCATGCTTTGACACAGAAAACATCCTTTCACAGGAAACATCAAGTAATACATAGGCAAGCAAGACAGTTAGTGCATTATACCAAAAAAGTATGTGCTGTCAGAAAAATAGCATGCACAGGTAATGTGTTCTTTCTCATGTCCATCTGCCTCTCCCAAACACATGAAAATATTTTCCACCTGAATATCTTAACACTGCAGAATGGGAAAAAGATAATGCATTTATTTTGTTTGTTGACTGAGGCATCAGTAGTACCTCTGGTAATATTTCTTTTCCCCTGAAGTGAAAGTTCTTTTCTTTCGTCTTATGAATTCTTCTGTAGTAAACTTGTTTGCAGAGTACCCTGCTACTGCTTTTGCTAACTCATATAAATAAATACAGTTTATTACTTATGTTAAATATTTTATATCTAAGTTTACTCAGTACAAGTGGAAGAAAACAAAAGGGGAGCAGAATATGCAGGTCACAAAACAGTGCTGTTACCAGGGGCCACATTCTCATCTATGAGCTGGACAAGTTGGAATATTTAGTGGTCTACCCATTGAGTGTTAAAATAGTTCTAATTTCAGGTCATTTATTTTCAGTGTATTCATTTTAGTAGCTTTAAAGCTTTGTGTAACAATTATCTGTTTGCCATTTTCATAGCAACATAAACCAGTCTATAAAAAGAAGTAATCCCATTGTCAACTGTACTAATTGTCTCTCAAGACAAATTAATTGTGTGAGAAGCAACTACTTCGGGGTTTTTTTGTCTTTCAATGAGGATTTACTGTGTTGATGCATTCTTATTACTAACAGCGTCACAAAAAACATTACTGGCAAAACGGGTTGCATCCATCATATATAAACAAGTGAAACAAACAGAATTGTCATTAACGCATAGAGAGAAAAGCTATCATCTCCCTTGCTGCTAGTGCAAAAGGCACACAGTTCGCCCAGCAACGATCCTTTAGCCAGGAGGATGGGAGACTGGGGATGGCAGACAAACTCGTTTGCTACACAGTCAAAATTTCCCCTCAAATACTAAGATTTGACCGGTTTGTCACAAGCTCCTGAGAAAGAAATCGTAACACGTAACCGTCTCCTAGTTCGCTTTTAACAGTCTACAACTAGGAAGAATAAAAAAAAGTCGTTCTCCCTTTAAAAGGAGGGCATTAAGCACAGCCTCCCCTGTGCAATATGCGATGCTCCAGTCGCCCACAGCTATAAGGACTGACCCCTATAAAGTTGCAGCTCCTAAGGGGAGCGGTACCCCGAGGGCTCGGAGTGGGGAGGGCTGCACGAAGGGCTGGCGCATCGCTGCCCAAATACCGGGTGTCCTGCAAGAACGCTCTTGACCGCCGGGCTTTCCAAAACCTCTTCCCGCTTCCCCTTTCACAGAAACCCACTACAGATCCCCACGACAGGCACTGGCAGACATATTTATAAAGCCAACTTCGGGGGGAGAGGGAGCTGCCCCAAGGCCGGGGCCGGCACAGCACTGCCCCGGGGACCTCCCCAAAGCCCTGGCGGGACCCTGCCCCTAAATGCATCTTCCCCAGGGCAGCGCGGCGCCGGCCGCCCACCCGCCCCCGCGTTTCCAGGCTCCCGCTCCGCCTGCGTGCGGTGCCTGCAGATGGGGAAGCGCCCTCCTCTCCTCTCGGCGCGCAGCCCCGGCCGGCGACTCGCTCTCGCCAGTGGGGCTCGGCGCTTCCCGGGAATGCGCCCGCCGAACGGGAGGGCTGCCGGGCCGGGGATGGCTCGGGATAACGGGGAGAGAGAGCGGACGGTGGGGCAGGGCGGGAGCCCAGCATCCTCTCCCCGGCTGGGAGCGGGGGCAGCACCGTGCGCGGGCATCACCCGAACCGCTCCACCGCCGCCGCACGGCGCGGCCGGGAGGGGGGGCCCGCCGCCGATGCCCCTCCTGCACTCGCCGGCGGCGGGGGAGGCCGCCGCACTTTCCAGGCGTCGCGGCCCCGGGAGGAGCTCTGCAGGCTGGCGGGGTGGCGGCCCGGGCAACGGGGCAGCCGGAGCCTCTCGCCCCTGCGGCCGCCTGCACCCGGGAGGGGAAGACCTCACGTTGCCAAACCACCTGTTCCGCCGCGGGAGAAGGCGGCGGGATGGGTGTGTGGGGGGAGGGGGTGTTAAGGAAGGAAAAGGGGGGGGCTTTACGTGGCTGCCACGGTGGTGTGGGAAATACGTGGAGGTTGGGGTCTCCCCCGCCCGAGGGCGAGCCAGGGCAGGAGGGAAGGCAGGCTGGAGCTGAGGGGCTGCGGGGAGGGACCAGGATAGTGCCCGAGCTCTGGCCCCCCCAGATCATCATCCGCGCAAAACCTCAAGGTCTAAAGCACGCATATACTCCGTCAACAAGAAACCTTTACACAGAGCGGTAAGGGGAAAAGAGGACGCCTAAGATCCTGGTGGAAAGCAATTCTAAGAGGGGAACAAACAAAAAAAGCAAGCAAGCAAAGGATAAAAGAGAGCGGGGGTTGCGGGGGGAGGGGGGAAGCCTGCCAAGAGAAGGAAGGTTGCAAAGGAGAGCTGGAAAAGTGTCCAGCAGCACCAGCAGACGCAGCACCCCCTTACCGATATGAATGATTGAATCTGCAATCGCCGTTTTCCAGGTTCGAGTCCAACAGACGGACACGACCAGGATGAGGGAGAAAACTTCCATCTCCTCCGGAGGTCCAGGCTTTGTAACAACAGATCTCTTCGCCGCACTGTGCCACCGCGAAGGATAGCGCGGCGCAGGAAACCCAAGAGTTTGAGGTGCCGCCGGCGGAGCGTGTAAATCCCGGTGGCTGGCGCACAGTCGCGGCTGGGCAGGGAGCGAGTCCGGGGCTCCGAGCGCCTCTCTCCTCGGCGAAACCCCGCGTCACTTCGGGGGTCTCCTGGGCAGCACCAGAGTTGCTGGGAGCGCCGGCAGCAAATCCATCCAGCCCGGGCGCCGCCGCGGGCAGCAGACGCCTCTGCTGGTCAGACGATCCCCATCCTTCCGCCGGGTCCAAGGATCCGCTCGGTCCCGGCTGCTGCACAGCAACTTCCAATCCACGCCACGCACACGCTCACACACACACACACGCAGGCAGACACGCACACACAAGCACACACACAAACCCCCCTGGCCAGAGAAGCCCCAGGAGCCCGCAGCAAACAGCTCGCTTTCAGCGCGGGGGGAGGAGCGGGCAAACGGGAGAGCCGGCGATCCCGCTTCCAGCAGCCAGATTCCTGCAGGAAAAGCCCCCCCGGAGGCCAAAAAACAAAGTGAACTTCAAGGTAATGCAGATAGTAATGCAGAGATTTCCCCCCACCCTTCGCTTAAAAAAAATTGCTTCCAACAACTGGAGGAAAAATAAAGAAATCTGCAAATCAAGCCCAGCGTGCTGTCTCTGTCGCGCAAGGTAGTGGTTGGACAGGGCAGGAGCGAGAGGAGGAGTACCCGGAGCAAGGCAGAAGAAAGCAGATGATGGTCTGCAGGTTGCTTTTGGAGCTTGCTTTGCTGGTGGGATGCAGAGAGAGCTGGCAGCTCCAGCACCAGCCAGCACGTTGCCTAGAAATGGATCACCTAGGAGAAGGAGAGAGAGCGAGATAAGTGCTATCAGCCAGAGAGGGAGAAACAGAGAGAGCGAGCGAGAGCGCTTCTCTCTAATAACCACCTCCTCCCCCTATCTGCAATACAAGGGAGAAACAAAATAGAGCTCTCATCTCCCTTGAAATCTTCAGCTGGGACTGAGGAAGAGACATAGGCAGGAGTGCATACAGTCTAAAAATACATTGGGGAGAGGGAAGGAGGGGGAGAGAATATCTTTTGAAAGTGTTATCCTCAACTTAAAAAAAAAACCCTACACAAAACTACACCACACACCCCATTTATTTAACCTTGTAGCTCCACTGCAGGTATCGAGTTCAAAGCTAGATGGGCACTTTTGCTTCTTGGTCTTTGACAACTGAGTCAGGGACATTGCTTGAAGGGGAAAAGGAGAAAAAAAGAAGGAAAAAATCAGGGACACCTGGCCTCAAGAGGAAAATGAAGACCTAAAAATCTATTAATACAACTTTAATTATCTGTGTTCTTGATGGAATTATCACAATTCTTTAAAGCAGTGAATTGGCTTTTTTCTTCCTCTGTCTTTCGGTAGTGGAAAAACTTCTGTGGGAAAACATTTAGAGCACACTTTTCATGCTCATGGTACTATGAATTCATTAACCGATTAATCCGCAGACTTCTCATGCTGTAGTTAAATACATTATCCCCATTACACAGACGAAGAATTGCACAGAGAGGTTAAGTATGTTCCTATAAACTAGTCTAAATCCCTACTTTGTCTTATTACACTTTCTTCTGACTTTGATTTTTCTAGTCACACTGGAGGCAGGAAGCAGAAGTCAAAGAATTGCTCCAATATAATGGTTATATCCTAAATTCACATAAGCCATTGATAAAACCTGATAGTCCTATTAGAAGTCTAAATAGACATTGATCAACCCCTTTTCTTTGGAAAGAAACTTTCTTTGAAGTCATCTTCTTAATTATAGCACTTAAGTTCATCGTATCTGACTTGCATATGTCTTCTTTCAGCCATGGGACTAGTTAGCAGGCACGCCTGTATACCTACAAAATTTAAGGATTTCATTCAAGAGGAAGAGATAAGATTTTTAAGAAAAGACAAACTAAATCAATGTTAAGGAGCAAGAGAACTGAATCCATAAAAAAAACCCCCAACAAACCCATGAACAGCAATTTCTGCTTTGCTTAGGTCCACATTGACAGGTGAGTACTTTTCTAAAAATCATAGCACCCAAAAGACTTCAAGCCAAATCCAAAGTACAAGGCAAGGCTCATCTTTTCACTGGCTAGAATGGGCTTCCCCTCTCCTCAGAACTATAACAAATCACTACTAAAATTGACTTTCAGACACAAAAGAAAAGATATGTAAACAGAACAAAAGACGAGCAGCATGAAGCAACAACCTCACAAGTTATGTCACTCGCATGCTGCATTTGTCCATATCCTCTGCAAGTCACAGATCTGTTGTCAATAGCAGCAAACAGCAAAAAAGGGATTTTTTTCTATAAACAACAGTTTATGCACAGAATCAGTGAGTATAATGGGCATTAATTTTACAAGTAATAGATTCTGATTCATCTGAGAAGCTTTTGGAGCTGCTTGAGTCATTATTACTTCTCCACAAAAGAACAGAGTTCACAAGAAATGTTAATTCACTTCTTTGGGTGGCATTTCAGAGCAGTACTCTTTAATAATGGACAATACGCAGTAGGCAGAACAGGAAATGTAATAGAAACTTGTGGAAAAGTATAACTTTTTAATCCTCAGTTTAGATAATACTAAGAATTTTGAGGCCTTATCTAGAAACCAGCTATCCCTACTGACTCTTTAAAACACTCAGTACCCTGTGAATTGGCCACACTCAATGGAAATTTTTGCCTAAGTCTGTCAGACTTAATAGGACAGAAGGCACAGCCAAGAGTTTGTAACTCACAAATACCCTCTAACTAATAAAAAAAATGCTTTTGGAATGTAGCTCTGAATAGTAATTCCAGTGGTAAAGAACACTACCTGAAAATTTGAGAGGTATGAGACTAAAGTAAATTTAAAAAGTAAATTAAAAGAAACTTACTTTAAATAATGAACACATTATTGACTTAATATGCATCCCCCACAGAGATAGTCATTTACACTTCGTCACTTCCAGTCTCTTCGGTTCTTACTAGTAAAAAAACTAAACAAAACAAAACAGACTGGTGTCATCTATTTAAATAGACTGAAAAACGTTACACTTTGTGGTTACTTCAAGGTATCAGAGAAAAATGTTGACAAAAGGATATCTGTCTCTTTTATTCAATATATGCCAAGAATTTGCAGAAAGAAAAGAGTTCCAGAATAGGAGTTACAGATACTGTTAAAATATTAGCAAAAAAAAACAAAAAGGAGAAGACTAGTAATCAGACTTAGGCAAATACAGGCCCCTAATAAGCCATGAATACCATTCTCAGGACTAAAGCAATTGCTGCCCCAGACGCTTTGGAAACAAGTCCCACAGGTTTCATCCATGCCGCTCTTACTCCACTACAGTTTCCCTCCCAATACATTCTCAGTTACATCATCACTTCATCTCCACCTCCACCATTAGCATCCATGGGAGAAACACCACCACCAGCCAACCAATGTTTCTAACAGGAAGAAGTTGTCTTCTTTCTAGTAGTCTAACTAAAATGTGGGTCATGGTTGATATACCTTAGTTCCACTGATCAACTATTACAGTGTTGCACATTAATGCAATCCCTAGAGGAGCAAGAAAGAAAGGATATTCTTGTGAAACAGATGCAGCAGGGAGAAAAAAATGTCCATCTAGTGTTTATTTCCTCACATGCACACTTAACACCCTGCTGCTACCTTAATCAAGTCAGCCTGGGACCTGAGCTTCTATGTGCAGAGGAAAGATAGTTAAATACAGAAGTCTCACATGCCTTTCATTCATCTAAAGCCTTAATTTTAACAATGCTATGCCCCTTATCCCCATCTGGTTGGCCATACAAATGTATCTAATCATGCAGAGGCCAACTTTTGATTTGTTTAATTCTAAGATCCTTCAGGTATTTGAAGAAATTACCGTAGTGATAACACACTTGCACTTACAGCCTTCAGTGTTGGGAGATTAACAGAATAGTTAAGCCTTAGTTGCTGTGTTATTTAGGACAGCTATTGTATTTACCATTCCCACATATGAGCATTAAACACACCTTTTGAGCATTAGAATTCAGTATTTTGTATTCAAGTGTATTACTTAAACTTACAAAAAGTTTAGATGAGATGAAATCAGATTACACCCTAGGTTAGTCCACTGATTCATTTGCTCCAACACCTTTTCCATGAAGGCCCATAAGTTAATAATTCAGAGGAGAAAAAGCAGTATGCACCCATCTCACTGTTCTGTGCTGTGCACAGTGGGAAAGGGAGATAGGAGAAACTCCTTCCTGACCCTACTAAGCCCTCACCTCCTATCTTGAAGTTTGATATTCAATTAACTTTCATCTTAGCTTGCATAGTTAACAGTCACTGAGGTATCCTGAAAATAAGTAAATAGAAAACAAAACAAAAAAAAAGAGACAACCCAGCAGCATTAAACTCTGTGATCTTCTGTAATAGTGAATTCCAGCAGTGCCAAATGGTCATGAAAAATAACATTTCTTTTACCTGTTCTGATTTACTCCCATCTCTTTCATAAGATAGTTCAATATTAATGCATTAAGAGGTGGGATTAAAAAGAACTGATCATCTGTTACAGGAGAGAACAATTAATCACAAATATGTAACAGTCATACCAAAATTGTTATTGATGCCATCTGAATATGGGAGAAAGGCCAGGAAGGCCCACTACTATTGCTAAGATTGGTTTCTATTTCTGGACTTCTCATATCATTTGTTTTCATTTTCACTGCAGTTTCTTCTTTAGGTCTTTGTGGATCATTTTTCAAATGAATGCTCCTGACGGGTAAATTAAAAGTAATTTTGCGAATCTTCATATTTCTTTGATGGCTATATGGAAGCAAGTGCTTTTTTCTCTCTTTTCAGACAATATTTGGAAGTTCTTATTTGTCACCAAGTAGTAATATTATAGATGAAACATAGGACCCTGTAACACCTTCAGTAGCACAACTCTCAAAAGATAACCAACAGATTTGGCAACTGTATCAGCACAGGCAGCTCCCTGCAGAGCCATTTCATTTGGCACAGGATCTGCCCATAAGGATGTTGTTCCCAGATCATATCCCAATTTATCTGTGATGAGGCAAAAATGTTATCATTAATTTAAGTCTTGTTACTTATGATTATTATGATGTAGGCTGTGAGAAGATCTGCCTAATTTCAACATTTGGTGTATTCAAGGCTGACCAGATAAATATTTCATGGTTGCAAGACAACCAACCACGGGCCTCTCCACTCCCTAATTTAGGTAGGGCAACATGTTCCTTGACAATGCTATTTCAATCTAAGTAACACTAAGTTTCCTCCATTTTAAAAACACAAGGTGACAAATAACCCTCATCTTGCATTGCTACTTCTTTTTCTTGAATAAATGCATTCTTTAAGTGCTGATATAAAGCAACTAACTGACAGACCTATCAAGAGACCATGTGCCACAAGCAAATGTTCCTTTGCCACTGATCTGGCATCCAGACTCCCAGGGAAAGCTGCTGGCTTTGAGAGGTTACTTCAGTTGACATGTCTACTCAGTCTTTGCTTTACCTGGCATAGCTTCAAACAAGAAGTCATCTGAGAGGTCTTTAGTTAAGAGGACATCTGTGCATTAGGAAATAGACTTGCCTCAGTGACCACCAAATAACCTTTAAATGAAAGCTTTAGCCTACTGCCAACTTTAAGGTTGTACTCTGTATTGTGAAAGAGGTCCAGGTTAATAGGACCATTTGAATTCTAAGTAGTGGCTCAGACATTGACTCCATCTGTCCTGTCACACTTTGAGTGAAACATGCACTCTTGGGCTTTTGTCACCATTTCTGAATAATGAGGATAATCTTGCCTTTACTTAGTGGAATAGTTTGAGGACTAAATTAGTTCCTTTTTTTCAAATGCAAATTATTATATCCTTTTCAAATTTCCTTCATTCTGTTTCTCTACAGCTTAAACATGTGAATGTGTGTATATCTGCAAGAGTGTGCATGTGTTTATGTTTACATGCAGATATATAAATAGATAGAAAGTAATTTCATTTGGCCATTATACAAATAAACAGAACATTAAATACTGCATTTCAGACAGTGTATGTTGTGGCCTTGAATATCTTAAAAAAAAAACCAACAAACCAAATACCAAACCTGGATCAAGTTATTCTGCTGGACAGAAGAAATAAAAAAAAAATTTGGCCAGTACGTAGCAAAGATTTTCAAGCTTTTAGCTTTTTAAAAACTACATTGTTATTGAGTTTAGTTGAGAGCTTGTGTCTTATCCTTTAGCCTCACTACAAAATCTCAGAAAGTGGTCACAAACTCAACCCCTGGAGCAATGCTTGGATAGCACTTGGAAGTGTTATCAGAATGAATTAGCAGGAACTGCTACTGATTAGGTAGATTTATTTTGCCCCCCTTTAAATTAATGTTATAGATCTCCTGTTTTGCCTGAGCCATCCTGTTACATACCTTACTTAGAAGCTGTTATGCTACTGGAGGGAGGACACAGTGCCTAATAGCAGTAAGACTTCTTGGTCTGAAGAGAAAAACAAAACTTGAGAAAACCTAACTAAAGGAAAAATTGAGTCTATTCTTTCATTTCGTTGGCACAGAAGAGAATGCCATGCTCTGAGATTTCTGTATATGTAACATCTTTTCAATCTTATCTAGGTTAAAAGGAAAGCAGAGAATAAATTCTCCCTTCTCTTGCTTCTTCTGACCAGTGAGTACTAAGTATCAAGACAAGTTCTTCTAATGCCAAATCTTTATCTATCTCTGTAAGCACTCAACTAGTCACCTTCTCAGAATCTCTCTCAAACTCCCTCTTATTCACCACTTTGCAGAGTTGTTTTCTCCTCCAGGACTTTCCTGGTTCCTCCTGAAAATGCCTTACCATATCTCAACACCTTATATATACACAGTTTCACTCTTCTCTCTTGCTGGCACTTCATGTCTTCCTAATGGTCCTCCTCACATTTCACAGTCATAGCCCCTGCTGCTATCTTCCTTTTTCTCCTTCTTTCCTTTCCCTTCAAGAGCTATAGAAGGGTGAAAGACATGCAAGGCACCTTCTCTCAAAGCCACCTCTCAATTATGCTGGGTGAAAAGCAGGTCACAAATGGTGGAGAAAGCCCACAGAACAAGCAAAAGAAGCAGGCAATAGCTGACACCTGCAGCCACAGCTACAGTTTCTATCTACGGACTTTCTATTGACAGCAGTACGGAAGTCACTTCAGCAAGTGCTCGGTCAGGTCTAAGAGGTAGTATATGAACAACAAACACAGAGACAGCACTCCTAGCAATTGGTGAAGTACATGTGTGTGTTTTCTGTCTGATATCTGTCCATATCACTCCTAGCTCCTCTCCTGATAACCACTAATGACTTTTCACTCATTCAAGCCACAGAAGAGTCAGGAAGGCTAGAAAATCAGCTTTGAGAACATGATGCATTATCTTGGAGATGTATCTGTAGAAAAACTTTGATGGAAGAGACAGAGTGGTTGCAGAGCATAGTGAAGTCACAGTTCAAATCCAAGTAGCTCTTCATGTAGCCTTTTTGTGTCTCACAGCTGAAAGATTCAGACTATTCTGGATGGTATACAGAATGAAAGAGCCAACCATTTTAATGTATCTTATTCTTCATCTTCACTGCTGCTGAGAAGAGAGGAGGGAGTTTCAACTGTGACAGTAAAAGACCAATCAGAAGTCATCTCTGAACCAGAAATGCCACATGCTGTCTGTTTGCTTTGTATCATGCAAGACTCCAGGGGGTGGAAGAGATAGCTGGAAAAGCTTAGTATTGCAAAACAGAATTATTCTTGCCCTGTGAGCACATGTTCAAGCAGGGGAAGACTCAGCACCTGTCTTCCTTTGCCTATTTGGAAAAGTTAGCAGGAAACCTGTTAAACGTGGTGGTTTAGCAAAAATGACTAAATTATTTGTGAAAGACAAATAGTGCAGCCACTGTGAGTTATTCAACACTGTAGTTAAGCTGACACCTGCAAAGCTCTACATATTTTTCTTTTGCATCTTTATTTACTAGTAACCATTAGTGCTATATGGGGACTTCTAGCAAGATTAAGATTTCATTGTAGCAGATAGAATGCAAAATGCATAATACAATAGTCCTTGCCACAAATACAGTACACTCCCATTACATAAGAAAAATAAGAATCAGGAAAGGAAACAAGAAAGTCAAGTGTATTCAAAAGGTCATATGTCATAAAATTGGAAGCAGAATTTGGATTTCCCAAGTTTCAGTACAGGAAACTGCGTGCCAAAACTATCCACTCTCTTTGATGGGTACATTTGAACACCATCTGGTCTCTTTTGAGCAGAGGGAGCAAGATGAGGAAAAATTACCTGTGAACTTGCACGTTTTTAGTATTAGGATCCCAGAAACATTTGATAAGTTGTTGTAACGCAAGATCTGAGCTATGGTGCCTGCTACTTTCTGCATACTGACTTTTAAAAAAATTCTCAGTACAAAATAAATCTCATGTCTCGCCTAAGATTTGTTGTCTGACACAATTATTGATGCTAGGTTTTCCCAACAAACAAGAAGTTAACTGAACCAAATGAAGATCCAGATAGAGAAAGATGACTGCTGAATTTGAGAACTGTATAAATCACTACTCTTTATGTGAAGAGTCAAATAATTTACTGTGCCAGAAGGCACTAATTGGTCATTACATAGTTGGATATTATTATGTCCAGTAGTCCCTGAAAGAATTCACATGTCCTTCATCTGTGAGAGAAATGTTTCCATATGTAAAAGTCTTCAACCTTTCTTTATGATACACATTTTTCACACTTATTTTCAGTAAGAATTCCTCATTTTTCTTTCCTTCATTCCTTTTTCCCCAAAAGAAATACTAAATCAAGGTAGCTGAAATAACCTATTTGGAATTTCTTGCTTTGATGCATTAAACATAATTTCCTTCTCTCTGTGTTTTCATCATAACAAACAGCATCATTATAGTTGACATTTACCTTATTTCACAGTATTTCTGTCATAAATTAAGAACAAACCATTAGATCTGATGACATAGCAAGGAAGAAAGTACCTAACTAACATGATAAATTATTTGTGGTGATTTTTAAGATAATTCAATTTTGTCTGTACAGTACCTAAAATTAAAATAAACAACCTATTTTTCTCAGTTGGATCTGGCTTCTGCAAATACTTTTGACATAATATTTACCCTGTATAACCCTCCCAACAGGTCTGGAAAGGCCATACAACTCTGAAGTGCTACTATTTCAATGAAAGCCAGTTTGAAAACATAAAACCCTACAATAGATGGAAAAAAGAAAACACGAAAGTAAAATTATCTTCCTAGTATGACCTACTTTTCATTGATGCCTGCTTCATTTGCTTAGAATTACTAACAAGTGAATTTTGAAATTAAAAAAGCTGCATTTTTCTATTTTGATTAGGTTAAACATTTTGTTCACATTAGTGAAATCATACTGNATTCAGTACTTCTATTGGTCTTTTGGCTATGGAAAAAGGGGGAGCTGTTCAATAAACAGAATACTCGGACATGTTGCACTATAACAACAGTGTAATTTAAATACTTAGAAAGGTCTGAAAGAAAAAGTTGAGCACTTTATGCACCTTTCAAAAAAAATAACCCACCATCTAATTACTTTAGTAGACAATTGTCCAAGTAGTGTGACACTGCAAGTACATATGTTAGTTGTCTGGTAGACAAACAATTACATGTTTCTTGACCCTCCTTACATGAACAAACCTGAATGGACTTATACTGACACATGAGCTACTTATTTGAAAAGCTGTCAACCATTTAGCCTGAACATCTGTGGATTGCATACTTTAACATACATTACTCCTCATGTAATTGCAGAGAAGCGTAGTGGAATTGCTTAAGGAGAAAAGGACTGCTAATAGTGGTATGCTGTCAAAATCAAATGATAGGAAAAATCAACAACAACAACAAAAAAAACCCAACCAAAAATCCACAAACTTTAGTGGATCACCAAGCACAAGCAACTGTAATAAATACATTGTCAGAGAGTCTGCCCTCAACTTTGGGCAAAACTACCAAACACAATAAAAAATAGAAGTCNATACAACTCTGAAGTGCTACTATTTCAATGAAAGCCAGTTTGAAAACATAAAACCCTACAATAGATGGAAAAAAGAAAACACGAAAGTAAAATTATCTTCCTAGTATGACCTACTTTTCATTGATGCCTGCTTCATTTGCTTAGAATTACTAACAAGTGAATTTTGAAATTAAAAAAGCTGCATTTTTCTATTTTGATTAGGTTAAACATTTTGTTCACATTAGTGAAATCATACTGATAAATTGAAACAATTCATATTAGCATGACTGTAAAATGTGGGTTTTGGATGACTCCAGATATTGAATGTTCCTGTATCATCCCCATCACACATGCAAAAATTCAACACTACATTTATATTACAAGCTTTCCAACTGTTATTGTTCTTCGTGTTCTTTAATATCTTTTCACTTTTCCAGTTTAATGTTTACTTTTCTGGTCTGTCTCTTTTTCATCAGCTTAAGTCACAAAAAATAAACAGATAGTATACATTTAGGTGACCAGTGAAGTATAATACTTCAGTATTATATTCAGTATAAAACAGTGAAGATACTTCTGAGCATATACCTGTTGGGTGAAATGCTAAGANCAAACTTTAGTGGATCACCAAGCACAAGCAACTGTAATAAATACATTGTCAGAGAGTCTGCCCTCAACTTTGGGCAAAACTACCAAACACAATAAAAAATAGAAGTCTGGTTTCAGTCTCACTACAAATAGCGAGCAAGCAGCTGCTCATTTGTAAAATAAAGTGATTTTGCAAGAGGCTATCAGACTAGGGCTAGAACTTAAATAATCTATGTAACCCTTTTAATGACAGTAAGTCCAGCAGGAAAAACTTAATTAAAAAAAAAAATAAGCACTTCAGACTAATTAGCTCTGTCTTCTATCAAGCTAGGTATAAAATGAGAATTATTTCAATATAAAAATTGGACTTTTAGTAGAATGAAGGGAGAACTGAATTTTTGGGTGTACTCAGGGGAGCAGAAATAAGGGAATGACCTCCCCTATTCGCTAGAAAGCTAACCTTTAAAGAAAGAAAAATCAGTCTCTAGGGACTCCAGAGGAAGAAAAACTAATTTCATATGTGGCAAGATGACATTTTTCCAGCATTTTTGACTAAGAGGGGAGGAAAAAAAACCCCCCACAACATATCATCCTTCTTCTGAATGACCTTTTGCAATCCAGACCCATGTATATAATGACACAGGACTGTGAATAAGGACTGAAGCAGGAGAGGACTCTTATAAGCCCTGTGGGAAATAATAATAAATCAACTGATGTGAATTTTGAATCCCAATGTCAGTTTCCTGTGGTATACAAAGGGACACATCCAAGAACAGTGTACATCTGAATAGATGGTTGGAGTTTTGCCATCAGTGTAATTTTTCTTTAAAAAAAAAGAAAAGCAAAACCTGTGAATTGAAACAAAAACTTTGCATGTCACATTACTATCCACAAAAACTCCAATCAATTTTTTTTTAAAAAAGACAAAAAAAACCCCAAACAGAAGCAGCAATATCATCACAGCTTAAGCTCTAAGGCAGCACCACCACTAGAACCTGAATCTCTGTACATCAGGTGAGTCCCTGAATTATTAGGCTATAAATAAGGTCTGCCTGAATGGTGTTCAGGGATCTCAGGTCCTGGACCTGGCCAGAGCAGAAACATTTGCCTTCCCTAGAAAACTAAATTACTGACAGGACAGAGACTTTTGTACACACCTAGGACTAGAGCTCAACAAGGGTGAAAATGCAGCACTAAGAGCTCAGAAGTACTCCTTGGTACAGCAATTTAAACAATGCACCTGAGCTTCTCCTGACAGAGCTGTCCCACTTTCTATAAATAATGCTCTAGCTAAGGGAGATTGACTCCCTGCTTAAACCATTCTCGCATATGATTTAGTTTAGGCCTTCTACTTTTGCAGTGAATAGCCCTGTCCACAGAAGTAGCAGTTATTCTGAGGTGTCATTTAATTTTCTTTCTGTTTTTCCCTTTCACCTTTTTTTTTGAGGATGCACTTGGTAATACATAAGATCAATTACAGAAAGNGTAATGAGAAAGTGCCCCATTCTGTTGTCCTTTGCCTTTCAACTTTGTGATCTATTATGAAAAGACAAGTAGTAACAATAATATAGCTCTTTTAAGCATTACTTGCACTGAATATCTACTACATCTCAGTAGTTAAGAGCATAATCATCCTCCTCCTCCTCAGAAAGCTACTCCATAAAGCCTCATTTTAATCTTCAGAAAAGAAGATATTGACAGTAATATTGTCAGTAAAGTGAATGACTCAATAACATTCAGTACTTCTATTGNGTATATTATAAATGACTCCACTTTTAGGTTTTTTTGGTAATACACCGGAGTTGCAGTAGCAGAATGATCCAGTGGCACTGAAGTGGTTTTGTGTTTTCAACTATGGCTTATTCCACATGAGGGACATATTACAAAAGCAAAGATATGCACCTGTCTTTGTTTAAAAAAAATAAAAAGAAAAAAGAAAAAATGCAAGATCACAAGATGAAAGCATCAAAGGTATATTCAGTTGATCTTTATAAGATTTTGCAGCAAAAGTCAGTATAAGTAGAAGAGCCCATCCCCAACTTGATGCATTCCCAGCAGGTCCTAACCATTCAAAGGGAAGCTGGTATATATCATAGAGACTTCTTTCTGAACTCCAGCATAATATCAAAGTGACTACTCTTTGTTTCAGCTCTTCTTAGTACATCTGGAGGAGTGACAAGAAAACTTTATGAGAGGGAAATTGCCAGAGAGGCAGAGATACAGGGTCAGTGTTTAGCAACAAGTAATGTTCCCCATTGCTCTTGGTTGGTTGTACAATTTCCATCCCTTGGAAAGAAATCAGTCTGAAAAAACTAAGAAATGGTGCCATAGGCAAAGCCAATGCTGTGCTATGAAAAAAACAAACAAACAAAAAAACCCCAATTAATAAATTTACATGCTAATGACACACAATAGCTGTCAGGCAACTTTCAGTTGTCTGATTTTTAACTAAAATAATTTTTTGCATATACATCCTCACACAACAGAACCTGCTCAAATACGTTTCCAAAACATGCATCTTCACCTAAAATAAGGGGGTTGGGGAAATTCCTGCAAAACATTTCATCTGGTTAGTGACATTTGTTATACCACTTAGAACCAGGGAGACCTTTAGCTCTCCAGTTTTCAGGGAAACTCTGTCCTTGTTAATTTCTATTGGACAATTCTAGTCCACATAATCTCAGTTACTGACACATACTGTATGCAAAAACTATCTCTGTCAAATAAGTTTTTATGCTATTTTTGACAATGCCTGCTCAGCATAGTAAGCCATTGTTTTCTCATAGTTGTAAATAACAGACAACAGAGTGATGTAAAAGACAAGGTAAGTTACTTCATTGGGTTTTACCTAAGCAATTAAGAAACTTCAAATATATTCATATGTTCAGATAATTTGCTTTCCAGTTATGTTGTGTTTCATAATTCAACTGTGGAGCAAAGTTAAAAAGGAGGCAAAAAAGTGCCTACAATTGATAGACAAATATCCACATATATTTACCTCCAAGTCCGTATTTATGCACTTTGAATTTAAATTTACTTGTATACTGATATTGAACATTTGAGATTAGATCTGAGATTTCTTCAAAGAGAAAACCTATTCCCAAAGTACAAAACTATTCCAGTTTAGTGCACTAGCACTGAACCTTAGAAAACTTCTGAAGTTAACTTTGCCTGCATTGCATTCATATACAGCATACAATATAAACATGATTTGTTACTGGCTTTGAATTTAACTGAGGTAGTCCTGTTTATGTTGAGGTAGCTTTCAGTTCTTGCTAAAAGTTCTGTTAATATTTATTTACTTTTTACACTTGATACTTTGGATATGGCATGACAAAATGTTATACCGTCTGGCTAGGGAACCAAGCAAAGCCCATTTCCTTTATAGGGGAAAACCTGCAAGTTTCTTGGGAGATGCAGTGTTTTTGAGTTTCTATCAAAACCTCTTAAACAAACTTTTAGAAGTCAAATATGTATTTACATAATTCTGAACTAAAAGAAACTACCAAAGATACAGAAAAGCAAAGCTATAGCCTCTTATATCGGCAGTAAATTCCTCCTTCTCAATATTTCGAAAACTTCCATTTACTTTCAATAAGGCATGTAAATATTCCTTTTATTACGTATCTTACATACCCCCCAAAAGAGTAAAGAAACAAAATCTCAGATAAAGCTAGAAGTATTAATATTTCACAAATCAATAAATAATTTTTAAATTTTAACTTTACATATATACACACAAATGTATATTAAAAATCTATACATATAATATATATGCACACATTTCAACAACCAAACACATTTCCTTCAAAGTATGGTTTGTTTTCACTGTATGAAACATGTCTTAACATGTTCTGCCATGCAAGGCAAGATTCAAAGTTTTACTTTAAGTATTCATGAATTCCTAGAAACATTAAGGTTTTTATTTGAGCTACAGACTTAAACTACTCCTCTTCAGAGCATCAACCCACTATTTTCATTAATCATCAGTAAAATGATAGTAGTTAAATGTATCCTGAAAAGGTGTATAGTATATACTGAAAGGTGATCAGATACCTCTGAAGTATTTCATTTCTCTAAAAGAAATGTCTTATCTCAGCTGTTCTTCCACATCCTGGAAGTTAATGATCATGGTGATAATAAATGTACAACATCAATCAAACAGAAGTTAGAAAAAAAGTATGACTTCTCCTCCTGGTCTCTTTTTCTCAGCCCAGAAGTTTTCCTGAAGGCTTCTCCTCTCATTAGATTAAAATTTGCTGAGCTCATCTTATACTTACTTCAGTGCTTATATTCATAATTTTGGCTGAAACAAATATATTCTGGTCAACAGCAAATGAGCATAAAGAATATAGATGAATCATAGGTCCACAAATCTTAAAGATTTCTTTCAAGAGAGAGTTGGGAAAAAGGACAAGCTAATTTGACGAAAACAACCAAAAAGATTGTTATGTATCAATTTGTTTTTTCCTTACAAATTTAATGACAGATACATAACGATCATTCCTTATCATACATACAATCTGCTTAATGAGAACTAAGAGATTTATTTTTATAATTCTTTAGATTTGTTTTTTATGTCTAGCAACACTACTTTGATCACCAAGAATACTTATAAGTAGATGTGGGACCCTGACAATTATGAGGATCCATATTTTGCTAATGTAGTACTGTGCTGACATTCTAATAACTTATCTGGATACATCAGACTATTTCAACATCGTTTGTTCACTTTCAGACATTCTGATTTCTTTCAGCTTATGTATTCATTTCACTCAAAGCTGTCAATTTATGATGTTCCTTGAGTGCATAAAATTTCTTTAGTAATTGGATCATGTATTTTTACTTTCCATTTTTTAAACACATACTTTGAAAACCTACTCCTTCTCACCTGGCATTCACTTAGTTTCAGAAAGATGTCTAAACTTTGTACTTTCTCCAAATATTAATTCCATGCCTAATTAAAACTTCTCAGGTTGCCACAATCAGTCAGCATTTTCAATAGATTTGCCAGCAAAGGAATTTCCTCCTAAGCTGCCTCATTCCCACAGTGTTTAGAAAAATACCTGATTTTTTTGATAAATCTGAATAACCTGAAGTGTTAACATACTGTCACTTGTAAGTTCACAATGTTCTCTGGTAGAAATGAGGGTTGTGAAACTCTTGCTACTCAAGCAGAGCAAAGTTCTGCTTTAACAAAACAGTACTTCTCTAAGGCATGCTTCCCCAAGCTGTTTTTATTGCTGTGTGTAGGGCCCAAGCTCATCTTAATTTTTGTCAAAAAATTTTTCTGTGCAGCATCTCTCCTAAATGTCCCACAGATGGTTCAGAAAGACAAAACAGCATCGCAAGATTTCAGATAGCTTCACCAGCTTCTCTTACTACTTCCTCATTTTTCTCGGTTGTAATTTCCTTTTTCTAATCCTCAGATTAAACCTCAGATATCCTATACTGGCCCTTCTTCTAAGTAGCTATGACAATCTTTCAATTGTTCCCCTGTATTATTCTTTCAGATAAAAAAGGATGACTGTTTTTTTCTGTCTTGTGTTTTTGTGTCTGTCTCTGACTACATACACACACTTAAACATTTCTTAAATGCTTTGAAAATTATATGACAATACTGGTTTTGGCATATCTGAACATACAACTTCTGTTACCTAGGGCAAGCTGTACTTGTGGACTAAACATGTGAAATTTAATTTCTATCTCCAAATTCTTACATTACATAAAAGACTTTAGTCTATTTGAAAATACTTTACAGACACATCTTGTGTTGGTTATTCTGAGATTAACTTAATATTTCTGGGAAAGATCTGCTAAAACTACTGATTCTGAACTCAGATAACAGGATCAACTCAATAAGCTGATTATGCAGTATCATTGTAGCAGTGAACTCATCATGGTTCAGGATTTCACTTGCACCGATGCTATGGTCTCAATCAACATGGGAAACAGCAGTATAAAACCTGGTAAATCAGCACAATTATAGCACACATTGTAAATAAGAATATAAAATAAAAGTGGTTAGGTTGGTTTTGAACCACTATCGTTAACAGTGGCCAAAAGCAAATGTCCACTTTCTTTAAATAGCATAGGAAATTGAAGAAATGAAACAACCAATATTTTCACAAGATTGTCTCTGAACTTCCAGAAATCAAAGGTCCTGAGACTTCCTTTCCTTACTTCCTTGTGCAACTATTCAGTTCAAAGTTTGAAATAAACTATGGGTTTAGCAGTTTTTCCAACTTTTATGCAATACATTTGGCTAGTCTTTATAATTTGCACTCCATTATGTAAAACAATAATGATTTTTAACGTACTTTTCTAGGGAGAGAGATTTGCTTAGTCAAAATTTACTATAAGCTAATTTTACAGGTCTTACTTCTTTGGACAGGCACTGAGACCTTTTTGTTTCTTATCAACTCCACTGATTTCTCCAGTTCTCCTCTCCATGTACAGTCAATTTTTTTGTCATCTGGTGTCAGAGAAAGATTGAGCACTTTTAATTGTGTAGCATGTTACATTTCAGATTGCCATGACACCAGAGTAGGACACTCAACTATATGCTCTCTTCTCACATATACTGTAAAGCTGAGAACTCTTCCAATCAGCTACACTTTACTCTTTCCTTCCAATCAGCTATACTTTTCCCTACTCTTTCCTTCCACCCATAACATGACACAAACGTCAAACAAATAACATTTTAGGATTTAAGGAATAAATATATGCAAATTCTACACATTCCTTTCTTAAAGTATTAGTCTTCAAATGAATTTTTCTCCAAAATATAAATACTTTTTCTCTTTTCCCACACCGTCTATGTATGCACTGTTGAATTTTAAGTGTGAACAGTGACTGTTACCAGCAGTTCAAGATATACATCACTTTTCAAGGGATCATTACCCACAGTTGATGGTTTTGGAAATAACACTTACATCCTTTATCAACTAGTACACATTCAAAATAAGTTAGAATGTGACCAATATTTTTTAAGGTATTTTCAGCATTCTGTGTTTGCCCTTTTCACATTAGAAACAAACAGAAAAATCCCCACTCAAAGTTGCTGTTCCTATGAAATTATAAAACTTTCAGGGAAAGAAAGAAGAAGATACTGAAACTAATCTGACCAGATTCATAAAAAAGGGGAAAAATAAGTACTCCAAAGAGTTTCCTTCAGTTTGTTCACTTTAGACCAGGGTAATTAAAAACAGCCTGCTGGAGGATATAGCCCTTACTGTAATGATTAGCTGCATAACTCTCTTAGGGCAATATAGATACAATCAGTTCTGCACCTCACATTAAAGTAGTAAGGCTTGCATTTGTAAACAAGTGCATCTTGGTACCTTGAATCTCAGCTCTGTGGTATATTTACTTTGTGTTACAAAGTAGTATTTCAGCCTAGAACTTAGCTCTATCTAAATAGATGACAGTATGATCCATGTTCATGGGAGCCATGAACAGTTAGGTCCACTGATGCTGTATTAAATTATTTGATTAATGCTTCAATCTAGTAAGGCTTTGCTTTAATCTCTAGGACACAGAAATTGTAGAAAAAGTTTTTTTTTAATTATTCTTGGTTTCACTTCCTATGGCAAGAACATCAATTTACATGGAAATTGGAAAACTTCAGATATCACCCATCTATTTATCATAGATCTTCCAGGAATAACATCAGAGTCTGATCTCATGTGTGGTTTTTGAGAAAACACCTTTGTGGAAACAACGCTCGGAACTCCATGGGCACGGTTTTTCCACTGACTTTTCTATAAAATATTTATCACCTATAAAAACATTAGCACTGTGAGCTCCCTGGGATCAGATGCTTCTTTCTATCAGCTGCTTCTCATAGAACACATTAACTTAAGTAAAAGACAGACTGCAGACCTACAGGTACATCTGCGAAACCCTTTCCAACTTCAACTCATTCACTCAGTTACACATGTACATACCTGTTAGTCTTAAATACATTTGGATCAGCAGCCCAGGAGAAAAATCCAAAAAGATTTTGGCTGTGCAGGAAATGTTAGGGGAAGTGACAGGCCTGCGGGCTTTCTCTGACTACAGACAATACACGAAAAGGAAAGAAGTCAGTTTGACTGTTAAATCTAAGCTGTGCTTGCAGGGCTGCAAGACAGATTTTATGTTACAAATGAGTATACATTAAACAAGGAGAATAAACAAAACAAGTCAGATATAATGAACATAGAATCCTACAAAACAAGTATATGAATAACTCATATTTCACCTGGAGTGACAATTTAAAAAGACATACTTATGATATCTTTATCATCTTCTGGCTAGGCCTCACTGTATAAATCCAACATTAAAATGCCTGTAGGCATTATTTACTGTGAGCTGAAGACTATGCAAGTTCTTCCAGCAGTTATAGCTTTCAACAATAAAATGATAGGTCACTAAATCCAAAGGCTTTTATTTATTTTCATGGTTTGTGAAGAGATATTTGAAGATTATTTTGCTCTGTGCATTTCAGTAACAGATTCCACTTAATATCAGCTTAGTGGGAAACCATGTGAAAAAAATCTGGGTTCTACTCTTTATTCAAGCTACTGGTATTTTAATATACATCATTCTGTACTGGTAACAGATATAAGGATTTTCACTGGCATTTGTGCTTCTAAATCAGTGAGACATTAAAAAAAATAAAAAATGGTCAAGCAACAGACTATCAACCCATTGCTTTACTCCAAAGCTGAAGGAGTCTCTTACCACAAAGGCATGCACCATTCATCAATATTGAATTTCAAAACCTCAGGAAAACATGTGACTTCAATTTCTTGGTGGCTTTCATGATTGATTTTGTGTCAACCTTACAAGATCTGCTAGTAATCCTGTGCAGTGAATCCCTTCTTAGCATTACTCTATTTTTCCTCAGCTGTACAGAAAATCCCATGAAAAGAATTACATCAAGAGAGACATCATCTGACAGTTAGGGTAGACCTTGAAAAAAGGACACCTCAGTGTTCCTGAATCAACACAGAGCCTTTTATTCCTTGTGCACATATCTCAGAGAAACATCATGGCCCACAAATTCTTTAAGCAGATACTGTTTTCAGTATTTCTTGGTTATTTGCATTTGAAGCATTCAGCTGAGGTGTCAAAGCCAGAGATAAAAAACTATGCCTTAATAAATGTAGAAGTATTTATACAAAATAGAATTCCTGCCATTAAAGCAATGGCATTTGTCCTGCCAATGAGAAGCCCAGCTCTGAGGTGATCTACCTTTTGTTGTGTTGTGCAATGCAAATATACAAAGGTGGTACCTACCAGAGGATTCCAAACATTTTCATGGTAGCATTTGATAGAACCATGGAAAATGCACTAATTAAATTCAAAAGCTGTAGCACCCAATCAATGACTGCATAGACATCCAAAGAGTAGGATCCTATTTGATATTCATCACCTTGTAACTCATGACAGATTGGAATATTTTACTTTTCGGCCAGGAATATAAACCATTGAACAGAGGGAGTACAATGTCTCCCTTACTCCTCTGATGATAACCATCTAGAGGACAGAAAGGCATGCAACCATGTTAGGCTTAAGGAACATAAACAAATACACAGACATGCAAGTAAAGGCCAACCTATTATCCTGAGAGATCTATATAGCAATAAGCCCTTACCTTTCCACTGCCCTCTTTCTCATACGATGTGTCCAGGGTTATCACCATAATTCCATTCCTGTATGATTTGGAGACCTCCCACTAAATTTTTATATCTTGTAGACAGTAATAACTCTGGTTTTTTGCAAGTCATCAGCACTGGAAGAATTGGAGTAATAACCTTTGCAGTCCTCAATGTTTAAAGCACTAGGAAAATTGCTTAGTTTCACAGGTAAAATTTTAAGGCATCTATGAACATATGCTGAGGTATATACACACATAAATTTATCACTTTTTGATTATTTGCACACCCAATTTTTCCTTCAGAAGCTGTCTAACAACAAAGCATGGGAGCTCTGAGCAACCTCATCTAGTCAAAGATGTCCCTGCTCATTGTATGGGCATTGGACTACATGACCTTTAAAGTTCCCTTGCAATCTAAAACTATGAAAGCAGCCATCATAGCCTTTGGCATTATAAGCCAGTAAATGTAGCCCCACAACTTTGTGCCCGTAAACAACTGAATAAAGGCCAAAAGACCTGCCATGTCCCCTTTAAACTCCCATTCTCATTCAGTTTCTCCTCATGCCTCTTCCTCATCATAAGGGGCAACCAGTAATAGCTCCTTGGCAAAAGTGTAGTTTGGGATATCATCCTCATCTCCTGCACACACTCCACATCACAGATAATGTAGTCCTACCCTTCTTTTGGGGGCTTTTTGAAGCT